>WEKY01005688.1:437924-482924 GCA_013390045.1 Picathartes gymnocephalus
CTGCATGGCACTAACATTACCCACCGCAGAGCCCAGACAGGGGCTGCACGAGGCTCCTGGCCCTCCACCCCAACCACGTTTGGAAAGGAAAAGATTTCATCAAGGTCTTACTGTGGCCCCAGGGTGCTTCTTGCTCTCCTGCACGAGGGTACTGCTGCAGAGAGCTGCACCCTCTCTAACCAAGCAAGAGCAGCTGCACCCAGTGCCTGGCTAATGATGCTCAGCTGCTCCACCGGTGCTCCTTCAGCTTCACACCAGGCAACCTTGCCCAAACAGACATTCATGTGGGGCATTTTCCTGATTTCTAGCTTGTTTCTGGGGGGAGATACAGGGATAATTACTTTTCCATGTATTTTATATTAGTTTGTGATTCTGCTCCCAAGGAGGGCAGGGGGCACTGAAGCCCGCTGGTATTTTGTGAAAGGGAAAAGGGGGAAGCAATCTAAAATGTACATTCTGTTAAATAAGGATGCAAAAGAGATGTCTAACTGCTGTATGGGTCAGTGTCTGATGAGTCCATTCCATTGACAATGATGTCTGACTATCCCAGGCTGCAGAATTAACCCATGTTTCTTTAATAAAATACATAGCATTTGCAGTAAAATATAGAGGATATGCCATAGTGGTTGTGATTATTAAGCTAAATATCCATATAAAATAAGTATAGCATATTGGCACTGATTCCTGCTGTACAGAGGCTCCTTTGTGAAATTAGTTTTAATTAGTTTCCCCCCACCTCCCCCCATCCAAAACTTTGATTGAAAAAATTTGTGGTTAGCACGAGTATGAAGAATTCTGCTTGTCTTGGCTAATTTTTTCTCTCTTCTCCCCTTCTCAAAGGAAACTTCCCCCATCCATTGGTATAGCAGTATTCATCTTGGATAAAGATGACTGGCTGAAGAAGTAACATTAGGAAAAATTTATTTTGTGTAGCAAAACAGCTGCCCGTATTTTCTCAGAAAGTAACTGTCCATCACAGCATAAGGTGAACCAACAGATTCTGCAGACTGTTATAAACTTGTTAATTCTTTAATAAATTAGCCACAAAGGAAGTGTTAATTAACTAGTAAAAATGTTTACGGATTCTGTGAGAAAAAAAATCATAAGGATTGGAAAAGTGTATGCTTAACGATATGTAAAAAAATACAGGTTTTTAACTCAATTTCTGAGACTTTTACAACAAAGTACAGAGAAAGACAGATGAAATTATGTTCTGACTACATGCACTGAATAAGCCCAAAGGGAACCTCTGTATATAGTTATCAGTGGCACTGAAATCTGCTTAGGAAAGCAACAAGTCTTTTGTTCTGTTGACAACAGTTATTACAATTAATTCATTTTGTGATTGGTATTTGCACTGAGTGACAAGGTGTTATTTTACCTCAGTAAAAGTTAAAATGGTAATACCTACATGTGAAATAACACTGAGTTTGCTATCACTCACTCAAGAAAAGAAAAGGCTCTGTTCAGAAATGCCTGCTCAGCCACCACTCCTGCAAACCTGAAGTGTTAGCATCAGGCTTCTCCTGCTCTTATTTCCCCAGATTTGCTTTTTTACTCTTCTAAAAGTTTATTTGGGAGGAAAAAAAGAATGGGAAAGAAATTGCTTACTTTTTGCTAAGTGACAGAACAAAGCATCAGTGAAAACAGCAAGAGGTCTCACAAGGCTCAGCTGCACCCGGGGCTGAGATCGCGGCTGTGGATGCAGCCTGCCTGTCCGGGGTGTCCCTGCCGGGGGACACGGCGTGCCCCGGGGTGTTCCTGCCGAAGGACACGGGGTGTCCCTGCCGGGGGACACGGCGTGCCCCGGGGTGTCCCTGCCGAGGGACACAGGGTGCCCCACGGCCCCCCGGCCGGGCTGCAGCAGGAACTGGCACCAGAACCGGGGCTGGTCCTTGGGGCTGGCGGGCGGAGAGCACCCCCCTTACGGGAGAGAGACAAGGCCAGCCGCGGGCAGGGCGCTCTCCCTGCCGTGCCCTGGGAGCCGCAGGAAGGGGCATCCCCCACGCCCGGGCCGGCGGTGCTCTGTGCCGCTGGGATGTTCTCCGAGCCCCGCCACAGCAGCGGGCTGGCTGCGGCCCCGATCCCCGCAGGGACGCGGGAGGCGTCGAGCCCCACAGGCAAGAGGAGGAGCGCGTCTGTGGCCGGGGCAGGGCGAGGTGCCGGGCCGATGCTGCGGGAGCACCGAGCTCGGGGCCACGCACACACACGGGTCACAGCGTGCTGCTGCTGAGCCCTGCCCGCCCCGTGTGCCCGAAGGCGGGCGCGCTGCGGGGCTGAGGGGGCCCTGCAGGGCACGGCCACAGAACCGGGCCCGCGGCGAGCCCCGAGCCGAGCGCAGCCACGCCTGGCCCGGCCCCCGTCCGGAACACCCGTGCACAGCCGCACACGGACGGGGCCCCGCAGCGCCTTGCTGGACCCTCAGCTGCCCGTTTTTAGCACGAGAAAGACAGAGCGAGGAGCATTAGATGATATAAATTTTACTTTTTGTAGCAGGACCCAGCAAACCAAGGAAAGTTTGCAGCACAAGCAAATGGCAAATAATCCATTAGCTATGGATATTTCAGCACGTCTCTACCTTTATTATAAGTTAGCCTCTCTAAACCATTGACTTAACAGAGAATCATTATAAATCCCCATTTTGAATTTTTTTATTAGCAGTATTTATCACCTTCTCAAAATCAATCCTATATTTTTAAATTAAAACAAATGACTACTTGTACTGCAATCAATATGAGTACATTTCCCTTTCTTAAAAGGAGAAAAAATGAAATACAAAGAAATGTCCTTCTTTGGCTGCATCAATCCAATTTCAATATAATTCAATATTTAATAAATATAATCCTCCATGTCTGTGCAGGGAAACATCATAAAAAATGCAAAAGGTTTCTTGGTCTCAAATAACTTGTATGAAACAAAGTGTTTCCTTATTCCTTCCATAAATGCTGCGGTCCTATGCTACTATGTTTTGTTCTTCTTGCTTATTAGAGTTTGCTGTGATTATGTATAAGAAAGGTGGTTTACATATTTCATGATTAAAAATCCAAAATGCCACCTACCATCTCCAGAAAAATATCATCTTTATGTCTTTGTATTTCTTTGACTTGTCGTTTTTGAAAGGGCAAAAAAGAAAAACCTTATATAATACCTAATTTGTACATCTGTGGTTTCCCTCTGACTTGCATAGGCACCATATGTTTTTAATTATCATAATAGCCTTAAAGAACCTGTTCAGTGGGAAACACATATGATCCTTTTATTAGTGGTTTGCAATTTAAACAGTTTTAACAGAAAAGGTCTGGCTATAAGGGACTGAGAAGCACAGAGGTCTAAAAACCCTGTTATTGACCTCTGAAAGCATGAGTTCAGATCCCACCCACCGAGGTGGGACCTGGCTCTCCTGACTCTGACAGAAGTAATCAGTCGCATGTGAAACAGCTCTTCTGGACCTTAAAAGACAAAATCTCCAATCTCCAATGACTTGATGTTTCAGTCAACGACTGACACAGTGAAACCAGGGTCTATAAACACCATCGTGCACCCACTCTGCGCCTTCTTCTGCCTGGCAAATGGTGCTGTAGGAGGAGCCCTTCGAGCTCCAAAAGCCCAGAATTTCAGCAATTCTCATTAGTCATTGCCCTTTGAAATTCCCAGTTTTGTCCTTTATGCAAACGCTGGACGCCAATATCCCAGTCATTCAGAGGTAGGAATTAAATTTAACAAGTTCAATTCACTCCTGATTCTGGACATCTAAACACATAATCAGTCTGATAATGTTATTAATTATCATTCAAGTGACAACCTTTGACACTGGCATGCTCCCACAACCTCCCTACTCCAACAACTCAAACAGAAAATCGTTGGCATGAAAACTCACAGTCTTATGAACAGAAATTGCAAATAAGCAGGCACTGAATATACAACGGGGAGTGAGCAAAATCCCCCTTTTCAGAGAGAAAGCAGAGGCTCACGCAACAGCTCAGTCACTTGACCCAAAATGAAATTCTGCACAACTTCATCCCAAAACAGATAATTTTCACCCCAAACAAAGGTCTGTGGGGAGAAGAGTGTGGGGAAGGGAGCTTAGCTAAAATTACACTGAGGCTGGAAGTCGTTACGGCTCCATCTCAGGAGATGGATGGTGTCCTCATTAGAACAAAGCTTTATTTAGATGGACAGACAGAATCCGTATTAGAACATTAGGCTGAAAAGTTTAAATGTCAGGAAATACAAAATTAGGATTCTGCAAATAAATGCTGACTTGGAGAAAAAAAACTTTGAGCTCCCTGTACAGATCCCACTGGAGACACTTAGGAAAAATGCAACCACTCAGGAATTGCAATCTCCCCTGCCAATCTAACCCTTCAAGGGTATTCTTGGAAAATTCTTCCACAAAAGTCAGAGCAGATCCCTTTTCTTGAGCAAAGTGGTTTCCACTTATGATCTGATATTATCAGCTCCATCCCTGGCTGCACACCGAGCCCAGAAGGAAGGAGGAGCTGCCACCTCCCACCACCCATTTCAGGAAAAGCCCATCCAAAGGAGAACATGCTGATGTTGGAAACCCATTTCCAGCTGCACAGACACCAAAAACTGTCAATCAGCCATTCTTTGCCCTTCCCTGTCTCAGTTCCCATTCCCAGGCCCTCTGCTTTCTCCAGGGAAACTCAGGTATTTTGCAGTGATGGAAAGACAGCTTAATTATCTTGCATACAAAAGAGATGGTCATAGTTTTCCATTTTACCTGCAAGCTAATGGATCTTGGGATACCATCTTGTGGATGCTCACAATCCCCTCTGGAGCCCTTCTGGTGATTTGTCGTCTCTTGGTTGCCTTTGGTGCACACGGATCTCTGCTGAGGTAATATTGTGAGCTATTGCACACTAAAAGCAGATTTTTGAGAGAGGAAGCTCAGGCACACACATACATACACCCACCCCCACCCAGGCACCCTCCACCCCCTCCTCCTGCACCTGGCTCCAACGCTCAGGGACCTGAGGAGGATCTTCTCACCTCCCAGGCTTCCAGGTGGGCCAGGCAGCAAAGGCAGGGCAGGGTTCGCTCCTGGGAGCAGAGCTCTGCTTGGCGTGGTCCTTGTCCTTCATCCCAGGGTCATGGGAAAGGGCTGGGGGTGCTGCCATCCCCCACGCTTGGCTGGGACAGACCCAGACAGCTGGGTAGATGGAGATGCTGACAGAGCAGCCATCTCCCTGGGCCTCACCTGAGCTCCCTATTCCTCTCCTGTAGCAATTCATGGCAGAGTCGCCCACCTGCACATCCTAGGCCTGTCCCCTCTGCCATGCTCTAGGCCTCCACACTGAAATTTCTACTTGGGCCACAAGGGGATGCTTATAGAAATAGATTTTCTGCTGGAAAATGTAAAAAAAAAAAAAATCTTACATTTGATCGTCTAAATAGATAAAGACTTTTCTCTTTAGGATTTTGGGGTTTTTGTTTCCAATATGAATCCAGCAAAAATTCAGCCTTCCTTTCCCACAGCCTCACCCATAGATCGTCAGGGTGAAGTTTTCTGGTGGAACAGAAGGGCTCAGTGTGTCTAGCTTGCAGCATGGGGAGGACAGCAGGGAGCACCATGGTTGCAGTTGCACAGCCAGAGGATGATCACTGAGCAGGCCAGCCTGACTTCCACACAGACAGGTTTGTGTACCTCTCACACCACCTTCTAAGCAAGTGACTCTGCCAGCCCCCAGCAAAGGAGGGAACACGGACATATCCCACCAGGATGTACTTCCTTGCCTTTGGAAAGACACACAGGATCCATCCATCCCTCCACCCGTCTGTTGAACTGATGTCTGCCACCACCAAGTACAGTCAGCCTAGGGACCCCTCCTGCTGCAAGTCTCAAGCAAAGTGCTTCCACCTTGTCCTCTTCTTCTCCCACAAACCTACGAACACAGTTCTACCTTAAGAGAAATCCCAGCTCTGGGCCGGAGAAAACTCTTTCTTTTTTCTCTTTAAGGATCCTCCTTTCACAGTAAGGATCCTCCAAATTTCCAAAAAGTGGATAACAACAATACCACTGTGATCCCATCTGCACACAGCAATGGCACTGTAATGCACAGAGCATAAACCACCAAATTCCCACAGACAGCATCTGTCTTACTACAAACAATGGACCATTATCTTGTAAATAATTCTGATTAAGCTGCAGCATTTTCCCCAAACAAACAGTAGGGGAGCAGAGGGTGAGGATTTTTCTAGTGGGAGTGCTGGTTTTCTCCTTCCCCAGCACTGACACTCAGTTTTTTATTCAACTGATTGGCCCCCTCCCCTCCCCCTTCTGTCCCCCATGGCTTGGTTTTTATCTTCTGACCTTATCCTGCTGTCAATCATTTTGGCAACTAAAGAGGGAGCCATCATGTTAATGGGATTCCCACCTCTATCCTTTGGGAAAGCTTTTCTGGTTTGTTTTCTTCTTTTTCACCCTAATGTACAGTTATATAATGATTAGTGAGTACACCCACAAGCCCTCCCGTTATTAAAAGGTTTTCATGTCAGGGGATGGAAAACTCAGCCACGCTGCTGGGTGCACGTTGGTGCTGGCCAGAGTTTGGGGACGCCTGGTTGTGCCGGTGATGTGTCTCGGTGCGTTTGGCATCTGGATGAACGTGGCATGGCAGCAAACTTGGCTGGGCGAAAGCTGTCACTCTCTTCAAACCCCCAGCAGGGAGAGCAGAGCCCTCAGCTGCCGGCAGTGGGGAGCGGGGCAGGGGCTCTCCACTGCTCTCCAGCTGCAGCTTGAGCCAGCAACAGGTCTACCAGCATAATCTGAAAGGATTTAAAAGAAAACCAAGCACACAGACTGGACCAGGGGTAGGTGTGCAAAGGGAGAAGTGAAACAAGAAAAAATCAGGGCTAAGGTGGCCTTTTTCTAAGCTTCTCGAATTGATCTATGTAGTAGCTGTGAACTGAGGAGAGCCCCAAAGAAATCCTGAATTTCATCTTTAACCCATTCATCTCAGTACACAAACCTTTTCCTATATGTCTCTCTTGATAAATGTCCCATTTCTATATGGCTGAAGTGTTGGTTTTCCTTCCCTGCATCCTCTTAATTTGCCTTGTTATTCACGTGAGAATTTTGGGGTCAAACAAACTTCCTGGCTTGAATTTAAAAAAAATAAAAATAAAGGAGCAAGGACTAATATAGGATGGGGACATTGAATAACAGGCAAGAAAAATTTTAACTTCCAAGTCGCGAACTGAAGTCACTGACATTCAATAAAAACCACACAAGAGCCACTTAAGCCACCAGACTCTGCCGAGGGCAGAGCAGTGGGCTGGGGAGGGAGCAGCCCAGCAGACACTGCTGAGCCATCCCCTGCCGCGGCTGGTGGCACACGGCGCTGGTGTGCTGTGGTGTGGTGATGTCCAAAACCCGGCAGCTCAGCCCAGCTGGCACCCCAAAGAGCCCTGAAGTAAAAATTCGTGGATTTGGTGAAAAGACATAATGGTCTAAGCATGCCAAAGCTGCTGCAGAGAGCCCTGAGCACCACTGCTGGGCACAGGCAGGGGCTAAGAGAGGTTTTGGTGCTGGGTTCCCTGCCTGCTCGGGACGTCAGGCTCAGCCACACCACGGGGGCAGCGCAGCCATGCACACACCCAACCTGTACTCGCAATGTGTGTTTATTTTCAGCAGCAAGTTTTTATAGCTTACTGCAGTTATGTCAGAGAAGGAAGCATTTGTACACTGAGGACTTATATAATGTTCTTCATCTTCAAAGCACTTTACAAACATTAATTAATTCATTTATCCTCACAGCACTCCTACCAGGGAGATAAGTACTATTATTTTCCATTTCATAATGTAGAATCCAAAGCGGAAAACTTATTTCTTTCCATGGTCACTGAGTGAATCACAGGTAGACCTGCAGGAGAAGTGAGGACTGCCAGCTTCTGAATTGGATCCCCCCCCCCCTCCCCAAACCCTTTTTAAAAGACTCGTGTTCTGACAGAGTCACGCCACATATCGGGATATGCCTTGGGTTTTTCCTTCAGTAAGAGATAATTAAGGAACAATTCCCTCTCTGATCCCCAGCATGGCATGCTATTTTCTACCCCACTGCTGCTCTGCAGCTGAACAATGGCTGTTCTATGCAGGGAAGGGCGCTGCAGACGCCCCGGATCAGAGGGGATCGGCTTAAAGGCACTGGCTGGCCTTGGTGTCGCTCCGAGGACAATGGGGCGGGCAAGGCAGCCTGGGTGCAAATGCCCGACGCGGGGGAGCCTTCAGGGACACCTGTTTGTAAATGGCACTGCTCCGGCCAAGAGCCTCTCGTAGCTGAAGTCACTCACACCCAGCATACCTATCTAGAAACTTCATGTAATACGAAAATTGCTGTGGTTTCCAGTATTTGGTCTCAATCCTAAGTGTAATCCTTTTACATTCGCGTGGGAGGGCGTGCAGAGTGCTCCTGGTTCACCTCTGTGGTGCTGCTGCTGTAAATAAACCTCTTTCCTGTCTGCTCCTCGCCAGCACATGTGCGGCTGCTTCAAATGGCAATAACAGTTACTGGGAGCTCGAGAGGCTCGATTTCAAGGCAGCTCAAAAACCAAAATTGTGACCGGGTCTTCTAAGGAAGTGTTCAGATCCAAGAACTTAAAGCTAAATCAGGGATGACAAACTGAGAAAAAAAAAACCCCGAATTTTATAGTTTCTGAGAAAGACAAGTTTCACCTGTTACAATCCTTGTTAGTGGAGACCTTGGCCACCCTGTTTTTTTTCCCACTTTATGGTTTGACAGTAATAAAACTGCATAAAGCCCCAAACTTTCTAGGTAATTTCCAAGCTCAAAAAAGATACGCTCATTAGCAAAGTACATCAGGGCATATTGTAGAAGATATGACCATGTCCTACTGGGGAAAAGCCCTTACCTAGATGTTGCTTCAGAACAATCAGAACAATTGTTTAGTGATAAATGTTTTTTGCATATGACTCATCAACCCTTGAAAACAGGATTCCTTATATAATACAAGTGCTGACACAGCCTTCAGTTGAGTGGTGTGACTGCAGCTGTATAATTACAACTTTAGATTTGATGTTATGGACCTTAGGTTATGCCATTCAGACAAATGCTCCATTGTATTACAGAGATATTTTTTCCTTAGTCATATTGACCACAGGACAATAAGGACTATATTCACAGCTCACTGCATAGAAGTTTAGGCATGGAACAGCCAGCGGTACAACACAAAATAAGATTATACCCGATGGGGGTTAAATGGATTCATAATTGCCACTTTTTATTTTCTTTTTTCTTTTTTCTGTGCTCCAGTTGATACTTTTTTGGAAGTGCTCTCCAAATAAAAGGAAGAACAATCTCACACTGAGTCTGGATAAATGTTACAGTTGTCTCACAAATGCTGTATTATTTCTAGCCCTTCCAAAATAATATAATTGTCCTACTGCTGAACCACAGATTTTTCTCAGTATGACACAGAACACTAAAATGTCAGGTCCTGACTCATGGTGTTTTGGTGGAATAAATAAAAAGTACCAATATGCTATTTAGAAGGGAGAGCATTAATGAAGATGTGACATGGGAGCCCCAGCCATGTTTTCCTTTAGCTCCCGTGGCATGCTCAGCAGTGCTCCGGACACCGGGCCACCTGTCAGGGACCCCATCCTGGAAACACTTACCATGGGCCTGGGTGGTGCTACTGGCACTGGCAAGGCTATGCTTGCTTTACCTCAGGAGAATCCTACGTGGGCATGGGGAGGGAGGCTGTTCTCAGGATGCTCATTGCATTCTTCCCATGGGAAACCAAAGTGAATATTGAGGGCTATCTGCAGGGCTGGAGCTGTGACTTCAGCAAGGCTGGGCAAGATTGCCCAAGAAAGGTCACTCTTTCTGGATGCTCCTTGCATCTCTCCACTGGGACAGGCCTTGCACAGCCTCACTAAGGCTGCATTTCCAGCTGCAGCACTAGAACCCCTTATTTGGCTCACCCCAGCCGAGCACCCAGGCACTAATATTTACACATTTAATCCACGCACACTGCTCATTTTCAACCCAGTGGCATCCACAAAAATTTCTACCAGATTTTAACAGCGACAGAGGAGAAACAGGTCCCACATTCCCAAGGTATTTTCTGTGACAGGGAAACAAGTCTAATGCCCCCCCCATATACCTGCCTAACCATACATGGCACTGTTCTAATGCATTAAAGGTGGGATTTTTAATAAACATCATTTACAAGGCCAACGAGCAGCTTTGCAGATTTTGCCTCTCAAAGCATCAAACAACTGTGGATTGCATGAGTGGTTTTTGGTCTACCAAAAAGTACAACAGTTTCTCAGAGAGTTTTCTTGAATTAATTAACAAAATGACTCAAAACTGCACTAATGGTTAACAGCTTTTTTTTTTATTAGCAACACTGAGATAAGTTATTGAAGCATTTTAGTATTGTTTTACATTCCATTCAGAAGTGACCTAACTTGTAACTCCATATACATTTAAAGATATAGTTTGACACTTATTCAGAAAGCAACAATTATTAAAACTTACATACCTTCATAACCAGGAAACCTTAATATATTTTCTAATTACTTCCAACAATACTCTATTCCAAAGCACATGATAACCCACTAGAAGTTTACACATTTCACTTCAATCACAGGTTTTAAATTGTGGATGTCAGAGTGCTGTTCATTGAATTTTACTGTCTTTCTTGGTTAATATTGGAAAACCTGGCACAATATATTAAGCTAGAAGTATTGCTTAAAGAATATGAAAAAAGATAACTACAGTATTTTTTCCTGCTAAAGCATTACAAAATACAGGACCATTAAAAACTCAAATAGAAATGACAATAAATAACCTTAAAAATGTTAAGAGAATTTTCACTCATACTAAAGTCCATTCCCTAAGCTTGCCAAACACATAAATAACAGAACATATTCAGGACTTCTATTTTTGTACGATTATGATGGTTTGTTATATATTGTGGATGTATTGTGTATACATATATTAATGCTTACACTTAAGGTATATATTTTTTTCTTTGCTGAAACAATTAATAAGCCTCAGGTAATTATTTATCCCTGGCACTACAGGCATCTAGATAGGTGGGAGCAAACCTCAAAAATTCCAGATATGCAATACTGTGCATAACAAGATCATCTCTGCATAAAGATATCCTAAGTTCCTTAGATTACAAAGATGAATTTGGTTATTTATTCCTGAAAGCCTGTAACATAAAATTATAATTGCTGTCAAATTAATTGTTTAAAATTGGCCTCATAATAGGTATTAATCGTACACTTAGTTTTGACTTACAAGAATGTCTAAATTGCTCATGTTTATGAGTAGTTATAGGAAATACTATACCTCAGACACAAGAATGTATATTCCTGAACCAAAACACAAACCAGAGCATTGTCTCACTTTGGAAAGACCTGGAAACATGTCCATGACTCTGCCTAATCCTAAATTATAATTTAAATTTGACCTGGATATGACAAAAACAATAAGAATATATTGTTTGGGAGATGAAACTTAGAGCAAAAATCATACAGCTCTAAGCTTACATCATGATTTTGTCTCTGCAAAGAAAAGAAAAGCCTTTCTGTGCTAGGGATTTGCCTTGGTGTGGCTGGCCACTGATGTCTGAAATCAAGGCACATACCAAGGCCTCCTTTTGCAAACACAATCCCCCTTTCAGATGCGGTGCTAGGAGGGACTGAATGCCTCCAGTCTCCCTGGGAATAGGAGGTACTCAGCACTTAGCTGTATCAGATATTTTAGGGGTTAATTTCCAGAAACATAAATGGAATGGGAATGTCACACCACAGTATGAAGAATGGTAAGAACTAAAAGTTTTCAACAGTAAACAAAATGGTGATACCGAACTTATCACCTGACCGATTTCTGATACAACAAAATACAATCAAATTAAATTACATGAAAATAGCAATGACATTTAAAGTCAAATAAACATAGGACCTGATTCTGCAATCCTTAGTCATGTAAGTAGTGCTACTCATCGAGAATGAGGGATGCAAGACTGGGCCCTTAGCTTCTGCTTAGGAAGTCAATGTTGATTCAGACAGTATCTCTTCTAGCCAAAAATATGCAGCAAAAGGAAAGTAACATAAACAAGGCTAAATGTCAACAGTGTTTGCAGACTTACAGACACCATCCATTTGTTTGTACTGAAATGACTAGCGAACCATTTGGCAAATACAATGCTATTCACAGACCGGCCCTTTTATCCAGCAACACAAACTTCACTGGATCACTGGCATTCCCAGTTAATTAAAAAAAGGAAGCAAGCCATATGAGTTTGGTTTGATATTGCCATGCAAATGGCACTGTGACATCCAGAAGTGTATCTGAAACCCAGGTGGGGGCTGAGGTGCTGATCTCCCGTTCAGCGGAACAGTTCGTACTCTAAAAGCTGGCCTTGGACCTCCTAACTGAAACTAAGAAACCTCTTCAAAAGCACGATAATGGGGTAAAGAAAAGTCTGCTGTAAAACTTCCATATCATTTCATTCTGCCTTGAAGGAAAAGAATATTCTGGTTACTCCTCCAACTGCAGATCAGGACAAAGCCTTCCTTAAGTGCGTTACATGATACCTTAAATGGGCAGGACTACAATTTGCTACAGTAGGATGACCTTCCATTGCCTCGGAGCTGTCCTAGAGCTTGGATATATCAGGCCTTTTGCTTCTTAATATGGATTTTGTAATTTAAAAGATCTGCAATAAGCATTCAGGTGAAGCCATCACAAATAACTAAAAATCTTTTTCCATGTTTCAGGTGTTGGTGGTAGTTCTGACGGGGTTAGCATTATGATCTTTTTGGTTTTGACACCTGTGGCAATAAGCAATTTACAATAACTGAATTCACTATTTAAACATTGGGGTAGAGCACTATAATTATGTGACAATAAAGCTGTAATAATCTGCCACAATTGATCTTCCCCTTGCCCAGCCCTCTTGTCTGCGCTGCAGTTCCACATGTGGAAGGTATTTCAGAAAGTTACAATGCTGAACATTTTAATAATTCTGTGCAATGCTGAAAGCTTTCTGCTGCAAAGGAAACTGAAAGTGCTCAGCCCTTTGCAGGATCAGGACTCCAAAGCTGCTCCCATGCATCAGAGGGGCCCTGCCCTGTTTTCATACAGTGAAAGAAGTGATAATGGGGTGGAGCCTGTGCAGGAGAAAACAGCACTAATTGCAGAGGAAAGCAAGCATGAATGGAAGCAAATTAGATTTAGAGACAACACGGAACTAATACTTTTGGACGTCATTAAGTGTGGATTCAGTAGCACTAACCCATTAAGCAGCCAGCCAACACCCAGGACTATCTCTGGCCAATAGTTCTGTAGCCCATCAGCTCTCCTTTGAAAGCCTAAGTACTTCCCAAGTAGCAAATGCAAGCCGGGAAATTTTATCATCTTGGTCACAAAGCAGAGAAATTTAAAGGGGAGGAGAGAGAGAAGGGAAAGGGTCTTGTCATAAAGGGTTTTGTGCACAAATCACAAGTAAATTAATGTATTGGAACAGAAGGTAGAACATTATTGTGGTACAACTACATGCATATGAGAAGGCAAGCAGAAAAAGAAAAGAGCATAAATGGAAAGGAAAACAGATCTTTCAAAACCTAAATACAAAACAGAGCAAGAACCTCTGAGCTTAACTTGTCAGATCAGCAAGGGCTGTGAAAGCAGATGCTCAAGACAGCGACCAAGCCATGGAGCCACCACCTTGGGTCTCCCCTCCCTGCTGGGCTACTTGCTGCAAAGCAGCAAGCAAAGTCCTGTCATCTTCTTAGGAACTGAGTGCCAGCAAAGATTAACAAGATCCTCTGCTAGGTAGAATCATCCGAGACTCCAAAACCAAGTACAGTTCAGGAGTAACTCTAAAATTATCAATGCTCTTTTTTTCCTTCTGTTCATTCTGCTATATAAGGAGAAATATTACAAAAATTTGTGATTTTTTTCTCAGTAGCATTTTGACATGAAAATTTCTTTATTATGCAGTAATTATGGTTCTTTCCTAATTGTGTCTTTCATCCCTGCAGCCTGAAGCATGATAGGAGCATAAATGAATTATGTGTACATCATCAATCTCTCTCATTCTCCATTACAGGGAAACTGAGGACTGCTTCCACACGTGCAGTGACTTTTTGAAACAACAATGTGAGTTGGTGGCATTCTCCTCTAGAAACTAAACTTTTTTTTTGTGCCAAGATTTTTGCTTAAAAACTGACATACTATCTTAGGGTAAAATCTGCCATTTAAAAATGATCCACATGGATTGCTGAATACCCCAGCTTGCTTTTAGGCAGCCAGAAATTCAACTCAATTAGCATGGCCAGACAAAGATTGAATTTTATTTCAATTTTATTTCCTCTGTATTCTGACTACAGAAAGAGCCCTATGCCTTGGTCCCTGAGTGTGCAAGGACTATTATCAAATGCATCAATGTTTTCTCTTGAGATGTCAACAACACACACATCACTGGCTGTAAAAAGAAACACAAATGCATGGAGTCTCCCCGAACACAAAAGGAACACGAGAATCATGCCCTGAGATCGGATGCTGGAGGTGTATCTCAAGTTTTCTGATCTCCCAGGCAGTAGAGAGACAAAGGGAACCATGACTTTGGTCATGGGCTTCGTGCAGGAGGAAAGGAAGGAAGGCTAATAACTAACCAGGGTGCTCTTGATTGCTAAGCTGCAAGTGCAGAAACATCAGGTGGGATTCCCCACACTAACATGCACAGATGGAGTGTGATTTCACAGTATAAAATGTCACTGTGAAAATGAAAACTCCCCCAAAAACACTACTTTCAAGTGGGTGGTGTCCAAGCCAATCAAACAAAAAAAAAGAGCTACTGGCATGGGGCTTGTTCATGCTCATCCACTTTTGCTGTGAGATATTGAGAAAAATGAAATAATGCATTTAAATAATCAAACTTTATACTTATATTCTGCAAACACCAATAGAATGACAGAAAATAATTTTTAAAAGCTGTTTTGGGGGGGGGGAGACAGAAGGACTCCCACTGCATTTTCGATTAAAAAATGGCTTAAAAAGTAGAACAGAGAAGCTTCTGTTGTTTCTTTTTTTCCTTCATACTTCAAGTCAAATCCATTATCACTGGGCAGAGCTTGTGAAAGGGATATGGTTTTTAAAATCATATAAACTCAAGCTATCATAAAATGTCTGTTGAACTGATGGGAAGATGAAACAAAAAACTAATGGAAGTAACGTGACCTCATTTCAATAATAATATTAGAGGGTTTCTTCTGTTGTTGTTTTAAAAATCTTATGCCTGTGAAAATGTATAAAGATATTTTGCATAGCAACTAATCTTAGTTTTCCAATTTTTTTTGAACTTCTTTGTTTAGACAGTAATTTCTCTGCTGATTTTTTTTTTCTTTTTTGTTAATTGATTGTATTCCACCAATGGAAAAAAATCCAAGTAGGATTTTACCTGCTGCAAATTAAATCAACTGTTAACTCTTTTCAGTAATGTAAATGTTGATTTTGAAGAATCTGGAACTATTTCCAACTACCTAAGTTGGTTCTTAGGGCACTGAGACACAGAAGTTTACAAGTAAGGCCACCTGGATACTTGGGCAGATATTGGTTAAAGTAATGACAATACTGTGGAGTCACAATGCTCTAAGGATACAAGTGAGATAAACTTTATCTGTAGAAATCAGATGTCTTTTATCAGATCAACTCATACACATGGAAAAGTGGAGAGGGGCCTGGGGAAGGGGTTATGGCTTTGAGCATCTACACTGCCAGTAAAATCAAACAAAGCATCACTAACCTTAAGTCAACCAGGGGAACCACTCTTAAGTGCTTGCAGATTGAGGGTTTCATTTTAAATTGTCAGGCTTTAAAACTGTTGATAACATGTTCTTTTTTTTTTCTTTTTTTAAACTTGAATACATTTTAATATGCATGTTCAGCTCTGACAATGAGTTTTCTGGTTAGTTTGAAGGTTAAGTGAAATGAACATTACTGAATTTTTTGTGTCCTTTGCTGACTCTGCTTTTTAAAGTCATACTGTCTTTCAAAGGATTTACACTCTAAAATGTCTTTCAAACAAACACTATGCTTAGAAAATAGGAGATAAATTTAAAAAAAAAACCAAACATTGATCTCATTTGTTCCAAGTAGATTTAACTTTAAATTTTGTAAGTATGAGGTGTGTGATAGGAGGAAGTAAAACTGCAATTTTGTAAATCAGAGACTAGAATGGGTAAAAGGTGGTTTTTGTTTGTTTGGTGTGTTGTTATTTTAATTACCTGGACACATATTCTTAATCAGGCAAATCACAACTTCCACAACTGCTAGTTAGAATAGTGAAAATGGTCAAGGGCAAGTACTGCATGTGTGCCATTGAACCAAACCAGAAAGTTATAATAACAAAAAAAAAAAAAAAAAAAAAAAAAGAGGGAAACAAAATAAAAGGAAGAAAAAATAAAATCTATTCAACACAGGTAGACACATTCCATGCACTTGGCCTTTGATTTCACTAATGTTGTGGTAACTGAACACACCCCAATCTAAAGAAAGAAAGGGGGAAAAAAAATAGAGAGAAAGCAAGGTTCGCTTGGCAAAGCATCCAGTGTTTTTCTTGGGTTCTTATATCAAAATACTGAAAAGTTTGCAAGTTACCATGTGAATTTTTCAAAACTTTTTCCTCCTTTGAGTATGCTAAAGCAGTATCCCCTTCCGATGCCACTAGCACAGATAGTCTATAATGCTGCTACTCTAGTTTAAAAAGCAAGTCCTTTCTAAAATCCTGTTTAAGTATGCATGCAGCACTGCTGATTTCAATGGAGTAGACCACATATAGGACTAGAATTTGGCCCACAGGGTTTAACATTTAAAAAAATGTATTACTAACAAACATGACTAAGTATATTTAAAGAGCAGCTTCATGATTCTGCACAAGTGTTTTCTGAAATGGTCTAAAAGAAGGTCTAAAACTTACCACACAAGTCAGGTCTCTTGATACATCCACTAGTTGCTGTGCTACTTGCAAGTCCATTAAAGGCTGCTAAGCCATCAGAGCTGTAAGCTCTTAGGACTGACAACATGTTCATCTGCTTCTCCAGGACCTGCGGACCCTGAACTTGTTCGGGTTTCATCACTCCTTGTGCAGTTTCGTGTGAGGAGAGAAGATTCTGACTGTGCCACTGCTTTTCGGAAGCTGGTGGCAGTGGTGATACGAGCCCTTGTGTGGGTTGTGAGGTGACTGCACTTTGTATATTATCACCTCCTTCACCGCTTTCTTTATTTAGGACAGACAACTGTTTATTCATAATATCTGGTTCTGTGTCAATGTCCTCATCTTCAATGTTTTCTTCCTTGGAAGATTCCATATCCTCAGATGAAGCTATGTCAGAAAGATCATCAGTAGCACTTTTATTTACAGAGTCAGAGAGCAGAATATTTGGGTCATCTTCGGATTGTGTTTTTATTTCGGATTCATTACTGGTGCAAGAATTTTGTGCTCCTGTGCCAATAACACCAGGATAAACACCAAACTGCTTATAGAAGTCTGTTGTAAAATTACAAAAAGTGGATTCCATGTGGCTGGGCCAGGCAGCGCTCTTTTGCTCTCCCAGAGTCTCTTTATTTTGTCCTTGGGTCATTTTCTCAGAAGCCGAGTCCAGCTGGCTCAGCATGTTTGAAACTCCTGCCTCCTTGCTGGACTGCACAGAGGAGGGAAGCAAGCTCGCTTTGTTCACCGAGGCTGAAACTTCTCTAGACTGCTCTTTGTTGTTGCCTATGATGTTGTCTTTACGTTTAGCCTTGCCCAAGTGATTGGCCTGGAGGTGCAGAGCCATTAGCTCCATGGATGAAGTTGTAAAGGAACAAAATAAGCAGCCGTGCCAAGCAATATTGTCTTGTACGGTGACAGAGGAACCCGGCAGGGAGGCGGCATCGGGTCTTACCGACAAGTCCAGAGGTTCGTATTGCGACTTTTCTGTTTTCCGCTGTGAGGACTTGCTATTTATCTTCTCCTCACCACCATCTGAGCCCAGAGCTTTTGCTGAAAGCGGATCTGAGAGAGCTTTATCCTTCATTTCTTTTTCTTTCTTCAAAGAATTTAGGACAAAGCTGTCCATGAAAGCTTGCAAAGACCCTTGAAAGTTCACACCGTTCCCGACCATATTCTGGTAAGCTCGGCCAAGTTCAGAGAAGTGTGATCCTTTGGAAGATATGTCTGAACCCTTCATATTTTCTGAAGGTCCTTCAGATGACATGCCAGCTGCTTGTCCTTGCTGATCTCCTGAAGACAGCATTCCTGACGTCCACTGCTGTGAGACCATGCCACTTCGGAAATCAATACCAGGAAGTCCCTTGAAAGCTCCTCTCAATATGTCTGGTCTAATAAACACAGAACTTTTACTTGGTGTCTCATCTTTGTGTTCCTGACTTGCACTCTGCCCAGGGAGGGGTCCTGCTCCGTTCTGCCGCTCCCGATGGTGCCGTTCCAAGTGGTATTTGAGGGATGCAGATTGCGTACCAGCATAGTCACAATGGGGACACTTGTAAGGCTTCTCACCTACAGGTGTGGACAAACAGGGAAATATA
Source organism: Picathartes gymnocephalus (assembly GCA_013390045.1). NCBI lineage: Eukaryota > Metazoa > Chordata > Aves > Passeriformes > Picathartidae > Picathartes > Picathartes gymnocephalus. Next base: position 456,518 of record WEKY01005688.1, read on the forward strand.
AAGAGAGTTAACTGTACTTTGGTCGACGGATGAGTGGAGAAATTAAAAAAATCAGCATTAGCTGCTTAAAAACAAGAAGATCTTGGTACTAATAATTCATTTTTAAACAAGAAACGCCTTTAATCGAAAACTAATTCATAAACTGAATATTTCTAAGATGGGTTTCCAGAATGTGGGGCTATTCAGGAATGACATGGTATCTACACACAATTAGCCATCCTTTTCTTAATCTAACATGTAGAAAACTCTTGTAGAATTAAAAGCTATGATTATGAAAATGAAGCATAACAATTTCAACCACAGTAATCATTAAAAGTACAAGTTTAAAAAAAAGAGAGACAAAGAATGTAACAAATGGATGGTTGCAATATTTTGTGTATACAATTGCTCTAAAATTTGTTTAAATTATACACATGGAAACCATTTTTAAACCTAAAAATTTTATGGCACTGTTACGCAAGACTGAAATGAATGATTTAAGTCTTGCTCTGCAGTAAATCATGGATATAATTAGCAAATGGCATACTGCACAAGTAATTTATCATTATTTGGAGGGCACCATTCCAGAAGGATTCAAAGATCTGCAGACCTACTGCATTGTTTCTAAATAAAGAACTATAAATACAGATTCTATAAAATATTAATATCATTACACTACATTGTGATTGCAGCATATAAGAACATATAGTTAAAATAAAAAGCAGTCAGTAAAAAAGAAATCGAGTAATAAAAAGTACAAAATATATTTACTTTCTGTATTTGAAATTAGCATTATCTACTGGTTTTTGCAGTCTTTTAATTTTGTACTAAAGACATTTCTAATGCTCAAGTAGTAAAATGTGTAATTTACCTACCATAAGGACTTTTCTAGGTTTGGCTTGAATAGAGTTTTAAAACATATAGGATGATTTCCATGAATTAAATAAATATTTGAAGCCCACACTAAACTTTTATTGTTCTTCCTATACTTTCAAAGAGGCAGAAGATTTTACACATACAATAAATATTCACATATAGTCGTAAAGACATATCCGAAAAGAATGTACATCTAAGCAAAGGTACATCTAAATTTTTGCAGAGCATTGTTAACAATGCAGAATTTCTTTTAAAGGAAGAAGTATGGAAATCCTCACTAAAAGAGACAGAAATCTGAACGACCTGCAAGCTTTTAATACTGGCAATTGTTTCTATGAGGGAGCTCTGCAAGAAGAAGAAACTGTTTTCTCTAGGTAGCTTTTTTTTTCCTAAGTGATACAAAAGACAAAGGCAAGCCTCTCCAAATGGTATAATGGAAACATTTGTTTTGAAAACTTCCTCCACAGTAAAAATGCTGTATAATATTATGTAGTTCACCGAACCAGCTGGAAAGTCATCCATTTTCAAATAACCTCAAAATCTGCTAAAAACAAAATTGAAAGGCTTTCAAACTTCTGTTATTTAAGCTAGAGGCTCAACTGAAGGGCTGGTAAATACTTGGGAAGCTGCTGCTGTCAGTGACGGCAGGAATTTGCTAATGAGATGTGAGCCCAAAACACTCCCATGGCCATGGAGGTCTGCAGGAGAGCTCACTGACATGAACAGGGGCTGCATACATACTGCAGTCCAGCCAGGGCTGAAGCACCCTACGAGCAGTGGAAATTCTAAATCCATAATGTAATCCTAAAGCTAAACGGTGAGCTTTATATCAAACCACATCAATCGACCTTTTTGGAGGAGAAAAGCGCAGAACCTCAAACAAGAGGTGCTCAGCAGAGGGAGAGGTAGTAATTAGCATGGTTCATGCTTTAGGCCTCGCTCCACACAGCTTAACAGAAGAAATCAGATTTAAAAATTTCAGTGAAACTCCTGAGTCTTTCCCAATCACCTAGTTAAGCTCTGGCGCTTCCCCGACGAGGAGCAGCGGCTGCGTTCGTGGGAGCTGTGCGAAAACAAACAGTTCCTACTGAACCACAAAGCTGAGACAGATCACACCTGTCTGGGCTCCCCTGGGCCCAGGTGGGCACCTGAGCACACACCCGCCACTGCAGGCCTTTGGGAGCAGGGACAAGGGGACAGCAGACAGTGGCTGTGTTTGTTTGCTTTTCTGCAGGGCTGTTTGGGAGTGTGCAAACTCTGGCAGCTGTGCTGCCAGTCAGACTGGGGACAGACAGTAATGCTGGGTTTACAGCAACTACACACTGCAGTATTTTTGGAGCTGCTTTCAGTTGTTCTGATGTTTGTCCCACCAGTTACTGTCAGCAGTCACTAGTGACCTCTGACATGACTTAAGTAGCTCAACTGTTGCCTAAGACATAACGAGACTGGTGAAAAACAAGTGCCAGACTTTACAGAGTTAAACGTTCTTACTTTTGAATTTTCACTCCTCTTAATTGAAAAGCTCTTCCTCAGCATCCCCTATGCCTTTACGGAAATCTTTAACACAATTACATTGAGCACTTCCTTTTATTCTAATGATAGTTCAGTGTGTTTGCATTGCACATCAAGTGGCACCATCAAAAAGCGTGTCCCAGCACTGCAGGCACTACGTCAACTGCTGGAGGACTATTGCAGGGAGAAGGAGAAATTTGTAATATAGTCTGTACTGATGTTGCTAAAAACATGCAGAAATTGCTTAAAGCTGCATGCATATGAAAAAATGGGTACAAGTAAGTTTAAAAATGCTAACTAGAGAAAATACTAATTCTGTTTCGTATTTCTGAAAGTACCTTTAGTCTAGAGTCCTGGACACAACATATTCTTATTCTGAATTGCTAAGCCTTGAAGTCATTCCATTTTCTGCTCTAAGGCCTCTCCACGGAGTGAGCTTCCCTTCAGCAGAGGAGATCTGCACACAGTTCACCACCAATGCCATAAGCGTTGGACTGAAAGAAGACACTGAGACAGTGTGATAAACAGTTCAAATCTCTCCCAGCCTTGGTGTGCTGCCTCTGTGGTGTTCCCACCCCTCCCATGGCTGAAATGAGATCTAAAGCTGAAGGTCTGAAATTGAGCTCAACATGTAGCAACACACTGTGCCACCTTTGCAATACAGGACTGGCCAAATAGCATTGTTCAAAGGGAGCTGTTCAAAACCTCGCTCTTCTCTTCCAGATCCAAATACTGGCAGTGGTTAGTTTACTTCAAAACAGTCTTAAATGCTGCTATTTCGAGGGCAGGCATTGGGAGAAGGGAGTAGGATGGAGTCAATCATCTTTGAATCTTTTTAATTTAGTCTGTCAGTATTTCCTAAATTCAGTAATTGTGCAGTTATTTAGATGCTACTTCATCCATTCAAATTAATAACCAGCTACACCCTGTGTAAGACCCTGTACAAATGACAAAACAGAGTTATAAGCTGCTGTGGGAAAAATCCCAGTCTAACCTCAAACCAAGCCAGTTTCAATGGAAAACCCAAAGGACCATTAATTTTCAGGATTCTATCAGTGAATGCAGTAGTACATGTCCAAAGAACACTGCAGGGGACAAGGAAGGTAGGCTATGATTCTTGTTAGAAGACAACCTGTTTGTGTCTCGTAGTTTGAGGAAAGGTTTCAGAGAATTCATCCTAGTGTAATGACTACCCTGGTATTATTGCCAAGAGCAGTGTCTGGATGAGTTATTTAACACTTAATATCAGTTCACATAAATTAACGTTGCCATGTAGGAGTGAGGGAACATGACTTTTTCAAAATAATTTTCTGCATTTCATATCCAAGAGTCATTTTTCATTGTTCACAAAGGCAATGGCCACCCTGATCTTGCTAATTCTCTGGCCCTGTTTGCGTGCCTGCAAACTTTTTCACGATGGAGTAGGATGAAAGAATATTCCAGCATGTACAATTAACAAAACCAGAAAATCTTATAGGCAGTATCTTATCTGGGCAGCATAATCACAGTTCTGATCTACCTACTGCTCTGGTTTACAAGACACAAGATATCTCAGAGGAACTATTTAATATCCAGATAAAGTAAAACAATAAAAATTCAATGCTCCTTGTAAAATCTGCACAAAAGCTTGGTAGATAACTGGAAACAGACCTGTTGCCCAGTAGAAAGAGGTCTATTTCTATAGGAGGTTTATAAACAACCCAGCTGTATAACCTGTGCAGGAGATCCCCAGTCTTGCTCAGAACACAACCTGACCCTACTGGTCAGGGGAACCATCTGCTACGGGCTGTGCAAGGACACCACAGCCAGATTATAACTAGATTTACAGATTTTAAGGCCAGAAGGGACAATTATGATCATCTAGTCATATCTGTCCTACAACACAAGCCAAAGATCCGCACACAATTATTCCAGCATCAGAAAAACTTACTTGCCTTAGTTTAAACAAACTAGGTTTCAACAGCAGTGAATAAAACTCCAGCATGTCCCCAAGTAAATTGTTTGACTGATTTTTATTACTGCTCAAAATGTGTGTCTTATTTCTAGCTTGAATTTGTCCAGTGTCTGCTTCCTACTACTGAACATTACGACATTTTTCCCTGTTAGATTGAACAGATTTTTTTTAAATTAAAAAAGTCTATTTCCTGAAGAAGGTGTTTGCAGACAGTCACTTCTTCACCTTCTCTCATCCTTGGGTGGAATATCCTTCCCAATTTTTCAGTGTCCTTTTAAATTAGGGTACCCACTAAAGCTTTGATGAAATTTCAACTTGATAGCAATTTCATACAGTCCAAGACTGTGTTTACATGCATAGATTTAGCAATCAACTAACAGGTCATATTCTGTTGCTTCTCTACCACAGTCCCAGGCCCAGTTCATCACTGCCTCTAGTATTTTTTCCTTTACATGCTGCTGATTTAAAATTCATATTGTTGAAAAGAGCCCACTTGACAAAGTGACTAATCAGTGCCTCCCCACGATTTTTAGCATCTTACCATTTTTGTGCCATTGGTAAATTTTATCAACAGTGATTTTTATATAGTCGCCCAAATAATGATGAAATACCAAATAGATGGAGCTGAAAGGACTGCTGTGGAACTGAGAGTTTATGTGCCATTTCATCTCTGTATACTGATTTTGGGGGATTTTTTTTAGTTGTTGTTGTTGTTATTAGGTTTTTTGTTGGGGGGACTGTCACACAGAACAAGCTACTTTTATGAGAAGAAATTTGATAAAACTTCCTTTCATACAATAAAATAGAAAAAAAAAAACCAAAAACTATGCTACCAATTTTCACTTAGTTAACAAATGAATTCTGCGATTTTACCCCAAATTTATGTCAGGGTAGTCCTAATTTCAAGGTCTTATTATTCTTTCTTTTGGGAAATATAAAAATAGCCAGAGCTTTTTAAACCACTACGAGTGCTCTGTGTCTTGCTCTGTGCTCCAAGATAGTTTTGGGGGATTTTTTCAATGAACTTTAATGATTTGGAGAGCTCTTCAGCCAGGGTTTTAAAGATTTTATCTATAACTTATCCAGTCTCATTCATTCTAAAAAATATTAAAATGCAGTGGGCTGCAGCATAACAGCCTCATTACTTAATGGGTGCATAACTGTATCATTGGAAAATGCTTATGAAAACCATCATGCTTCTTTCTGAGAACACAGCAGAAGAGTATTTAGTCTTCTATACCATGGTTGATAATTTCTTATCCATTCTTGTCCAGTATTAGCAAGATACCAATTGTTTGGCCTGACAGATCCACAGAATTTTATCCCATTTTCCATAACCCTCATAGCCACATACATATTTTTACTATTTTTTTTGTTTCCCTTACCAAATTTCTGTACTTCTTAAAGATCTATTTAAACTTAGTGCGGTGAGCTTCTTTGCTCATTTTTCATATTTAACATACAGCTTTTTAAAAATCAGTCCTGCACCCCACACTGCCTTTCCCCACTGAATGTCCCCCTTTCCTTTTTAAATAAGATTTCACGAGTTGTCGGTGGCTTGTGCCCTTCTGCCCCTCGTGATGCTGCTCTTCAGGGCAGTGAGAGCTGAGCACCAGGGCAAGAACCCCAACCCCAAACACCTGGCAGCCCCTCTTGCAGTGGGGCTATGCCAGTGACTCAGGGACAATGTGAGTTGCAAATCAACCCCACATGTTTCTCAGCAAGCTACAGTTTGCTTTCATGCAAAGCAAATGAAATCAAACATCCTATAATTCCAGAGAATACTGCTTAATGAAAATATTGAAAACATTTTCCAGCATTTTTTATTTTACCATTGAAACAGTTATTGATAACCTATTTTATCCATTGTGCAGTAGATATTTTAGAAATGAATTGCTGTATGGTTTAATTAGTTCATTATTATGCCTATTCTTACACGGTAATTTCTTTTATCATTCTAATCATTCACTTCACACTTTTTAAACCAAATGGAATATCAAAGGTTCTGTAGGATTATTTTTGGATCCTGCACATGTTTCACCACACAATTAATCTGTTTGTCAGAAATACTAGTTAACTTCTTCTCTTTACTACTTTCCTTTACTAGTCATTTTTCTCTATTATATAAGACAAAACTACCTGTAATGTGACAGAATTTTGATGATTTTACTCATTTTATTAAAGATTTTTCATTTGTGCACTTGCCATCACTATCAAATATTTTAATTTTTATAAACTTTTATAATTGAATATTTTCCTTTATTTATATCTCATCTGCAGTATTTATTTAATCTCTTTACATGTCTTTACTTAGTTAAAATGCAGAGAGATAAATACAGTTGTTACATTGCAGGGAAGATTCAGTACATTAATATAAACTGTACACAATTCCCCCAAAGCATATATATACGTTGTAAACCTGAAGACTTTTTACACAGCTGCTTATTGCTAAACAGTGCCTTGTCCAGAAGGGGACAATCTGTGTCTCTAATTGCTGTCACTGAAGCTGAGATTCATTATGTGACTTTCCCATTAAAATGTGAGCATTAATTTGTATAATGAAATATCACCCACTGCAGTGTTCATTAGCCATGCCCTACTGTATACTGCACATTGTTAGCTACCTAGAAACTGTAGTTAATTTCACTAATGGATATTTCCCTACTTAGTGTTTGGTAGGAAATTTATACTGTAACATTACCTCTTAAACTTTTAAGGAAATTTAAATTCAATCAATTATTTTCAACAAAAGTTTGGGATGTCATTAAGACAGGAGAAAAGGCATGCTGTACAATGTTAAGGATGGGAAATCTGGAGGAATCTAGAGAAATGAAAAGTCCTTTTAGTTCATCTTAGAAATGTAAGAATAAAGGATGTTCAATACCAAAATTGTCTCCTCTTGGAGCACACATACCCATTTTCCTTAATTATTCATATTGCTCATCCCACTACAAGCGCCTTCAGAGAATGGCAACAGGCAGTCTTTTTTTAGGAAGGAAATGTGAATTGAATTCATTTAAAACAGCACCATTTTTACTGTATTTCATCAGTTCATCTAAGCATGGTTTGAAATTGGCTAGTCACATTTCCAAGGGAAAATGCAGTAACACTGTAAATGCACATAATACATCTAATACATGCAAGATGTGTGTCACACATATCGTAACAGACTCTCAGTCAATGGACACAGCCCTGCCAAGTTTTTTCTTCCTATTCATCTCTTTCTTAGGTTCCTTCAGTTTAGCACAATCCAAACCATCTTTCCTTTGCTCATGCACATTATCCTTTTTTCTTTACTCAAGGGATTTTAATTTTGTCTGTCATACTGGGAATATACCTGAGCATCTAATGACAGCACAAACCCAAACTGGTCTATATCTGCAGTAGTTTCTGAGGGCTGATGCAAGGTGCAAAGAGGTGCTAGAGCCAATCTGAAACCAGCTGCTACATAATGTGTCCCCTGTCAAAGTTAGAACATAAGAAATTTTAATTTTTTACACTTAACTGTTTCTTCACAATCCAGAGGTCAAGGCAAGCAATGCAAAACCCACACCCACTCATTGTGTTTCAAGGGGGTTGAAAGTGTCCAGGAACACAAAGGAGATGCTCAGCTCCCTGAATGGAAGGACCTTAAGTTGCTGCCTCCAGAGGTGCAAAATGACAACCCTGGAATCACCTGCATCTGGCATATTATAGGTCTGAGATACTCAGATGGTTTTACTGCTCACAAAGACTGAGCATCTCCGAGCTGTCTGTGTTACAACTTTCTCAGCGGTATGAGGTATTATTTTACAGCAAGGAAGTGACTCCCAAAGTGGGCAGGGCCCCCAGATGTCTGCCATGCCCTGCTGTGCTCAGCCGCACCCCGCCCCGGTCCCTGCCTCTCCTGCCCGGAGCGTGTGCGTGGGCTGGGAGGGCAGCACAGCCCATCTCTGGCCGCCGGTCAGCACACAGAGCTCATCTAACAGGGCATGAAGGGCTCTGCCTGTCCTCTCTAGGACCCAAGGCTCGCAAGCATTTTGGCCTGAAAATCCTTCCTCTCTTCATTCAGGGCTGTCCCAGGGAATTGTCTCATCCATCAACGGTTTTTAGAGCAAGAAAGAGGAGAAACTGATTTCACATAATGATGCCCTTTTATCACGTGGGAACAATCAGAAATCATTTCTTACTATCTTCCCCTTAAAACTCTTCCCGCCTGAATATCACTGAGCCAGATAAGAAAATTCCTCTCAGTTGTGTGTTGGGACAAAACTGAGTGTGCTAAATAAAAACTTTGATTTGTTTTTTTTTATCTTCACAGGGTAATTATGTGATAGCAAACTACACAGAAACTGGCACTCAGTGTGGATTAGGTTGCAACCATGAAATATCCAACAGAAAAAAGAAGCAACCCAAGCCACTGGCTAATTCTTCAAAAACAGAGCACAGCTTCCTCCTCTTGTGCAAGATTAAGCTGCTTCTCCAGCTTTTTTGGGCCAATTGCCACAGAACCCCTCCTGGCTGGATCAGACTTTGGGTCTGGTGTTGGCATGAGTACCCAACCAACCCAGTCGTGTGCCTCCAAACACACAGATGTTCGAAGGAACCTCACTTCTGCTGAACTGCTTGAGTTCATCTCTAACAAACAGGTGCTGTGAGAACAAGAACAGTAATTGAGTTAATGTAGTGGAGAAATACAGTAAAGTGTTTTTTATCAGTCAGTTATATGATCCAGGCATATAATAAAGACAGAGTGTGACATAAAAGGCAGGAAACTGTCCCTGAGAAGCATGAGCTAACCAATATTTGTTTAATAACTTGTATCTATTACATCATTTCCACTTACTGCAAAGCAACTTAATTTTTATTTAATATCTCTAGTAATTTGTCAATTTACATTTTTATATTATTTATTAGGATTGCTTCCAATATGTAAAACATTGCTTCACTTAAACATACTCTTGTCATTATTTACAAATACTTTGTTCTCAACCTAATGGAAATTGAACTTTACCTATTTTAAAATTATAATGATTTTTAAATATATTGTAAATGTTGTTTCCATAGTTTCTTTTTTAAAAAATTTTGTTATAGTATACAGTTGTTGGGTTTTTTTGTGTTGTTTTAATTTTCTTTAGTCTGTATTAATATGCAATTTTAATGGAATATCTCCATTGTAATTAATTTACTTTCCATTAGTTCTAAGGCACAAATACCAAATGTATAATCACTGCCATGTTTAACATAAGAACAAAGTGATCCCTATATAATAAAACAAAATTAAGAGATGGGTAACCTCATGTTATTTTGAAGAATTTTTCTTTGCCTCTCAAATACTAAAAATGTCAAATTCTTTAAACTCCATAGTTATAAGATTATTTTCCAATAAAATAACTACTATTTCTTTACTTTTACTACATTAGAGAGCACACAGATGGGGTTTTCACCATGTTTCTTCTTTTTCTTCCCCCCCTACAAAGTTCAACACATAGAGAAGAAAATTCCTGCCCTAAATGGTTTGGAATCCAAACAGACAAGTATATTAGGGTGCCAAATTTTTAAATTGGAGTATACTCCTACTCCACAATGCAAAGAAAGGAGAATAAAAATACAACGAACTAATTTTCCAATTTCAACGATGATATTTTTTCCTTTAAATAATTTTAATTTTCCATTTTTCAAAATCAGGCCTCACACTGACAAACCTAACATGAAGTACTCGATCTGTGCAAGCACATAGGAGAAATATGGCTGCTGATTTTGGGAAGGGAGGAATACATTGCTTTTCTGGTACTTCAGTGAAATAAAAATTAAAAGTGAAGTTTTTCATGCAGGAGGTATAACTGGAATGTATTTCTTCATGCAATTATTTTACCTTTCTATTAGGAAAGTAGCAGTAAAATTCTGAAATTCAATTAAAATAGTTTAAAAAGCAAATTACAATTATGGGGCCCATTATGTCTGTTTCCAAAAAGAAGTATCCCAAATCTCCAGTTTTAAATACTCTCCCAAAGTGTACCATAACAATTAACACTGGGAAGAAAACAGGATCCTATTGACCATATACAGAATTTCAAATGATGTCAACAGGACCTGAGGATTACAACATTTTGTGTCAGAATTTAATTATGGATAAAGCCTTCTTAAACACATACTGTGTCTCTACATGGACCTTGCCATGCACATATGTACTTTCAAGCAAACAAAATATTATCATTTAAATGGAGTGGCTAGAAATAACTAGCATTGAAAGCAGTCCTCCCAGTGAGAGAAATACCAAAACAAAGTGAGCATCCAGCCCAGTAGCAAACCTCTGTAGGGTAAAATGATGTGATTGTTACCGAAATAAAATATGAGAAATTTTACCATGGTGCAAAGCATGATATGTTTTATTACTTACAAGTACTAAGTCATGTGAGTTCTAGCAGGGAGGAAAAAAGCAGATCCGTGAAGCTGACGCATTCATATGAACAGTGAGAGGTTAAAAATGAGCATGCTAAATGGAACAAAAATAGTAACTGAGGAAAACATACAGAATCCCTAAGCAGATGCTAAGGAAGGCCTTTGAAGCAGTTAGTATAACTAAGTGTGAAACCAATAGGCTTATGCCTATTGAAGGACAAGGGTAATTGAAGGAAACAGTGATGAAGCAGGGAAGGAGACAGAAATAACCTCAACTGGGAAAAGATTATTCTATTAAAGTGGTCTTTATCCAACAACACATTCCTTGTGCTTTTATTTAAGACTGTCATACATCTTTCTCAACAGACTTTCTCCAACTAATAAGTCCAAGCCTACAGTGGGAATTCAGGCTCCCAGGCACAGCTGATGCCAACCCCCATCACACGTGGCTCGTGCCGACAGCTCCGCTCGCTTCTTCCTCTCACCTGTGTGTATTCTCAAGTGCACCTTTAAGTGGTGGGATGTTCTGAAAGTTTTTCCACAATACGGGCAGTCCTTCATGGCAGAACCAAGGCTCCTGTCTCTCAGTAAAGCTGGCTGCTGGACTCCTACAGATCTCCCAGCTTCTTCTCCAATGTCTGCAACACAGAAACGTTCTCACATCACTACAGCATGTCAGAAGTTGTTCTCGCTAAAACTGCTAACACAACACAAAGTTAAACATGTCAATACCACACCTGTCTATTTCATTCTTTAAATCTGACAGAATGCTGACAATTCATGTATTTTCTTGTTATTGTCTTAAATTATTTCATCTTTCCTATCATCATTTTAAGCAGCATATGGTACCTTTATATACTGAATTATACAAGAAAAGAAACAGCTTTGTCAGCAGCTGGTTTGATTTCCTCCTTTGCTTCCTATTAATTTTTTCCCCAAAATTTTGAGATTGTTGTTTGTTGAATCTATTTCATTTATAAGTATTGTGAAATCCTGTATGCTTCTAGAGGGAAAAAGTTTGCACCAGTGTATTAAAACCTCCTAAAACACGAGAGTTGCAGTGACAGGAGGGGTCCAACGGCAGTGACAATGTCTACACACAAAGCTAACCAACTTTTTCTGCAACATTTCAGCATTCAAATTACAACAGACAACCTAGAGATTGAAAAAATGAAAAAAACTGGTCAGATGAGGGGGAATTCCATCTCCCTCTCGCCCACAGCTCCTGTGTTTTCTCCTTCAGAGTTCACAGCTACACTTATTCTTTGCATCGTAACACAGTGGGTGAGACTCCAGGACACCTCTTCTCTCTCCTGATGTAAAGAAACAGTCATTTCAGCCATCTTGAATGAGCTGCTTTTATCCGAGCCGGCAAGGAATAAAATAACTTACAAGAGACTGACATAAAAATTGCAAAAAAATGTAGGGCATTTTAAAAAAAAGTCATTATTCAAACCACACAAAACTCATCCATCATCTCGTACATAGAGCGTCATGTAATATCACTGTAAGCACCAATTCCTGATTTCACAAAAACAAAAAAAGGCAAATGTTGAAGCTGTGACCCGGATTGACACTCCTGGCACGTCAGGAGCAGGACACATGGACACAGCATCACAGCCCGTGCAGAACTGCGGTATCTGGGTTAGATCCAGGTGGGGAGCACAGAGTTAAAACCTGCATGCAGAGTCTTGATTATTTCAGCCATAAACTACTGACTAAAAATGTTCTGTCTTTACCCATTTGATATGTAACTAAAGCTGTCAGGAAACATAGTGCAGTTTACACAGCATTGCCTTTTAAATGGAAGTAATGGGACAGAAGAAAGACTTAAACATTTGGCTCTAATAAAATCTATTCTCACAGTAGCAGAGACCCAAATACCACGTTTCTGGAAAAGGTAACATTAACAGGCATTTCAGTATGTATTATAAAACGGTTCCTTTAAACTATTTGGCTTAAAGGTGGAAGAAGGGGATGATAGAGCTATTAAAAATAGATATCTATATGTGTATATAGATAAATGCTTATTTCAGTCATGTATGTAATCAAGCTATTGCTACTTTTCAAAAGGCAAATCTGATAGTTTCACATCACATTCTTGTTTAGCATTTTCTGACTGTTCTTAGACTGCAGAGTTAAAGCATAATATTTAAGTTAGAAAGCCAGTAAATGTCATTTTGAATTATCTTCGAGTACATTAAGTTGCATACTACAGGAGCCTATTTTGTCTTTGTGAGTCCAGGAAAACATGCATAGGTGCTAGTCTATAATTCCAATATCCCTAAAGAGTTTAGATTTTCTCTGTTTTTACTCCTCAAAAGTTGCATATAATTATGGCTTAAGCTTCTTTGGGGAAAAAAAATGAATTCCTGAGTGCAAAAAGATTTTTCTGAAGTGCAAAACACAGAATACATGATGAAAAACTGCAGGATTTTATCTTGGTTTTCAATAAACACTATATGAGCATTATAGATAAATATATAGATAAAGTTAACAAGCCACTCAGGAGGAATTTACCAAATAAGTCTACTAGTTATGTTTTGCTATATGTCACTCTAAATGATGGCCTGTTATCCATTTGCCTTTTATCTTTCTATCTAGAATATGTGTGGCCCAATAAAAAAGAATAAATTTGTAAGATGAACAGCTCTCTTTGCAGATTTAAGAGTCTAATTTTCACTTTACACAAAATTGAATTTTTTCAAGGGAGCAAGACGATGGAGTTTACTCTAGCACTAATCCCTCTGAAAAAGCAAACTGAAAACAACAATGAAGCAAAGAAAGATGTGGGTGGTCTGAAGAGTTCTTTTTTAGATTTAAGTAGACATACAGTAGATAGCTCCAAAGGCTTTACTCCAACAGGGGCCTTACCTTGAAGAATTTTTCTTCCCGCAGTGAAAGCATTCCTAAGACTTTAAAGCTGGGCTGAGGGGTTTTCTTTTGAATTCCTCTGCCTACAAAGCCCACCGAAGCGCTGGAGGCCATCGCTACCTGAATGAGCAGCTTTATATCTAAGTTCTTTTATTTCAAACAATGAAAAGATATGTTCAAGGCTGCCAACTCTCCCCATCAAATGCTAACCCAGCTTCTTACCAGGGCCCCATTTTGGCACATTGTACCTCTTTGTCAAAGCACTTAAGTTTAAAATGTGCTTAACTTTAAAATGTGTTTAAGTCTCACTGACTCTGCTACTAAAGTTTTCTTACACTGAGTCTCTCAAAGAGTACTGTGGAAACTGAAGGATGAAAAAAGAAGAGACCAGCAAGCAAAAAGTTAAGAAGCAAACTGGTGAATACAGACTATGCTAACATCAGAATATGTGGGGAATGAAAAATCCTCAGCTCTACCAATAATCATGTATTCCACACCTCTGACGTCGCCCTTCTCCTGTTCTTGAAAGCCCCTTCACAAGCAGAAGCTCTCAGCTCCATTAAATTGTGCAAAAATATAGCAACAAGTAGTTTTATGGATCCGCAGAACTAGGATTGGCCTCCACAAATTAGGGGGTTTTTTTATGATTTACTCAGGATTTGAGCTATGGTCTTGGGGGCTTCTCAGTTCTGAGGATAAAAGATCAGGAAGGAAAGAGAACAGCTACTTATCCCGCAGCCATTGTGGTTCCCTGAGTTATGTGGTCTATTTGATGTGCACTCAATGCATGTGGGACTACACTGCTTTTTTTTTTACTATCCACTTCCATTATAGGCAGGTCAGCGTCCTGAATATCTTCCTGCCCATCCCAACCTTTCCTGATTCAAGTGCAGGAAACAAGAATATAAAATATGATATACATGCGTATACTAGACGTGAGTCTTCCGAGCCTTGCCTCTGAACTTAGTCTTGCTGAGCTTTCCTTTCACTTTAAAAGTGTCTGTTCACAGCAAAAGCCCGGGACAGAAATGCGAAAACCAACATTCAGTTCTGTATATGAAGCTGGTCTTTGTGCCAGTCTAAGGACAAGGAACAGCTGTGAGTCCCCAGGTGCTCCGTGTGCTGTACCTGCTGGGCAGGCAGAGAGCCCTCCCTGACACAGGGGAATTCGGAATTCAGCCACAAAGCAGCTTCTGGGGAGGTATGACAGGGACATCTCGTGCATGCCATGCCTCAGCTGCACTCAATAACTGACTGTGCCCATGTTCTCACGGGGTAAATGCAAGGAAAGAAAGTTCACTTCAACATCCATATCAGAAGGTGGTGATTAACTGCATAACCGAAGAGCCAGTTTGGCCAAAATGTGAGCAAATCTATTTGGCACACAAACTGAAATAAAAATTAACCAGTCCATATGATCAGTACTTGAGGGATTGCCCTTCTTCAGACAGATGCCCAGTTGTCAGGAGAGGAGGGCCTAAAAGCCACCACTCCTCATCTAGCAAGGAGATCAGGCTGGCTCCACAGGCAGAAAGGAAGTCTCCACAGAGACAGATAATCCCAACGAGAAGTTTTGGAACCAGGAGCACTTTTGCAGTAGAAGGTCAAAAGAAAGTGCGAAAGACACCAGTGAAACCTTTATTGCAGTCAATATCTCACTACTGGTTATCAGAAATGGTCTACCCAGAAATCAGCCATGGCCACGGCCAGCAGCACCCTCAGCACACAGATACAGATGGCACAGAGGAGCAATGCCAACTTCAGTGGATATTGTCAGAAAAGAGAAGACAAACTTAGGTGGACAGTAAATCTGTGTACTCAAAGCAGAAGCTATCTAGGCACTCATAAGAAGAGGAAAAGGAAACAAATTTTTTGACATTTCCATGTATGTTCTGTACGACTGATTCACCTGTCTGGGATGAGCTTATAAACATGATTAGAAAAGGGGGCATTGCTTTGGTAAGAACAAAACTGTTCTCACTTGGTTAGGCAGCAGCACTGACTTCAGTCATGTTAACAGCCAAATTCTGAAAGGAACATCTACATGCATGTCCCATAAATTTCACCAGAGCATTTACTTGCTGTGTGTATGTGAAAGTGCAGGGATTCACAAAGAGGTGCTTTCATGTTCAAAGGAGCTAAATTGCAGCCCTCATGAAGACTAAATCATCAGTGAAGTCAGTTGGAATTTGTCGACACAAGGTTTGCCAAATTAGCCAAAAACAGGCAATCACATGGAAAAGGTAATCAACACAAAATAGGTAATCAGACTTACAAGTATGTGTTTGCTCTTGCACGGTTTTCAACACTGTTAAAGAACCCTTTGAAAATGTGGCCAGAAGCCTTTAAAGCTGCACATAATCCCGGGTTTTCATATCTTTCTGAAATTCAAAATATTTGTAGTTCTTCAGGACTGTGTGTAAAAGTTAATGAAACATGGTGCAAAGAGAAGTGGTAACAACCACAGCTATTTTTTGATGACCTATAAACCACCCAGATTAGCCCATCTTGTGGCAGGAAATCTAATGTCAAAAAAGTAGTTAGAAGATATTAATTGTGTTAGTCCTGTCAATGCTGTCATCTTTATGCAAGTATGCCTGGACTCAACCACCTCATTCCCTGGGAAGCAGCACAGAATATGCCAAGTTTCTGGCAAAACATGCTTTACCTTTCTTGCTTATTCCTAAGAGAAAGCTTTAATAATACTGAAAATAGTGGAAAATAGGAACAATAATTAGGGATATAATTAATCATATTTTTTCTAGCCATCTGAAGTAGCTTCAATTAGTATTGTCCAATGTAAATGAGAACAGAATCTGGCCCTGTGCTCATAATTTGAAATTAGAACCCTATTAGTGGATGTTGCTACACTTTTTTGCTAGTGAAGTTCATGGCCTAAAATGAAGGTTTCTAATAATACTAAATATTACAGTTATATTTTAGGCCTCTGGAAAGAGTTACAAATGTCTTAGGTCAGGAACAACTTGCTGTCTCTATTGTTTCATCAAGGATTTAGGTTTTATAATGACCATATATGGGAATCTTGAACTCTTACTATGGATTGGGAGAGAATTTGTTTAAACACAGAGCTATTTTAGAAGAGAATTGGAAAGGAGGCCTATTAGTGAGAAAGCAGCATTCACAATGTTTGTATTATTAGAAATAAAGATTATACAAAGGTTCCACGGGTAAATAAAAAAGATACCCCATCTGACATGAGAATTCCCCCTTAGCCCTCTGAAACACACAGACAAACAACATGCCCAAACTGCCCTGCCTCTGCCAACAATTAGTCACTGGCAGAGTTAAACTTAAAATACAATCTAAATTAAACTGAAGTAAAATGCCCAGAACCATTTGTGTGAGGCAAGACTCACAGCTGGTGGAAGTGGGCAAATGGCAATCACAGCCAACACCCTGGGCTGCAGGGGAGGAGCTGGGTGTTATTACAAGCTCAACAGGAAGGGACTCAAAATATTTTAAGCAATTTCTTAGTAACTGGTGTCTGCACACACTCCTTATGGCCACTCCTGGAGCACCACACACTTGAAGACTGGTGGTTTTCATGGCCATACTGCATGTATGCAGTGTGGTTATCTCTTAATAACTTTCATTGTGGTACTCTGAGACACATGCAAAATCTCTACATACAGCACAGAGAGACATTAATGGAGCACTTAAACAAAATTAAGATTTTGTTAATCACAAAATGTTTCTTATCCTCTTCTTTTCATTTCAATCAAATTCCCTACAGAGGTTTTTTTCTGGAGTTCTTAGCAGTCTTACTTTTCAATTTTTTCTAAAATTTTTAAACCTTTTAAGATAATCAGAGATCAAACACAGTTTCTGAGTACATCATTTTAGCTGTTTCATTTCTTTGAAGAATCGTATGACCAAGAGACATAGAAACTCAGATTTAGCACTTAAAACACAGGGTTGTTTACCTGACATTAGCTGACAGAGCACCATTTTGACCAAAAACTGAGCATGGTTGAAAAAAATTTTTTTTTGAGAGAATATTTTTTTTTTTTTGCATGAAATCTTTTTAAATGCTTTGTTTTGGATTTTAAGAAAGAAGACATCCTAAGCATCTTACAATATCTTTCATTTAACAGCTGGCAGAAGGAAACTCCCAGATGAACATTGGCCTGTGTCTTTCTCTTTAACCAGCTGAGTGATCCAAGCTTTTAATAAAGCTGTTCCAATTATTGTAAAAGTCATCTAGTACCTTATAGCCACAAATATTGACAGTTTATTGCACAATGCATTCATGACATTTGAAGGTCACATCATACATAATACATACACTTTTATAAAAGTGTCTGGAACAAAGAGATACATGATCAGCAATTACATCTTACCATTCGAGGGTATGATTTTATACTTATTGAAAATGAAATACTAGAAGAAATGCAAATTGTTAATAAAACACAAAATAGTTCATTTTCTGTATTTATTGTTTTATTAATCAGCAGTACCAAGTTCAGTTGTAGAAAATCAATGCCTCAAGAAGATTACAGTTAAATATCATTATCTTCCAAACCATCACACAAATTCTTAGCTCAGCATGAGAAGTAAGGTTCAAATTTTAATCTCACTACAGTACACCTCTCCAGTCCTACTGAGCTCAATGTAACTTCAACACTTACGTTTGAGTCAGAACTTCACCATACTATTAAAATAATAGTTTTGATAAAAGTGAATTGAAATAAAACCTAAAAGCATGCTGAAATTTTTTTTTTTTAAATATATGCACATGCAGGCCTGTCAAACTTCTTCACCCCCTTCCAGTGCTCCTGACTCTTAAGGCCATTCTAAAAACCATACACACATTCACCAATGGTGTAACTAAAGGTATAAGCTGCAATTTATGCAGTCAGACCCGTGCAGAGTTCTTCGATGAATTCAATGAACATCAGAAATACACTGAGCAGAGTCAGTGCTTGTTTTTGGTTAAAGAGTCTTTACTTTTTTGATGTCACCACTAGCTCCTGGAACCTCTAGGTACCTAATGAGAGCTGAGCTAGAGGAAAATGACCATGCATTACTACATTATTGCCCCAATAATATAATATTTACAAAGCTCTTAACATGCAAAACTCTACCACCATCAAACCCCTTTGCTGGTTTTTCAGATCTGCCACTCCAAAATCATAACTTTAAAATCCCACTTCCTTAACCTGACTGTATCTGATCTCAAATCACCTCATTTGCCAGACGAGGCTCATGAAATTCCTCTAGACTTGTGTAATCTTTCCACAGCAAAAGAAGAGGCCTTAGAAGTGAATGTACTTTGCCATTTATCAGAATGTCATCTATCTAGCTTGTGCTAGTCCTTGCTTTCTTCAGAAGAGCACATCTGAGCTGCAAGGAGACCCTGGTGTGCTCCTCTGTCCATGATGTGTGTTTTCACAAGCAAAGCAGATACTTACATACATATTCACAGATCTTTCCTTGTTTTTTTGCCAATGGTCTTTGCCATCTATCCTCAAAATTTACTTTGGTGTCCAATTATACTTCTGATAGCAAGGTTATCTCCCAAACCTTTCCTATGACATACTTCATATGGTTTTCCCCTCCCTTTCTTAAAACAAGCTTGGAATATTCTGGAGTTTTACCAGAAGTTAGTGTGAACAGCAATCTGTGATTTTCAGCAGTTTTCTTACCCAAACCCTTGGCTGACCTGAGTTAACTTTGATCCTATCACCTAAATCTGAAATGGGCACTTGATT
Source organism: Picathartes gymnocephalus (assembly GCA_013390045.1). Taxonomy (NCBI): domain Eukaryota; kingdom Metazoa; phylum Chordata; class Aves; order Passeriformes; family Picathartidae; genus Picathartes; species Picathartes gymnocephalus. The sequence goes on from WEKY01005688.1 coordinate 475,826, forward strand.
CCTGACCAGCGAGAACAAAGTCTTTCACAACTTCATACAGGTTGTATACTGGTTTTGGACAAAATTCCAGGGGGGAATTTAAGCAGAGAGGCTATCCAACTGGACCATCTTTTGGATTTGTATGTGTTATTTGTAGGCAGGTGTTCAGGTACCAGATGGCCTTAAAACCCATACTACTCAGGTTATAGCAGCTTCTACAAGCTGTCTGCATCATATTCCCATCTCTGAGATTTGCAGAGTGGCTACATGGAGCTTGATAAACACTTTTACCTAGCATTGCTCTCCTGATGCCAAGGCTAGATCAGATATCCAATTTGGGAGAGTTGCCTTACAGTCCCTCTTTAATTAAGTACTCCTGATCTCCCACTCCTGGGATGGATTGCTACTGCTGATTAGGCTCCAGAAGTAAGGATCTGTGGAGGCAATTTCATGAGGGAGAAAATGAAGTTGCTAGCTAATCAACTAAAATAACCATTAACTGGACTTCTGTGAATGAATATATTGCCTTCTTCTTGCTTCCATACTTACCCTATTTCTTCCACATTAGCAGCTCTACAACTCTACAAACCAGAGGGGTAAAGGTTTCTTGACCATGACCTCTATCTTGTTCCTAAAACACTTTTGGGACAAACAGAACCATTTGGTACAGTGTGCAGGCTCCACTGTGAAGGAAATCCAAGATGGTGTCAGTAAACCATAGGAAAGATGACAAATCTGGGTGGAAGAGAGTTCTGTTGAATCTGTTTTCTCAAGATTCTTCTCATGTGCCAAGTAATGCAGTCTCTGAGACTCTAAAATGTACAAATTAACACCCATCTCCATGTAGTTCTCTAAACCCATTAATATCTTTTTAAAAATCTTTTAAGTACTTGTATAGAAATATTAATTACACTAGCCAAGTTTCACCCCCAGTTTCTGTGTTTTAAATATCCAAAAAGCAAACAAATATTTTTTTCAAGTGAGAACCACAGACCTGCCTTCATTATAAATAGCTCTCAGGGCATTAGGTATCATTGGGTAAGTTCTTGCATACTATTGTTTAAGAAAACCCTTTTTCATTATTATTATCTTAGAGTGGAAAAATCAGCACAGAAGTGCCAGTAGCAGGTCATCAGATTTTACAAAAATTCATTCTACTAAAGAAAAGCATAAATTATTTAAAATGTCACAGGAATGTCTTTCTGTAGATACTGGCAAGAAAAAAAAAAACCAACAACAACAACAAAAGAATCAGGCATGTAAAAGGAACTGTACAGGTAACTAAACTACTAATTTCCCTCCCAACAAAATGGGAAAGAATTAAAGACTCTCATTCCATTTACAGATTACTGGTTAGAGAGGTGCTGACAGAGCCTCTAAAGAGTGAATAATGTCATGGTGTGTGTTACAACATTTAGACTATGATATGAGAGACTTTCCCAGTATCTGTATTTTCTTACTTTTAACTTTCCAGTGCTCCTTTCAAACTAAATGACCACTTTGAGCTAATACAAATACTTTTGTAAATAATTTTTCTTCCATTTAACTTTCTTTGGTACAAGCCACTTGAGGATAATTTCCAACTTCATTATCCATTTCCCAAAAAAAAAAAAAAAAAGAAAGAGCTGTATTTGAATAAATACTTACAAGCAACCCTAAACTGCTGAATCTACTTGACTAGCACCCTTTTTCTATAAATAAAATATGTTAATTACATGAGTTTTGCTGTAATGGAAAAATATTGATTAAATTCATTAAACTGAATCTTGAGAAGGGATCCTTTAACTCCTTGGTAATAGGTTTTTTTCCTCATTGTTTTAACAGTGTACTGTGAGAATACTGAGAACATGATATTATCTGAAGGGACTCATTAATTATTTTATACTAATGTATCTCAACAGGTACATTACTAGGTAAACTCATATCCCTATTTTGTAAAATAGCCTTAATGTACATGGATACCATAACATGCTATTTGTGGGCTATAAAAATTTTGAAATGCTGCCTATGGAGCTGATATAGCAATAATCCAGTTTTCCTCTTCTACTATGAAAACATAATTTTTTTTCATGAGAACTACTCTGGTCAAAAAAAAAGAAAAAAAAAAGAAAAAATACTATTTTGAATGCTGTCCTCTGATTTAGCTGAGCTTGTGGCAATAACTGGTTTAGGCATAGGCTTCAGTATGCTGGAATGATCCTGAAACTAATTTTGCATGTGTTGGAGTTGGACTGTGGCCATGCACGTCAGTATGCTGGAACAGAGTTATCTAAATCCTGAGCCTTATTTTACATGTGCTGGTGTTGGACTGTGGCCCTGCAATCTTTTAGGTCTCCATCTGTAGCTATCAAAGCCAGGGTGTGCCCAGCCACTCGCTACTGCTCACTGCCTTCCTTCCTCAGAAAGGCTGCAGCCTCAAACCACTCTCCTGCACACTGGGGTGACTGGGAGCTCTTCTGAGTCCTGGCCAGTCTCATCACCCTTTCTCTAAAGCCCCTTTGCTGCCATGACCAGCCTTTTGCAGGGCATCACCGGGATCCTAGGGGGTTATCAAGTCCCACATCAGTGATGAGAAATACCAACCTCTTGGGCAGATGCTCCCTCAGATCCAGCACGTTAATTCCTTCCTCAATACCAGCTAAAACAGCCCTCTCATTTTTAAGCTAGCTATGGAGACCACAGTCCCACAACTGATGGAAGACCCTTCCTAGTTTCCCAGCCTGGAACTTTTCCCTGCAGCCATCAGCCAAAGGAATTCGAAGAGCAAAAAGTCCAGTCCAAAAGCTGGTGATTGTTTGCTTCTGGGGAAGTGGACGAGAGAAGATCAGGCACTCAGAGGCCACAATGCAAGAACCCCTGGCTGTGCCCCAATCCAGAACACCAATACAGAGGCAGAAACGGGGGCTGAGCAAAGCAGAATCCCTGTACAAGGTCTGTATCAGCCCAAGGTGAACTGGGAACCTCCAGGGACGCCCAGGCTGATGGTAACAACGTACAAAGCTTTTGTGAGCCTTCTTCCTCTTACTTACAGTTCCTCCACATAAATCCACCAGTAAATACATATTTTAACCCATCAGGAGCACCTATAAAATTAGGAGATAATCCAGACTGGATTGGTTTGCAAACACATTTCCCTACCAGAAATTCTGCCTCTGTGGAGCCTAGCAACCTGAGGAAACAACTTCACACTAAGGTCAAAATTAGACATTTGAATGAAGATCAGGCATTCTTCTCTGGCTGGACAGACACAAATTATCTTACTGTCGGCCTCAGAGACAGAGAAAGACTTATTTTAGAAGAAGGAGGGTTGTTCTATCTCTTAACTTATTAGCAATGCACTTTTTTCAAATTCCAGCAGCAAAAGAAACTCAAAACCCAGGTAGTCTGCATGCACAGAAGCACCTTTTGTTTAATAAATAATTCAACCATGTATTCCTTTTTAATTTAAAAACGGTCTGACTGAACAGTCAACAGAGTGAACTAAAGTTGGCAAAACACAGTGTTGAAAAATTAAAAAGTGTATTCAAGGCCGTATTCATTTGCTTCACTTCTCATATACTGGAGAGACAGGCTGTGCTGAAGTTCTAGCTTTTTTCTTTTTCTTTTCAATTATACACATACAGTCACATGATGCTCACTTGCCTTTGAAAGCTGCCTTGCCCTGGAATTAGCCTGTCTCTCTTTCTGTTACTAACACAGCAGCTGCTGCTCCTCTACCTCATGAACATCATCGGAAATTCAGCCAAAAGGTTCTCACGAGCTCCTCTGCCATGCCTGTGAGGGCCAGACTTAAACTATCGACCATCTTGGAAAACAGAAATGCTGTAAAATCTTCTGGAAATATTCAGATCATCATCAGATTGATGGTCCCATATATCAATAAGTGTATATTGAGGTACAGGACACATCTGGCAGCAAAAATCTGCAGATACTGATGCACTGAAATCTATCCCAGGACTGAGTTTGTAACACACTATTGCAAATGAGTACAAATACTTGGGATCAGTCGAGGGCATTTGGTACTGACTTACTCTCTTGAAGACAGCCAAAAGCATACAGCACTATCTTAAATAAAAATTCACAGGCTCCCTTTCTACTAAATAAAATTCTTAGCAGTAAGCAGCCAAAGATAAGAAAGAAAAAAGCTAATAAAGTCAACTCTTACACAGCCTTCTGTACCAGAGTTTCAAAGAATTTCTTGAATCTTGGAGCAGACAGAAAAGAAAAAGTAATTCTGTGGTGAAACCTCATTTCAGATTTTTGGAGATGAATCTGTTCCCTCACACATCCCAGCAGCAGGTACTTAATGGCTTCCTAACACAGCACAGCCTTTAAGCCTCTGCTCTGCTGGGTGTTTGGTTCCCATCACTCTGAATGGCTTTCCCATGTTTTTCATCCTTTCTGACCAGCACCTTCTGGAGCAATGACCACTTTATAACCATCAGGCAACAGCCACCAACATGAAATTCCCAGGCTGATAACGCTCACGTGACATTAAATGCTCACACGAGGAAATCTTATCTCAGAGAGGTCAGATATGGAAGAAAGATCTTTAATGGGAAGCAGAATAGGGGAAACCTAACCCGTACAAAGTAACATTGCCTTTATAGAAAATGACTTGGCAATAACATCTTTCAAAGTGGACATATTTATTTAAAACTCATTTTAGACCCTCTGGATGACAGAAATGAGTCGCATTTAGGAGATAGAAGTTTCACAAGTGCATCCTGACTACTTCACATCTTATGGAAGAAGTGCAGGCTTTCTTCAAATTTTCACTATTCTGAACACTAATAAAATTTCCTGCAATATATAAGATGAACACGGCAACCGGACCAGATAAATTTGTACTGATAGGAAACTTTCAACATCTTCCATTGCTCTGACAAAACAGCCTATGAATGATTTGTACAAGATGTATCTCTGAATCTAGCAAAATCTGAACAAATGCATCAGTATAACTACAGAGGTTTAGCCACAACTCCTCCCCTGCAAGGCAGAGAATCTTCAGGTTCTAATTCTGGCCCATTAATGGCTTGCACTGAGACGTTCTGCAATAAGTACCATGTCAGAGAACAGACTGATTTAAACCCTGAGAATGCAGGCTCCTGCATTTGTGCAGACACATGCTCCCATGCCTTTTCAGGATGGTGGTAGTGGGAGCCACTCCAGTAGCCTGGCAAGCCCAAGCAGAATTTGGTACATGACAGACTGGTTTGCAGCCAATTACATTTGAAAGCTGTCTACAGTGGGACTGGCCAACCTAACAAAGTCAGGCATGGGGTTGAGGAAAGGTGAATGGCAGCAGAAACTGGTCAGATGAAACTTAAATAATTTTTAACAATTTCAGTAGTACTGCTTCTTTTCTGGCTACAAATTCTACAGATATGTGCCCAGTCATGAGGTTCGTGGGTATTTGCTTCAAAAGAGAGATTCTGTTGCCTACTGAGTGGTGGAGCTTGCTGATAGATGCTGCAATAGTACAATAAAGGGTGGACAAACAAATCTCCCTACTGCTGCCATTTATTCACCATAAAACTGCAGGAGAGTAGCACTGTGTATTTAAAACAAACAATAATGGGAAGATGCAACTTCAGAAAGGCAACTCAGATACCAGACAGGACACTGACGAGTGTTGCAGACCAGTGCAACTGATTCCAGGAAAGAACTGCTGGATAGTCCATCATCTGCAGTACTGCTCCAGGGAGTGCTGCTCACCAAAGAGCAACATACTTCCTCTTTGTGTTCTGGGGTTCTTTTCAGTTAATATTTGTTTTAGTTATGTTGAATCACTGCTCATCCACTAAGATATTATTTGATTAAAAAAAAGAAAAAAATCCTTTCTTCTTGGTTACATTTTCACACAGGTTTTTTGAAGTAGGAGAGTAAACACACAGTCCCTATGATGGCAATTTCCATTCATAGTTTGACAACTAAATGTTGCGATGTTACTTGAAACTCCTGCCTCTTATCTTTCAATTTCTCTTTAGGGAAAAACAGCACAGAAACATACTCTGCCATCTATTTGAAAAGATGCAGATATAATCCACCTATGATGATGCAATTTTTGGCACTAAGACTGTGATCCAAAACAGCAGTCTGATCTACATTTTGACCACAGCTATTACAATAAATAAAACCAAACACGGTGATTCTCCACATATTTATATTTATTCTGATAATGCTTTGCAAGGTTTCTGGCTGAGAATGGTTTACATAAGTAATCATTATTGAAAAGTTTCCCTGAAAAATATGCATCTTAAGACTGTAGTGAAAGCAGAATTATAGCTAGGAGGAGGTAAGCCTCCAGATCTTTCTTTGTTTTTCATCTGTGGTGCAGAAGTTGCTAGCCATCAAATGTTTAAGTATCTGAGGGTCTTCTGACGGCAGAGAACCAGCAAGAGAAGATCAGTTAGGGGCAGCTGACCGTCAACATCACAAGAAAACCCATCTGCTCTGGCATTGCCAGGGACCTTGCTCAGCAGTGGCAAAGCAACCTGTGCCACGGAGCCAGGGAGTGCCAGGGAGGTGCCCGGGGCATGCTGAGAGCATGGGAACTGAGGGCACTCCTCTGGAATCCTGCAAGGGACTCTGCCCCTCTGGAGGAGCTGTACTTCTCTAGCAGCTTGGACAGTTTCAGTGGGTCTGTCTGCACCTTAACGCATGCAAAAGCTTCCTCTCAAAACAGATTTTCAATAACTTGCACTACCAGACGCTCCCCTATGAAAAACAGGAGGAAGTCTTGCAGAAATTCAATGAAGAACTCTCTTACTCAACAAATTTGCTGTATTTTTAGTACTTAGACTGCTATTTAATTGTTTCAAACTGTCAATCTGGCCACACTGAGCAAAGCAAGTCTCTAAGGGTAATGTTTTTGCTTAAGGTTGGATTTTGCCTCCAATACTTTAGCTAGAACTTCTTCTAGAAAAAAGCCAACAAACGGGTTAAACAGGTTTGGTGTTAAAATCCCATTATGTGTAGCTTGGGAACTAAACTACCTTAGATTGTCCTAAACATCCTCCTGACCAGACCTTTTGATGTATTCTCTCCATTTATACTTGCACCCTTCATATCTTCAACTGCTGTAGTTCCTCCAGGTCCAACAGGCCCCTGTCCCCTT
>WEKY01005688.1:487924-515424 GCA_013390045.1 Picathartes gymnocephalus
GTCCAGGAATCTGTTCCAGCACCGTAAAAAAAGTACAGTCATTCTATCCACTACAGATATAGTAGATAGTTCTATCTACTCCACACTATCTTATTTATTGCTGAGTATAAACATCTCCTGTCACTGTCTTCATACATCTGTGGGCTGGGTGCTCCCTCTGTGGCTCCTTCATAGCCTGTGACCCAAAGACTTTTTTGGGGTTAGAAATTCAAATGGAAGGAACAAAGAGAGTCTTTCATCCCCCAGCTATAACTGAACTAGACCTGTGTACCACTCAGCACAAGATGCTTCAGCTTAGCTAATGCCTGTGATGTCAGAGTCAAATAAAAACCTTGTCACTGATAATGGTGGCAAAAGGGGTAGCTTATTCATTTGTACTTCACAGAGTATCTGCATGGAAAATGATCCCAAACTATGAAGATAATCAAGTATTTCCAGAGGTGTTAATTTGGGAGCTTCCATTTCATTTTAGTAGACCAGAACTTCAAATCCGAACTTGAATATAGACTCTTTCATTGAGCTCTTTAATCAAATTCATTTGTAAATTAAGCTACAAACAACCTGTCAAAGCCCATTAAGACACCTGAATAAAACTCTCCTGGAGTATGCACTGTACACCACCATGCAGCGTAGCACATCAAACTTCAGATCTACTCTGCTCTTCTCTCTGGCTTTCTGCAAGACTCTTGGATGCAAATATCCTTTTCAATGGCCTGCATGAAACACAGTTTCCAGTTCACATACAAAGATGGAAATACTAACATAAGAAAGACAGAGAATCTAGCCAAAAATGATTTCTTTTCATTCAGCCAACTGATGGCCACCTTGCTAATTTTCATTATATATTCCTTATGAGTTTTACAGTCCTTACAACCTTAGGAATATACCCTGTATGAAGGAAAAATCAGCATTATTTTATCAGTCATTTACCTGACTCCACAGACACATCAACTTCCAAAGAAGAAGTCTATATTTCTCAATATATCTAATATAAAGCTACCTCCTAAAAAACACATTAAGGAAAAGCCTAACATACTTAAGTAGTATATAATTGCAACAAAAATTGTGTTGAAATAAAAATCATAGCTGATGCTGAAGTTCTGCAACCCTGACCTCCATCAACAGGCTTGAGATTAATTGTCAAATCAGTTCTTTCTCTTGCCTGGCTGTGGGGAGGGTGACTTCTTGTAGTCAGGCTCAGCTTAATCACAGCCTCAGCCACCAGACACAGAAAATCCTTCTGGTACTCCAAAATAACTATCCCATTTTCTCATTCCAAAGGTGTCCAAGCTCAGAAACCAACCCATTTCCCAGCAGAGAACCAGAATGGGAAGGGAACAAAGTTTTCCCTCTCTGCTGCTGAGAACTGGGTGGTGCTTTTCACACTCCGGTCACAACCCAGCGTGGTGTTGGAGCTGCGTTTTTGCTTAGAGCTCAGCGAATCCAGGGTTTTGGGAAACTTATGTGCTTCATGAGTTGTGAAAGAGTCCCTGGGTTAAACACAGTGGGGTTTTCAGAACATAGAAGCTGGGAATGGAAGGAACATGTGGAAATTTTGGACTCTTTGGGGAACCATGTACAAGGCATGCCTCACTAATAACTCACTATGAACAAAGGCAAAATGTTCCTCTGTGTCAGTAATGATATATTCTCAGTTTGGCCTTTTAATACTGATGTCAACAGAAGCCCCATCCAATTTTAAAGGTAGAACATGTTTCAGTAATTTTTACCACAATTCTCCACCATATTTTGTAGCAATAATGCCGTTACACCTATGATGATCTAAGGATGTAAGCACAGCAGGATTTGAAGAAATAACAGCTTATATTAAAAACTTAACTACCACTAAAACAGCTAACATAACCTGGAAAAGCAGGAATGTATTTCGGGTACAAATTCTTTTTCAAGAACAGAGGAGGCAAAAAATCTCCAGCTCAGTTACTGAAGTCAAACTCAGAACAATTATTCCCAGTCTATGCTTATCTCATATTTAATAGTGCTGTTTGATCTGGAGTAATTTCTATTTTTAAGAAACAACTTTAATATTTATTTTAAGAAAAAAAATTGTTAAGGAAATAAATTACTTGTCTTACTTTTCAAGATATCCATTATAGCAAACACAGAAGCACTTGATATACTTGTAGAGTAGTTCTGCCATGGCCAGCACTGTGCTATCGTGGTGAAGGGCAGACCTGTAAACACAAGTCTGTCCTGCACCTTACAAATGTTGTGATAATATGCAAGTTTATTTGAAAGGTCACTGTCAGAGGCTAATCATGGTGGGAATCTAACTATGATGCCACCAATGACCCAACCCCTGACAGTCGTCCTTCAGAAACTCCTTTACCATACTTTTCTGAAGAAATATGGGTTTCTGTGACACACCTTTCAGTGCTGGAAGATACAGTTAGTAGCTGAAGAAAACGGAGAATTTGCTAAGTAAAGGTAATACCATGTTTATTTTAGTGATATTTCTGGATTTTCTGGATATTTGGGTGCAAAGATATTTTTTACAAAATCCTCTAATTCCTAACTAAATAAATTAATTATTAATTGAGAAAAAGAGTACATTAGAAATGGTTTGGGTCAGTAAAAGTAAAAAAACTGAACTCTCCTTAGCCAAAGGCCAGAAGGAATCCTGAAAGGTTTGCATAGTCGAGTCTTCTGATAACTGCCCACAGGAGGGAAAAAACACTGCAGAAAACTTGCACTATCTCCAGTATGAACTTACTGTTAATTGAAGTTTTGATAACTGATGATGAAGTGTGAACTGCTTCACCTACCACAAACTCAGACAATACTATTTGGATGCAGTTTGGAATGGAAACCACCTACTATCATGTTTAAATATTAAAAACCAGAGAGGAGGGGCTCAGCTCAATTTCCCTGAGCTCAGCACACCACAAACCACAGCACTGCCACCATTTAGGTCTTGTCCACAAATGTTTATCTCAATACATTCAACAAAAAATGCTCATCTGTACTTTAGAGCAGCAGAAACTGGGATGTATAAAGACAAAATTACTTGCCAGGGCTTACAGAAAAGTTTGTGGAAGCAAGAAGCTCATTTCATTTTGCTCCCAGTCCTATCCCAGCCCCATGACATCAACAACAACCTTGAATTAGACTACAGTAGACCTAAATATTTAAAGCCTTATGTTCAAATCATTTCAGCACATGTGACCTGACAGACTGAAGGACAAACATCACAGGTGGAAGCTATCACACAAATCAATACTACTGTGTCACTCCATATAGAGACTCTTATAAGAAATGCACCTTGCAAGACACTTGCAAAGTTACCCTGACTAAAATATTTATAATTCCTGAGTGGACTTGACACAAATGAACATCTTATTTTAAAAATGAAAACACAATCCTTATTCACAGGCTGTGGTGCAGGTACAAGCTGATGGACCTTTCTATGACCTTGTTTTCTAGTCCTTTCTAAGCTTTCCATTTTCTTGCTTTTATCAAGTACCTCTCTTTGTTCTCAAACACTTCTCAAGGAACGTTTATGGCAGTAATTCCCACAGCTGGGAAGTTCCATCCACTGGCAATGGTTCAGTGAGAGCCCCACAAAACATTGCTGTTGCACCACAGTCCAGGAAAAGACATTTACAACTATTTCACTGCAAGTCCTAGAAAATAGGAATCTTTTAACATAAATTCAGAAAATTTTAAAACATAGAACCTACTAGGTGAGACAAGTACAAACTACCAAAAGAGGAAAGTTTTTCAGATCCTAAATTTGGGTTGGTATGACAGAAGAGGGAGAGTTTTGAGTCTATCTTCAGATAAAATTTGCAAGTGGCTTAATATTTATCACATAAATTTAAGCACTTTTATCTTAATAGAACGCAAAGTCCAACAGAGGTTGTAGCAGGTATATTTACACAGCACCTCTTCACCTGTCACAGGGACAGAAAGCAACAATTATTTAAAAGGATTTGAAAAAACAGACAGTTGGAAAACAGAGTAAGGAAAATGACATCAAATTGAAACTGCATGGACAATTTAGGCTTAAAGAATGTAATTACACAAACTAAATTATGGAAAATTCTCCTTCTGAGAAAAACAGGGCATGGTCTTTAGTCTGACAAGTGGCCAAACACATTTCTTAGCCTGCTCAAAAAACTCCCGTAGCACCTGTGTCTCATAGCACTGGAGCAATCCACAGGGGACTGGAGTCTAGTCTGCAAATCACAGCACACCTGAGCACAGCTCCCACCACTGACACCATATAAAATGGTTCCTTTTGTTTCTTTGATCAAGAGTCAAGACATCTATTCTGGATCCAGCAGAGTAGTGAGATAAGCCTGTGACTTTAGGCAGGATGCTTAAAAGCAACTGATTTTGCAGAAGAGCTCACTACTGGCAACTACTGCTTTTTCAACTGACAGGAAGATACTTAGCTCCTTTGATTTCAGCTGCTTAGCTGAACAGTGAATCTAACAACATATCTATATAGTGGGAAATGTATTATAAATATACAATTAATAAGGGTGTGAAGGTTGAGTAGTACTCACCTGTTGAGTAATGCTCTCCACTAAAACTCCTACACCTCCCCTTGCAGTTTAAATAATGAGTTAGCCCCTGGATTTTGCCGGGCAGCACTACCACAAGTCCCACATCAGCCTTGATGGATTAAGTTCAGTATCACTAGAAGCAGCCATTCCTAGCACAGTCTGAAGTCCCCATCTCGGCCAGTCTGAGCCAGGGTGATCTCTGACACTGCCCTGGGAGCCCCTGACCCCTCTGCTGTACCCCCATCTTCTCACGGACCTTCTGAGCAGGCTGGGGGAGAAAGTGCTGCAGCATCTCCTCTGCAGGGCATGAACCTGCTGCCTGCTGCAAGTGTTTCAGTTCTGGGAAATGAGAGGGCTGAAGGCAGCACAAGCTTTTCTTGCAGTTATTTTTGTCAGAGAAATGATCAGTGAAAGACCTGAGAGCATGTTCTGCTTTCAGAGAAGGAGGAGAAGCACTCAGGAGAAGTTGAGGAAATTTTCCATCTTCCTCCTCTCCCCAAAAATCTCCCTGTTCACATTTTTGAGTGAACTGGAGAAAGTTCTTTTCCCTCTCCAGAAATAGCAGCTTTGGGTACTCAGAAAAACTCTGGATAAAGCTGGATGCTATTAAAGTGCTGATTATTTTTCCAACAACTGTATTGCACAAAAAGACTCTGAACTCAGTTTTCTCCCATCTGTAAGTCTAATGCTGCTGTTCCTATGCAAGCAAAGCCCTCCATTCAAAATCAGTCATGTTCTCTACTTTTTCTGTTTTATTATGATCAAAATGCATATTTATACCATTACATAAAACTCATAGAATATGTAAAAGCACATAACCACAAGTGCAGTAAAAAATGGACCAGAAAGGACTTCAATGACATTAAACTAGCAAGTGGTTTAGCTTTTTTCCAGAAAAGAAGTCTCACAATGAGTTTTCTTTGTCCCTTAAATGAGACAATTTTAACATAGTAGTTTGCTGTGCTTTCAGTTTGTGTGTAAATGTTGTAACAAAGCATACAATTATTTTTTCTCACAGATTGTAGTGGAAAGCCTGAAGGAAATTTTCTTAAATTTGATGCTTACCTCTTTCCCCAAAAGATTTCTCTTTAAAATAAAATTAAAAAAATAAAAGGAGTTATATTATTGGTAGTAAAGGTCTTAGCATCCACTAAAATGTCATCTAAAGTTGCCAAATAAATACTTACATGCTGCTGATGACTGTTTGTTTAGGAAAAGGAGATTTAGCTGCTCACATGTTCATTAGCACACACAGAAAAATGGATGAAAAATTCTTTTGGTACTTAAAACTGATGCCATGGCCGCTGCTTGCAAGTATTGCTAATACATGGTGGGTAAAAAGTGAATAATGATCAGATTAAGATATTAAAGGAAAGCAATGATTGAACTTTTTTTTTTTTTTTTAAAGAAATGAAGCAACCAACAAAAATGCCCCTTCTTTTTCCCTGGTTACTCTATAAACTCAAAATGCTTGAAGCAGATTGCCTGTTATTTTAGCAAATATGGTGATTTCTGAGCGTGCCTGTGCTTTTACATATTTGAGTTTTGCAATGATTCAGGCATTATTGCTCTGTAATAGGTGTGGCTGCCTTTGAAATGTAAGCTCACAGCTTCTGTAGTCAGTGAACCATTGCTGATAGGGCTGACTAGTCAGAAGCAAAACTGGCTAGTTATGAAACTACTATAGTATATTCTTTATCTCATACACATTTAAAGGATTTACCTATCTATCCCACTGCAGACCTACTCATTGAGTAGGAGCCAACAGCATATGATTGTGTTAATTAATCTGCTATTGTGAGTAAAGGAACAGCTGCAGTGGTCTCGTGGATACGTTGTCAAAGGAAAACAATGTAATGTTAAGCTTCTGACTGCATATTCTGTTACAAAGGAGGTTTACGAGAAGTTAAATTCATAAATCACAGATCATTTTTATAATAATAATAAATATCATCTGACCTTTAAAGGAAAGGTTTTAGCATTCTTAATTTCAGTTTGAAATATGTTCTGAAATACGATACTTAAGCTTTAACCCAATTCTTTGTTTTGAAAACAAACATTCCCCAGAAATGATAGGAAATGGTAGTAGCTATAGAAATGACCTCTGACTGTACTAGATACATGCCATTGTAGTTTTAACAAAGATCAGAGCCCAAAATATCAAGTTAAAAGAAGAAATTGTTGGCTTCCATCCAATACCTCTTCTAATAAAAACACAATTTCCAATATTATACAGAAATGCAGAATGAAAGGAACATTCATTACAGGGAAAACACTTATTATTTACATAGGATTTTATCTTTTTTTTATAGGGAAAAGGGTACAAAAAAGACTTTTTTCTAAGTAAAATAATGTAATCACTTTTGTGATTCAAATCTACCCCCTACCAAATCCTTTTGGACAGTATATACATCAATCCTTTCATAAACACCCAAGTGGTGACTGACCCAAAAGAGAGAACAAACAGGATTTTTTAATGGCTGGCACTTAGAACATAACCATAGAAAAATATGTTAGAAATTCAAGTAGAAAAAGTTTTACAATTCAAAACTGCCTTGATTAAATAGGAACCTTGTGACATGGCCAGCAATATTTTGTGAAAACACCTTGAGATCCTTTTAATTCAGAAGCGAATTGCTTTTTGAATGAACAGAGGACTGTCTGACACAACCCTTATTTTATATAACAGGGAACAGATTCTCATTGGGTACAATCAGCAGAGCTCCACTGGCATTTATATGCTTATGCCACTTTACACCAGCACAAGATCTGGTCCAAAAAGTACTATCTGTCAAGCAAACATGTCAAATTATAGAATTCTTGCTTTGTTTTGTTTATTTCTTTTGACAGCTGTAGTTGGCTTTATTGGCATATATGCTTTTGATTAAATTAGCTACTATTTTATTTCTCTTAAATCTTTCATGTCTGTCATCTTTTTATTTTCTCCTTACTTAAAAAAATCTGTTAAATCTGTGAAAACTAAGACCCAATCCAGACCTCTGGTTCACTGGAATGAATGATGATTTCAGAGGAACCATGCCAGTTTAAGTCTCTACAATGTCCTGGCAACAAAAGAGATGTTTCACTTCAACTGGAGTGGAACATATAAGAAAGTCTGAAGTAGCTTTATTCATAATTTTAGATGTGATTTAAAACAAAGAAAAAGAAAGGAACATAATTTTAGATATGAATCACCAGCGTACAACTTGGTAACCCAGCAGGAACTGCATGGCACCAAACATCAGATTTCAATCCAACAGCAGCCTCCAAGGAAAGAGAGTAGTGCCAGAAATTAGGACCCCAGTGTTTCACACCAAAGAGGTATCTTCCAAATTAAAGAGTTGTTCACAATAAGAATCATTTCATGGTTCACAAAATGCAGTGTGACCTGTGGATACCCAAATAATTTAATAAACCTAATAAAATCAGTGGATGTTCTTTGCATTTAGAGAACATTGTTCTTCAAAGTAAATTGTGGTATTTGTCCATCCTGTATCCCCCAGAAACAATATATGATTTTTTATAACTGCCATCCTTATCTGGGCTTATACACAGTGTTATTTAACAGATCTCACTATGCTTTATTAAAATATCAGCACAAACTTACTTCCTGAAATACACACACACCACTCACCTCAGCTGTGCAGGATTGCCAATTGCTTGCACAAGGTCATTAAAACAACAGTTTGTGACTTCAATCAGGCTCTGTGTACTCACCAGCACCATCAGTAACTGGGTTGATGACTTCAGTGAGGTTGACTGGGTTGGGTCTGCATGGATATGTAGTATCATGTTTCTTTTCTCAAGTCAGAATTCTCAAATAGAACAATTTATTGGACTTTTTAAAGCCTAATTAAAACACTGCTATCAGCTGAGACTTAGCTTGATGTTACCCATTATTTTCATTTGACAAAATATACCATAATTTTGGAGAAAATCATATACGTGTTTAAACAGGAAATTACAGCTTTGATTACAGTACAATTCCTTTCAGGCTAAGAAGGGAATAATGCACAGAGAGCAGCAAATTCCCTAAGTTTCCATAATGGAAATCTAAAATGTTCCCAGCAAATAATTGCAATGAAAAGGTACATTGGAATAAATATTAAATTCGGTTGTGCTTATGAGTGGAAGGCCACCCATGCAGCCTCAGCATCAGATATAATAATGTTTTTTCCTGATGTTCTCTTTCCTCAGAGATTAAATGAATCTACTCTGCCAAATAACAACTGATTTTTATCTCGGAACCAGTTTCTCCTCAATGTTAATACAAGTTCATCAAATTGATGCATGTTCCTCTGCAACCAGCTGGTTGTGAACTTATATGAGGTGAGAGAGGATTTCATGATTCCTTGGATGGCCAGAAAAGCAAGTGACCTGGGGGTGACACCAGGGAATAGTATTTGAGCTGCCCATTTGGCTGTTAACAATTGTTAAAGGTCTCTCCAAAACACAGAACCTCCTAAATGGAAATAAACTCATCACCAACAACTGAGACATACACCCTTTAATGAATGGAAGTGTGAAGGGTGTTGTACCAATCTGGAGATTGCTTATGGTTATACATCAGTCAACATATCAGATTAGAACTATTCTAGGAGACTCCATCAATTGTCTGAGTTGAACAACTAGTACTGCTTTAGCCATCTGAGCTTAGCAGCCCCTACTTATTACAGCTGCCTGCTTAAAAACTCACACTAATTTCTATTGTAATTGCATCTATTTCAATGGACTGGACATTTGCCATTGTGTGACAGAAAAAAAATGGTCTCAGCCAGTTCAAGAAGAATAATGCAAATACAGAGTTATCAACCTACTTGATAGCTGATACAATAGTACTTTTACTTTGGACCTACCCATGATGAATACTGGCTGCAGAAAGATCTGCAATTTTCTAAAAAAAGAACTACAGAATCCAACTACTCAATATAGGCTAGCATATAAATCACTAGACTGAAACTCAGGAGATGCTCCACTGGCTCTTCCACTGGAATACAGAATGACCTCAGG
This sequence comes from Picathartes gymnocephalus, assembly GCA_013390045.1. Classification (NCBI taxonomy): domain Eukaryota; kingdom Metazoa; phylum Chordata; class Aves; order Passeriformes; family Picathartidae; genus Picathartes; species Picathartes gymnocephalus. Next base: position 497,464 of record WEKY01005688.1, read on the forward strand.
CAAACTCTTTTGCCTTTCTTGCCTAAGTTTTGCAAAATATGGAATGGTAATAGCAATATTTTACTTCTGCTCAACTGTTTTGAGGTTTATCAATAAAAAATATTGTAAAAGCTAGCTGTTTATGTACTAGACATGTAGAAGCTGACCAAACAATGCTAGTTAAATCTTTTTATTTTTAGTTGAAATAATGTGTTACTATGAACAGATTTATCCATCTTGGAATAAAACAGAGACCTCTATAGAAAACTTCTAAAGAAAAGGCAAAATGGACTCCAAAACCAAGGCAGCATAAGGAATGGACACCATCTACAAGGGACTATGCATGCAGAGAAATCTTTGAAGCTTGTGAGCCCATACTACCCAGTGAGTCAGACAGACTTTTCTGAGACATTGTCCTCTACAAGCAAAGACAGCAAAGTACTTGACACTCTCTGTTAGTAGAATAAAGATGCATCCCCTTCTAATGGCTGATTTCATACAGGTATTCTGGCATTTGAGAAATTAACTAAATTTTTAAGACTCATTGTAGTTACTGTACTTATTTTACACAGTCCTTATTCATGAACCCTAAGACCTGATCACAGTCTTAGCTAAAATTTCTCCAAGAGTAACTACCAGGAAAATCTTCCTGCCCAAGGTCCTCTCAGCAAAAGGACACCTGATTAGCTTCATGGTAGATGTGGCTTTTGCCGGTATACAAGGGACAAAATTATTTTTAAAAGAAAATCAGAAAGATTTGTGAATCAACACAGCAGGAGAAAGAACATTACCACAGATAAGAATATGCAGTGTAATTACTACACAGACATAGAGAGGTAAACAATAATAATATACTATAAAATGAAAATGAGGACAAAGACCTTCACAAATACCATCTTTCCAAAGCCCACTCCCAACCAAATGAGAATGTAGGAACAGTTAATAGCAACACTACACAATATTCTACCTAAAAATTGATGGCTAGAGGCTGCTTGTATGTGTTAGGAGAAGACAGACATTACCACCCAGGAGCTGCTTGGTAGATAGAAGTACGTCCTGACTTGATGGTACCTGGAAACAATGCAGTGCCTCTGCTGGAGTAACAAATAAAGGGTACAAACTCAATGGCTCTCAGTCTGAAATCTCTCCTCAGTACTAAAAATAAACAAACAAATAAGCAAAACAAACCAGTGAGAGAGAAAAGTACTGATGGGTTTCTGTTCAGCTCCCATCCCGAATGAACGTGTCAGCTGGGGACTACCAGCAGAACCACGAGAGAATGAGGATTTCCTGTCCACAACTCCACATCCCAGCCCCAGAACAAACATCTCAGGACATAAGTTCTTGTCATTAGGCAGTCACCTGGAAACAGATACTGAACAGATCTCTTCAGCCACTGGAAACACCAGCTGATTACTGGATAGCACTACTACAAGTAAACAGCAAAAGAACTAAAAAAATCTCATAAGGGAAAGGTAAAAAGACAGGAGGAGCATAAACAGTGCTTCCTTTTGAGACTGCAAGCAATGAGTGACAGCAAGACAGACATCAGGCAGAATGCAGTTTCATTCCTGACAATACAGATTAAAAAAACCTTAATGTTTTTAACAGTTTTCAGTTAAATCTGGCAATGGTAGTTGTCAGTAAAATTGTATTAAATGTGCCATGCATGATCAAACTCTCAGCATGTCACAAAGAAACAGATTTAGGGCCTTAATGTTGACCAAAGCTTAAATTCTGTAAAACCTGGTAACCTCCCTTAACCAGGTAAATTCTGCTAACCTGTTAAAGGCTTGTGGTACAAGGACAATATAGATGAGAACAAAGTTTGAACTACTCAGTATCTGAGATCCAAAAGAAAAAGAAGGCTATGAAGACTAGCTTGAAAGCTAAAACATATTGAGGGATGCTTTTTAAATATAATTTTCTAAGCCAGTAGTTTGAGAATGCTATTGGCACAGATGACCAAAAGATCTCAAGAACTTTAGAGTTGTGAGGCAGAATTCATTAAAACCCATTGACATGAGGTGTTAGGGCAAGAGAAACAAGAGCTGCTGCCTTGTCTGTTTTGTGACTTCCTTGAGACAATTCTACTGGCAGATTTTACACCCAAGTACTAACACAGATTATGAGACATCCCGTGTTTCTGCCAGGAGTCCCAGTGCAGGGGACTCCAGTGGAAGCAGCCTGCAGCACAGAAGGCTTAGGACTGCTTGTCTCCTCTGTTCCAGAAGAGCAGATTGCTCTAAACCTTCAGGATGCTTAAATATAAATGCATTCTAGTGAAAAATGACAGAGGTGGCACATCAGAGCTGGGTCCTCAAGGCCTGAGCTTCTTAGGCTGTGGTTTTGGGCAGACTGCAGTGAAGCAACCACTGTACACACAGATATCTCCTGAATATGCCACGCACTGTAAGGGAAGTGGGACACACCAGATAAATTATTTGGTATCCTGTCATCCACTTGGAGGAGACTGTCATTTTGCTGTCTGTAGCTGTCTCATGTAGCTTAATTTCAGGGTTACTGTATTCCAAAAGCCAAAAAAATATGTAAGGGCAGCCCTTCAGTTATATCCACTTACATGGAGGAGCCATCCAGGAGACTGCTGCCCAACCACTGCAGCAGAGCAAAGCTCAGAAATGTCAGAAATTCTGGGTATCTGCTCCAACAAAGCACTGATGTTGTGTTGGACTTCCATAGCCAAGGCTTTCATTTTTATATGGTGCAGCCAGTACCAGGAAAAGCAACTATTTTCCACGCAACAAAAAACAAAACAAATCACCAACCAAAACAAAAACCAACCAACCAAACAAAAAAAATATCCCAACCAGATATGGTATTTTACATTATTCACTGAACTCACTGTTTTTCTGAGTGTTTTCACCATTGCATTATTAAATCCTGTAATAATACCATTTTATTTAAGGTATTCTCATTATATGCATTAGAACACTCATCCCCTAGAGCTGTTATTCCTGCGAAAATACGATATAGGGGGAAATCATTTCTTCCAGCTCTTTATTCTCTTGCTTAGTCACTAAGAGAAAAAGCTAGCCACATCAAAATTAACAAGGTTAGAAGAGAGGCAGATGAAGGCATGCACAGATCGAGAACCTCCACACACTTTAGATGAGTAGTGAAAAGATGATGTTGAAATGAAGTATGGCTTTTTCCATTCTATATCTATCAGTACAGAACAGTCTTTCTGTGTATGGTATTGTCTTGTCCCCGGGAAAAAGCATTTACAAAATTCTCCCAACTTCACAGTAATGTTCAGAGAACATATTCTATTTTTTTTTTCTTAAATCTATTTCTAAAGCAAAATAATTCTTACTGAACTGTGGAAGAAAAAGATCCAAAAGGAATTTTAATTAAATAAATTACAACAACATTATTTAACTTTTTTTTTTTTTAATAGTGGTAAGTAAAGGAAAGAATATGCCTGTTCTTAATTTCATTTGGTGCCATGATAAAGTAGAAGCACCAGAGAGTGGTAATCACAAGAGTAATTTTAACTGCACACTATAATATGCTGGAAGTGACTTACAATGGCATCATTATGCAAAGTCTATTATATTTGTCAAAGCCTTTTAAGTAACAGCAATGGAAACAGTGAGAAGAATAGCAAGATGGGCCATCAGATGAAGAAGGAATCGTATTCTATGGAAAAATATTTGCACACCTCTTTTTGAATCCTCTCATGATAGTTTTAATTTTAGTACTTCTGCAGGGAAACAAACACTTGTACTGATTATACAGGTCAAGACTTATTTTTTAGGAGATAACACCTCACTATATGAAATTACAAATTTGTAAGACAGTACAGAACCACTTAAGCAGCTATTCTTAGAAAACAAGATTCTTATCTGATCAAATATTTCTTGGTACTTCATGAAGTACAAGTCAAAGGACATTAAGAATCACAGAACAGAGACTGTTTAAAATACAGGACACCTAACCACTCATCTGGATTATACTATCCAGAATCACTGCCCAAATGGAAAAAGCATGTCCATTTTTTAAGTAGCATTAGTACACAGTGATTTTTTATGGCATCAACCAGAAAAACTATTCTGGCTTACCAATCACAATACTTTCTATCCCAGCTTACTCTCTCTGCAAACCAGTAGCTGAAAACAGCACCATCAAAATCACTTATCCAACTGTTTAGAACTTGTGCAAAAATGTCTCAAATAGATGGCATCTTAGTATCTCTTACCAGTATTTAATCTAAACAAATACACAAAAGTAGTGTGATCAATTAAGCAGGAAATCAGGGACTAGAGAGTCCTTTGAGATGCATGCACTAAAGACACTTGAAAGAACTGTTTTTCCTTCTGGAAATAATTTTTAAGTATATTACAAGAAGACAAAATTAACTATATTCTTATATTCTTTGAAATATAACAGGTTTCAGAGGGAAAAAAGCACTGTAGTAGTATTGCAAGAAGCAGCATGAGTAGGGTTACAATCCCTCTCAGTTTTTAAAGCCATGCACCCAATCCTGGATACACAGGTGTGCACCTTCCTTTTACATTTGTAATAACATTAAGTCTCCCTAACAGTATGTTTGAAGTCAGTATGTCCACATTGAAAGGAGTTTCAATCATATGCACACATGGAATGGCAGAAGAAGCTTTAAAAAGTGGACTTGCTAAATTTTCAGTCGAGACAGCCCTCAAAACTCATTTTCCACTGCAATTTATACACTGGAAGTTCACAAAACTCACACATGTTTCTCCTCTAACATTCACATGCATTCAAAAAAGTGGGTTTTTAAAGACAAAATCTTTTCCCCTTCTATTTAACTCTATGTTTCTTGCTCAATTTAAAAACAGTAGCAAAATTAAACATGTTCCTAATGAAAAAACTACTGACTGCATGCTCTGTAAATATCAGATACTGAAGACAGCTACTAAAGACATCTCCTAGATTTCATGTTACAATTGTCTGATCCAGAATCCTAATTCATCTAATGTACAATATAAGCAAAGTGAAACTGCACAGCAGAAATCAGAAATAGCTGCTCTTAATTTACCTTTTATGACCCAAAGCAGAGGCTGAGATCTGCACTCCATGTTCCCACCATCTTTTGGGTGTAGCAAAAGCCAGTCATGGAAACTCTACTTAGACAGAATCAATTCTTTCCGTACTTGATATAAAATAATGTGAACTAAATACATCTGATCTTCTTTTCCATTAGATCTAGTACTCCTGAAAAGCTATGGCAAAATTTGCATTCAAGATGCTGACCAATAATGTGTGTTTTAACTTACTGTGGCAAATAAAACTTTGTGCCATATGGCTGATTAGAGATATTCTCTCTCTTTTTCTTCTCCTCTAAACAGCTGGGTGAGTAACAACAAGCAAAAGACAGTCAGCAGCTGCACACTGTTGTCATTACTTTGATACTGCTTGAAGGAATCTAAGCGTTCCACAGGTATGCACCTGAGATTAGAGGCAAAGAATTTGCCTCCCTAAATATGAGAGGAAACAGCTATGGGAGTTATAATTATGTTTTACAGGTGTCATCAGAACAGTGCTTCCAAATTTTACCCAGAACAAACATACTCTTTTTCCATTTTGTGATCGAATTTTTCAAAGACCTTCGGGGAAAAGATATTATTGTACAAAAGCAACAACAGCGAGTAAATAAGTATAAAGGCAAACACTTCTGCTGCAGACTCCCCAACTTTATCTATTTCACCCATGCAACTTTAGTAGTTATCCAACAGGATCTGCAAACAGAGCATTAACTGTTCAAGCCCTGTGGTTGATTCCTGTGTACCAGGGATTCCCAAGCTGGAATGCCACTGCACCCCCACAGCTGGCACAAGTTAGTAATCAGAGGAGAATTAATGAGCCACATGGCCCTGGCTCCTCCTAAGTCAAAAGGTATTTGGAAATGATAATGGCTGAAGGAACTTCCCCTGATGTTACTTTCTTTGCACCCGAAGTTTTAGTGGCCTGATCTGAGGAGTGTCAGTTGAAGCTGGGGCTGAGTGGGAAGAGGGAATTTGAAACAACAGGTAGAACATGCTGCAAAAGCAAATTACATTGTGGACATCTCTCTGGCCAAACAGCTCTTGCCTCACTTCTACCACCTCATCTGAAAGGGAATGTAATTGACAGCTCTGAAGGGTAATGTATTTTAAGTCTTCCATTGCTGCTTTATTATAAATAAATTAATTAAAAAACAAAACAAAAAAACCACCTAAGCCACAAACTACTGTGATAATAAAGACGTTTATGAGACAACTGCAGCTGTGTTAGCTCCTCTCCCTAAGGTAAGTGACCCCACCTGTGGGAGGAAAGAAGGCAAACATTTTTTTCAGCTTTCTCCTTCAGGGAATTGGAGACTGCATTTGAGTTTGGACTTTGGAGATTATCAGGATAATTTCTCAGCTTCTTTGGACGGTGGTTCTTCCTTCTACCTTAAATAAATGCATGGGAGAAATATTTCCCAGAACAGGACAATTAAAGAGAACAATACAGTATCTACAAGAAAAGCTAATTTTTTTCCATTATATGTTTACATGTAAAAAGACCTTAAGATGGTTCTCATCCAGTCTTCATACTAAAACTCACCACTAGAGCTATGCACTCAGTCATAGGGCTAAGAATTTTGAGAGTTCATAATAAGAGATGTGTAAAACAGCACAAATCAAAGGAATACTTGTACAAATTTCACAAGCAACTATATTGTCTCATGTAACTCATGAATAGGAAAAATAAAACCCACTGGGTATATAAGGTTTCCAACTAATCAGGGAATGACAATTACAGTGCAGCACTAATTGTGGTCTTTGTGAATATTGAAGGTCTTTTTCTATGCACACAGATACATTTTCAGGACAGAAACCACCCTTTTATTGTTGGAAAGCACCTAGAAATCTCTGGACACTACTCTACCAGCAGCTGTGTTATTTTTCTTTAAGTTTAAATTATTGCACATGGCTATCGTTGCTAGGTAGGACTTGGCTTCCAGCTTTGTAACACTGATGGCTGAAGTCTGGGCTGGACTAAGAAACAAGCAAAAATTCAGAGGTGAAAATTACCTCTGTAGGGGTGGTTTGTATTTGTTAATGCCTTTTTAAAATTGTCTTGGATATGTGCTTGAGCAAGGTATTGCCAGTCTCTGCTCTCCAGGCATCCTAGCACTTGTACTCTTGCTGCTTTCAAGTTCAGTGTCACCAAGATACTTTCAGGCAACAGATCATCTAATAAAGAACAATATGGTGTCAGTGTGTAATGACTTCTTGAGAAAAAGAGTGATAAAAAGAGCAATACAAAGAGACAGTCTCACTTCCTTCTCAGATAAACAACTTGGTAATGAAAGATTTTTTTAGAGGTATAGAACAACTGAAGGAAATTTAAAGGGGCATAGCAGCTTGTGTGTTAAAAAGCCCAAACACCTAAATTTTAAATATTAATAACAGACAGAGCCACTGATTCCATTTCCATTGACAGGAAATTAAAAAATAAACACATAAACATTCAGATGAGGATTTTAAAAAATCATTATCCAGTGACAAGCGCTGAAGAAAGGAGTATTTCTCAAAACACAACATTTACAGAAAAGCAGTAAAAATTATCACTATGCTCATGTTTGTACTAAACTCACATTTCATGTAACTGATTGAATATAGTAGCCAGCTCTGGTACCTCATGCAGGATTAGAAGTTCCAAACTACAAAGGCTACAATAGTGTACCTTAATAGGCACAGCAATCAAGCAGTGTCACGAAGGCTGGAAAAGTACCTGTCTTACATTTCTTCCTATATTTTAAGTCCACTACACCATCAAACAGTGCTAAACATCTGTACTGTAAATGCAAATCAGCTCCAAATCCCTGAATATCTTTGTATTTTTTTAATTCACTAATGCCACCAGCACTCTGTATGTAACAAAAAGATGGTCATTACGAAAAGATATCATGAACCATTTTTAAATAGAACACATTTACATTTTCCACAATCTTACTGCTAGTCTTGGTTTTGTTTTTTAATAGTGCTAAATAGTCACTTGGGAAAGCATGTTGTGTACAAACAGTGCACACACAAGCTTAATTCTTCAGCAACTTCAGACAGGGGTGTAAAAAGCAAGCTGGAGTCCAAAGGCAAGGAGGTAGAGCTCTAGCAAATCTGATGCAAAGCCTAATCTGTCTTTTGTCTGTACAGTCTGTGGAATATTTGAAAGGGAAGCAAACACACCAGCAAACATTACATGTTACTTGTCTCAAAGAAAGTTCTGAATTTTTCATCACCCACCCAGTCACAGATAATCAAAGGAAGGACCTTACAAACCAAAAAAATTTCAGGGCAGATCATCTATTTCTCCATCTCTCTCCCTTCGTACAGGTTGCATTCCAGCTTAACAGCAGGCTATGCTATAAATGGTCAGAGCCTAAGAAAGTAGTAGAGGCAATACTTATGTCAGCAAAAATTATTTCTAATGTTCCTTCTGTGCACACTTTGTTTTAGTATGCAACGGAGTGGATGGACAGCTTTTGGGGTTTCCTCTCAGTCTGAAGTGCAGTGCCTCTTTCCTAGTGCACAATCTTGCAAGTTTTTTAGAAAAGTGACATTCCTGTCACTTGGCACTGTCCCAGGCAGACAAACCCACTTAGCTCAGTGCTAACTGCCTACTGAGTTTGATCATTGGTGTGAGACGGGGTTGCACTGACAAAATACCAACCACAAACCTGGAAGACTCTTAGTTCACACTCTTGCCCTTTTAATTTATATTTCAAAAGATGATATTAACTGGTATTAGAACAGAAAATTATTCTATTTTTAATTCACAATTGTAATAGCCAGTTAAGAATGCAGTAGCAGAAAATAAAATAAAAATTCAACTATCAAGCTAGGTGGCAAAATAAAACATATAAAACACCTACCTAGTAACTCTTACATGCTCAAAAGCTGTGGCAAATGATCAGAATTGTAGTGTTACTTTAAGATAGTGAAGAGTTGATGAGGCTGGTTGAGAAAAGCATGAGCAGGGCCTCTTGCTTATCTTGCACCTGGCTCAAGCAAAGTCTTGGAGCTCTCATGGCCCGATTTTGTTTCAGTGGGGCACAGGAGAACATCGAGCCTCTGTACCAGCCAAAAGCCACACTCCCTTCACTGTGAAAAACAACACTTGTTATAAATCTGTTCCATTAAGGAGATAAGGGTGTACACAAAGACCCTCCAGCGAAGGTCAGGGAGCCTTTGCTGCTGCCTCAGTACGTGGAGGAGGAGGGCCAAAGTGTTTGTTCTACCCCTGTCAATTATAAATTCTGACACAGTAACGGGGACTCTCATTAAGCTCCGTTAACATATTGACTTACACATCCCTCAGGATTCAAACGAAGGAGAACATGGGACATGCAATGCATGTATGACCAAAGTCACCAAACCCTGTCCAGAACATGTCCGTCCTCTTGGGACAGACCAAAATTTATAAGACAAAAGGGCGGCTTCAGGGCACAAAAGGCCAGAGGAGGAAAACACCTCTGGAGGAGGAAAACGTCTCTGCCTGCTCAGGATCAGCCAGAGGACTGTGTCTCTCCCCCTCTCCTGAAGAGATGCCTTTAGGTGAGTTTTGCGCCTCCAACTGTGTTGGAGTACACTCGGGAATATTCCTTTTATATATCTATATCTATATAAATATATTTATAGCTATGAGAATCTTACTACACTTTCTGCCATGACACATCTCAGCACTCTGTAGCCAGTGCATTTATCACTGGCAATGCTCAACCTGCTTTCCTGTTGTTTCAATAAACCTTCAATAAGCATTTGTGGATCTGGATCGGGCAAAGTCCTTATTGACTGAGATCAGACCTATGGTACTGGATTAACAGCTGCACTATTAGGGATTCTTTACTTCTTTTGAACTCAAACAGAGCTAAAGGGTTCAATTGGCTGAAATGAAGCCCAGCAGCACCCAGCCCCTCTGATCTCTGAGGACTGGCTGGGACACAAGGGGGTTTATTTTCTGCTAAATACCCATACCCTTAATACAACAACAGCTCACTCATCCCTCCACAGTATAAATGTCAATTGATATTCATATTAACCCTCAGACAAGAGTTCAACTGTCCCACAATTTTTTTTCACAGAGGAGTCACATTAGAAGTATACTCATTTTCTGGTAGTATTTTAAGAGTCAAAAACATTCCTTTCAAGGTATAAGTACAGTTACAACCTATTTCCTTTAATTCTTTTCCTTCGGTATGATTCCACATCTGAAGCTGAGAACCAAGATCATGCAGTTATAGTTAAATATAGTTAAAGATACAACTAAGGAAGCCACTTTCTCTACTTAATACATAGAAATGACATAAATGAATCAGCTCAAATGTGGGTTGTCTTGTTTTTAACTCTCATTCAAGAATTTAGAGAATTATTTTAAATTGTTCTGATGTCTTTCATGTTGTTTCTATTATAGTACCTACCCATCAGCAACTGTTTTGAAAATTACTGAATGGAACACAGTGTCTGAAATGATCACTATTAAAGAGTCTGCCCTATTTATTTTTTTTTAATCTGACCTTTTGTATCTTTATTCTCAGTACAGTAATCTTCACTTTCTTTTTGGTTTATCTCCTATGGACTTTTCCGCAAACACAACAACAATGAAAACAGACAGTTTTGAAACACTACCTTCTGTACTTGCCAAAATTTACTCTACAGTTTAAGAAAGTCCGGCTACTTAACATGTGGTATTTTCTTTGGCTACAGAACCCTTTGAAATTCTGACTAGAGCTGTGAATACCCAGATGACGAACAAGCACAGTAGTGCAGTGTATTGAGGATTTAACTTAAAGAAAAATTTTCAAGTTTTCTAGGCTCACTAGTCTCATCAAGCCAAGTTCAAGTCAGCACTGTTGTTCAAATACAAGTCTGGAAGTAAAAAATACAAAAATGTTTATTCAATCAGAATTCTTTCAATAGAAAGCGTAGGAGCTTAATGCCAGTCAAGGGCAGAAAATGGCTAAAAGCCCAGTAAGAGAACATCACTGGGTCACACACACACTCCCCTACCTTCCAGCTGTGGTACCTGGACATCCTTCGTTCACTGTAAAAACTAAACTTTGCAAACCCTGTAAATTGCATGTTTTACACTGTAAAAAATTTCAATTCAGTTCTGCTCAAGTTTTGTTGATAAAAGATCATTTCATGCACTTTTGGGAAGAAATAACATTAAACTAGTGCCCTACACACTCTGATTCTCCACAGCTTTGCACAATCATTTATGTTTTTGCAAAACACGTGTAAACTGGCACAAAGCGCTACCATTCTGATTTGTCTTCATTTCTCACCGTTAGGGGGAACAGATTAGAAGCAGAAGACTTGAAGGGAAGGTCTGTAAGCCACTCAAGTGACCTTGCAACTGGGAATAACCCTTGATAAACCAGAGTGAACAGTATGGACGGAGTTTAACAGTGCCTGCATCTCCACTTCTGTGCCTCTGCCTAGGTGTTACTTCAGGGATCCCTGATTAGTGAGGTAACAGAAATAAATTTACTCTTTGTGTTCTAGCCCTGACTTTCTGGTTATCCCAGCTGCCTGCCTGTGCCCACTCCCACATTTGACACCGTCGGCAGGATCTGGGAACAACCATGTCGTGGCTAGCGAGAAGGTCAAAAAAGTCAAAAAAGCTGAAAAAGTTGAAAAAGTCAGGGACTGGGGAGGCTGTGGTGGTGAATCCCCACATTCCAGGATGGCCCAGCACCGAGCGCTGGACCCCTGTGGCCACTTTCCTGGCCACAATGGCTACTCCAGAGACATGGCCCGAAATAGATGACGGGGTGGTGGTGAACCCGCACAGGGTTGAGATCGCCATGCGCGGATTGCCCTGGAAAGCAGCATCCAAGTCTTCCCGCAAGCTGGCGGGGAGGCTGGGCTGGCTGCTGGCCACAGGGCTGAGAGCCCTGGACCGGGAGGTGATAGCCCTGCAGAGCAAGGTGAGCGAGCTGGAACTGGTCACCTACGCCCGAGCTCGCGACTGCGAGGCGATAGCGCTGCAGAGCAAAGTGAGGGAGCTGGAGTTAGTTACCTACGCCAGGGCTCTGGAACGAGAAGTTACAGCGCTGCTGGGCAAGGTGAGAGAGCTGGAGAGGGAAGTTGTGGCTTTACGGGCTGCAAAGATGATTGCACATGAAGTAACAACCACTCAAGCAGAGCAGTGCTATGAGCAGCAATGCACTATACAGCAGCTGGTGTCACCTAGGCATAAATATATGGAAAATAAGGTTTTGATCTCCCAAGTTCGTGCTCCAACTATGAAATCTTCATGGGATCCCAAGGAATGGGATGGAAACCTTTGGGGTGAGTACTCAGACTTTGAGATTGAGATTTAGCCAGATTTAGCAGATAGTGGGGTGGCATAGATCACACATACTTACACTCTGAAAGAGTTCCAATTATGCACTCCTAGACAAGGAAATCCTTTTGAACTAGAAATAATAATTCTAGATGATATAGTCTCGTGGAGATTTTGGCAGATGACTGGACCAAAAAGCAAAGCAAAAAAAAAAAAAAACCAACAACAAAAACCTGTAGAATTTTGGTCCAAGTCATTCCAAGGCATTGCTACACATGATACTCTGATGGGAAAATGAATTAAAGATGTAACTTGGGCACTGCAAGAAACTGAAAGAAATACAGGCCAAAATACCATGACTGTACACCTTCAGTAAAAACACAGTGAGGACCAAAAATCTTTCAGATGGTGTCTTTCCCAAAGTACTACCCACAGAGGAAATGGAATTGTTTATACCAATGGATTCTGCAAGCTCTTAATCTAGATATGATCATTCATATAATAACCACTGACAATGCAGTATAGTTGTCTCTATCTCCTTCCCTTTATTCTATATCCTCTGTTAATATTATATTCTCAAGTGCTTGTATTCCATGTATCTTGGATTATTTCCTGTGCCTTATCTAGGGGGGGATGCAACAGAACTATGTTATTGGTGTCACAAACCCAATATCCAGTCAAAGTTCAATCTAAGAAAACACAAGCCACACCTCTCCAATCTGTGTGGCCAATTACCCCATTTCCAGTTCCCAAGCCTGGAGCAGTATTAGCTGAAGGAGCTGGAGCAACCACATATGTATCACTGGACAGAGATGAAACTCCTGTTTTCCTCCACAGGCTGGCTTGTTGTGCTTTTTAGGCTTGTACTATAAGCACATACCTTGGATACAATTCTGCAAAATCAATATGTAAATACTTGTGTGTGGCTGTTTTTTACTGCAACTAACTTGTCATTATTCTTTCTGAGAAGTGTCTACAGAGCAGGTGGCGTGTGCTCTCGTGTGAGATTCAACTTTGACATCCAACGCAGCTGCTCCCTCAAATTTGGGAGTAACTGCTGCACACTGTGGAACCTTGCAACACTGGTTACTGAAGAACTTCATCCTCCTTCAACATCATGAACTCTGTTTCGGGTTTGAAGGCATGTGCTGCTTTGACCTGGCTGCAGAACCAGCTGGCAGGGAGGATATCATTCAATATCTCCAGGACTACAAATCCCAACCTACCAGTGGTGCCTGAATAACTGTGTGGGTTACTTCCCTGACAGGAGGGGTGGGACACTTGACTCAGAGCATTATATACTTACTTGTTTATTCCTTTTCTACTTACTTGTTTATTCCTTTCCCCCTATGCTTAAGTTCCTCTGTAAATCCCCCATCCCACATTTCCAGCCCTAGCAGCAGTGGTCTCTTGAGCAAGGGGGTGGGAAGTTGGGAGGAACGGGTTAAAAAGCGGAAGACTGGCGAGGAGGACTGTGAATGGCGCAAGTGACCTTGCAGCTGGGAATAACCCTTGATAAGCCAGTGTGAGCAGCAGCCAGTGATCCCCTGGCAAGGACTGAGTTTAACAGTGCCTGTGTCTCCTCTGGTGTGCCTCTGCTTTGGGGATTCCCTGGTTAGCAAGGTAGCAGAAATAAATTTATTCTTTGCATTCTGTCTCTGGGTTTGTGGTTGTCCTGGCTGCCTGGGTTGACTCACACCCCCACTCACTGTGCAGAGGTGTCAGTGCCAACACACTGCACAGGGGAGCAGAGAATCAGGCCCCACAGGCTCTGAAGACACATCAGCACAGGCTCCTGTGAAAGGATAAGCAAGGACACTAAAACCACTGAGGAAAAGAACAATAATGTTTTTCATTGATAATGCTATACATGTTCTTAGTAATGAGTCTCTCTCTCTACTTACTCTAAGTAAAGCAATTGGCATGTTCTTTAGATAGAGCAACAGCACAAATACAGCTGTGTATATCTGACACACAAGCATTTGATTTTGGACTTGCTGAATGTTCAGATAGTTGATGAGATCACTGTTGCTGCACATAAAAAGCAAGGTATCTGCAGCATGCCTAATTCTGATACTAATCACTCTCCTCAACAGACTGAGAACCTGCATCAGGGTCATTCCTGTGCATCTTTTCTTGCCCTAAGATATGTTTGCCAAAAATTGCTATTCACCACAGGGGAGCTGGGAGGAGAATGCCTAGGAAGTGATGGGCATCAATTGTACCCACAGCTGTGAGTTCTTCAGTTCTGGCTGCTGCAAACATACTTTCAGGTCTTTTCACAGTTCTTTCAGTGTAAAAGAAATGGAGCCTATTTCTTGGTGCTATTTCAGCAGCCTCACCGGCTTCAATGTCTCTTTCCATGTTCAGACAGCTACTGAACCTGTCACCTCTATAAAGACTGCGAGTAGAACAAGGAAACTACTGCAATCCTGCCATCAGACACTCAAATATAGACAAACTTGCTGTGTTGGTTGCTGTGTTGGGGTTTTACATAAAAGGGAGCACAAATGATGTTTGGTAGATAAGTAACTAACATTGTACAAGGATTCCCTTGTAAAATCGTGTTTCCATACCTTTCCCTTGTCTGGATTTCACAGCTACCACTGTGCTATTGCATTGCCCAAGTCACATGGACTTGTCCCTTTGGTATCAATGAAAGTGAGTTTGGTTTCCACTGCAAGGTATGTTCAACATTAAGACTTAAAAGAAACTGCCAAAAAGACAGTAATAGAAAGTGTTCTGTATTTGTTCACTGCTCCTGCTTGCCCTTTTCAGTAACGTCCACTTTCATTCCATACCCCTTTTACAAACAAAGTTCATTATCATTATACCATAGTGGTCACCATCAAAAAGTCAGCATTTACACACAGTTACTACAGAGCAGCATCTGAGCAACCACAGTATTATTTCTACACAGAATAGGAAATAACTGTGGTGACTCTGACACCATTGAGTGGTAAATGTGGTTCTTGTTGCCTTAGAGTTCTTCACTGTACTGGCACTGTACCTGTTTCAAGTTACTTTTTCAGTGACGGAATAACAAGGAATATATTAATCACAACATGTTTTTTAAAGATATATGCACATACCTAGACCCATAAGATTAAAAGAAAGGCACTGGAATATACAAAATAACAGTAGATGTCAACTTCCACTTCTAATTTTTCCTGTTTACATATATGACATCCTTATAAACCCGCCTATTTCCAGTTGGTAATCAAAATCAAAAGTGTTCTGTTCTTTCACTAAATTCTCTACAAATTATGAAAAATGACTGTTTGCTTTTCTTTTGTTCACAGAAATCTTTGAATCACCTTTTGGTCTCAGCCAGATCTTACCTGGTACTTCATAAATCTCCTAGGAAAGTGTGAAGTGTTTAAGATGGACACTTAAGACATTTCAGAAAGTCTTTTCAGATTTGCTTCTGTCCCTCTCTGAACAGATTTGTTAGATCATTAACAGGGAAAAATATGCAGGTTTTGATAAATAGGCTACTCCCCTTTGTTGGTGTTAGATAAGATGTGAGTAGAGCAGTTTTCAATTATGTTAGCATATGATATATGTGGTAAGACATTCCTTAAAATGTGATGAAGAGGTCATCTAAAAAGAGACACAGGAGGAAAACATGGCTGGAACTCAGAGAGAAATGAACAGGAAGCACAGCTGACAGAAGCATGACTGTATAAATCCCACTTACAGCCATTCTTACAAAGCACATTGAAAAAATAAATAGCAGTAACTCTACTCCACATATAGTGATTTTTCTTGGGAGATCCTTAACATTAACACTGCAGTGTCTCTGTTGTTCCAGAATGATCAGAAATGAGCTCAAAACACCAGACATGGTCCAGAAGCCCCATCCTTACTTCTGCCTCCTAGTTTTTAGTTTAATATTTAAACAAGGCCCAAGGTATAGCTACTCCACTGTGTGAGTTAGGCTGTACATCATTGAGCCCCTGGGAATGTCACACTCCATGTGACTGCTGTGCACAAACAGAAAATGCCACACTGCTATATCACCCTCTTCTTGGACCTCTGCCTGATGCCTCCTTCCCACTCACTCTTGATAATACTCACTCACATGCTAGCCTGTGAAACTGCAGCCAGGCTCCTGGGTGTTACTGAAACCCCAAAGACCCTGTCCAGCACACTGGGGCTGCCCAAGTGCAGCTGGCCCAGGTAGCGAGGGCTGAGAGCGCAAGGAGGGAGCCCCGTCACACATCAGGAACAGCATTACGTTGGTACAGTCAAATAGATCAAGTCATGACTAGTAAAGATGCCACAAGGCTGGGTTTGTTAGTGGTAAGGGTGAAGGGATGCTCCACATATGGGAAGAGTGTGAGCCAGAGTTCTTCTTAAAGTACACTTGAGTACCACCCACCGATGCAGGTACAAAGCCATCAGCAACAACGGCCCTGCCAGAGTTTCTCAAAAACCCCCCAGATGCAGCCATCAAATGGTCAAGAAATGGATCAGAATTTATGTATTTTACACTCAGAAACTCTCTCTGCACCCCTGATGGAACTGAAAGAGCTACCAACCCCTGGTGCAAGGCAGCCTGAGTAGCAGGGGCTGCAGGGAACAAGCTCAGTTCCAGCAACCACAGGCACCTTCCCTGCATTGGAATAGGCTGGCAATGCTCTTTGGTTCAGCCCTAAGGAGACAAGCTTACTTTCATTAGCACAAAAATAGAGTGAAGATGCAGCCATCTCTCTTTTTAAGCTCTAGGGACTTCCTTTTATCCAGACCAGTAGTAATGACAGATGTCAGCTGTGAGTGACAGCACTGCTTTGGGATAAAAGGAGAGTCCAGTTTCCCTGCAGTGCCAAGTGACAGCAATTTAAGCCATCAGTGATGCAGATTTCTTACCAAATATTCATCTACTCTTTTACCAAGAAGATAGGCAATCTAATTTTGCCAAAACAATCCAGGACTTCAGGATCACAAAGCCTATTCTTTAGCCTGCCAGAAAAAGTCAGTATTTCTGAGACTTGTGAACTTTTTTCTAGGATTTGGGGGCTTGTACCCTAACTTGGGGTGTCACCCAGGCAGGCTCATCCAAACCAGTGGCATTCAGATGTCTAAATCAGTGCCAGACTTCCCAGAAAGGCAATGCTGGGTTGGGCTGCATTTTCAGCTTTCCCCATGCTGCATTACAGCCAACTGTAACAATTTAGTGGTGCCCCTATAAGTTGTGAGAACGGCCTCAACAAGCACCAAGAAACAGCTTATATATAACACTGAGATAGAAAAGAAATACATTGTGCTTTCAGTATTCCGGAGCCCAGTGATTCCCATTTACCTAGAGACACGTGGGCACCCACAGACTACAATGTGAGGGCTGAACACAAAACTACAATTTAGGCTCTTTTCCCTGGCAATAAAAATACTTTTTTTTATGTGATCACATTCTCTGTACCAATAGACCATGTTACTTGAACATGTCATGAGAGGCAGGAAAGAGAATCAGTCCGTGGCCTTTCCTCTATGACAGGACTTGGACATGTGCCTTGCACCAATTCATTGTGTCCCCTCCACAGCTCATAAAGCATGAGCTTTGCAAAGACATGGCAGGGAGGTGTTTTCTTATTTTTTTTAGTACAGTGCCCTGTTGCAGCTGTTACTCATAATGGAGTACAGCCTGACAGTGGCAATGTTGGAGCT
>WEKY01005688.1:517924-562924 GCA_013390045.1 Picathartes gymnocephalus
GTTCACTGGAGTCATTTTCACATGTTCACTGATTCAAACATTCTTTTACTCACATAACAAACAGCTGCATACCACATTAGCCCAGCCAGTGACAGTCACACATCTCTGCAATAACTGTTTGATTGCAAACTTGACCCTTTCTTCTTCTCAGCCTGAGCTAGACATTTTTAAACAGGCACTCCATTCCCAATCCTCCTTTGCAAAGAATTACATCAGATAACAAAGACTTCTCTGCCACTCATTGTAAGCCTTCTTCTGGAGATCTGTTCTAAGAGGCACTGTGTAAAAAGGTTTTTATGATGAATTCAGAACTACTATCATGTTAAGAGCACCAATTTATAAAGAAGAATTCATTGGTTAAGATCTGAAAAAATAGTTTCTCAGGCCCTACTGACCCAGTTTTCAACAAAAAAGAATCAAGTGATGCAAATTAAGTTTTGAGACATTGTTACCCAGTCTGAGAAATTTGTAAAACTGTGTTTTGCAGTAATTTCTTAATAGAAGATTCAATGACTACTTAATTCTACCCCATGCAAAAAAAAAAAAAAAAAAAAATTGATTTCTCTATATTCTACAGGTCTACTTTCACAGGTAGTGATAAAATATGCAGTCCATAGTGATAGACAGTTCCAACAGCAACATGGCAATAAAAATTAACTTTCAAATACTAAACAATACTTAGTTTTTTTTCTGTTAAAATGTAATACTCTCATCCTGTCATCTGATTAAAAAGTTATAAAAACCGACACACTATCCCTGATAAGATGTATGACACTGAGAGCTTACTTACATTTACTGATAACTAAAGAAGACAACCAGATATCAATATAAAAAACATATCAATATATTTCTTTTCTTCAGTAAAAACAAACATGCTTCCAGCAACTGTTACTGCACATATTTTGCTTTCATTTTCACATGCTTTGATATAAATGTATCAGGTGTGAAAACAAACATTTTAAATAAATGGTAGTTCAAGTTTAAAATAGTTTTAAATTAGTGGCCACAGAGAGAACAACCCTGCAGGTTTTTTTGCCTCTGAGGACAGGAAAAACTTCCCGCAACAATACATTTAACGAGCCAGAACACTTGGAATTAAAGTTTTCAGGGCACTCAAAACACACCAACTTTCACATGCATTGTTTCGAATCCTCTTCAGTCTCTACCAGTTTTACCTCACCCAGAAGACTCTGGGGCTGTGTTTTTCAAAACTTTTCCTGACAGCCCTGAAAGGCTTCAGACAGAATTTGAACAATTTCAGGATCTTTTATTTCTGATTGCTCTATGGCATTACAAAACAGAAGTGACAATTTTTATAATAAAGAGGAGTATTTTTCCCCCGTCAATGTGTAGGATTTTTTAAAGTGAAAGTTAGAAAAATAATCTTCTTTGTCCTGACATATTTTCAATCCTCTTAAAACAATCTCAACAACTATATATAGTATGAAATTAGCTCTCGCCTGTTAGCCTTGTTCCTACATAGAATTTTCTAATGTGTCTCACCAGTAATAAATTGCAAACGAGGCTATGACTCTAAGAGTAGACTGTGTTTCATGGGTATTTAAACAACAGCATTAAGTACTATAGGAATCTGTGGAATGTGGAGTGCAGATTTATGTGTCTTAACAATTTCTTTACTGGTTTGTAATAAGCCAGCAAAGTAACACTATTTTTATATTAATTTGGCCTCAGAAGTAGAGTATACTGGAGCATGACAAGAACAACAAAAGTAAACTGGCATATACTTAATAACTGTAACAGTGAATTGCGTCCAATACTAAAATATTTATCGAAACTGGGGGAAAAAAAGCTAAAAAGAATTACCCTCAACAGCCTGCTACCAGCTCTTTAACAGTGGGCAATGTAATGCCTTAAGGTACCTCAAACTGTCTTTCATTTTCTAGACTTAATGGCTGATTGCAGAAATCAATGTTGCCATTAGTAACAGAGTATTTGTTATGGCATGATTTCCTCTGTTGTTAGGCTTGCAGAATGATTACAGTATTAGTGAGGTGCTTTCTTTATAAAGGGCTGAAGACATAACTTTCAATTTACTATCCATTAGTAAGTGACTTTGGAAATATACATGAGGCCAGAAATCTTACCTGTTATTACTTGGAGATTTTATTTCAGCAGTCATAGGCTAGTAACTTTAAAAATTGTACCAGGAAGCTCAATATTTTATAGACATCTCCAGTGAAACGTTATCTGCTTTGCTATTTTATACACAGCAAGTTAACACGACATACAATACAATTAAAATGTTTCAGTCCAATTTCTACTTTTCTTGTACTTTCAAATGGCTGTGAATTAAGCAGAAGGCTTCATACAAGTTAAAATATGCACATAAGTTAGAAGATAGTCAAAAGGTTAGTAGTTTGTATTTCTGAATCTCTTTTTAATCAGTCTGGTGGCCAGGAACAAGGACGTAGCTAAGGAACTGACATGGCTGTCAGAATCAGGGCAATCAGAGAGGTGAGCCACCAAGCTGTTTATTAACTACAGCTCAAAGAAGGCATCTTTCCTCACCCTTTTACAGGGAGGACAGGGCAGGATCTGCAAGAGAGACACCACAAATAGAAGAGGAGGAGAAAACCACCTTCCAAAAGCTGGAGGGAGAGGCCTTGGAAGCGACACTGCCATTGGTGGCTGCTCAGCCCCTGCACGGTGGGAAGGTGAAAGATTGGGAAACCTGCCCTTGGAGGGGAAAAGGGTGAGCAGAGGATTAACCTCGAAGGCATTGCAGGAACCCAAACAAAGATGTTCTGGCAAATAATACCATGTCCCTGTGGACTGTAGGAAACGACCTGACAGGAGAATGCATGAACTACTTTGCTGCTGTGATTTCAAATACAGCTATGGAGCTTTCAGTGCAGAGAGGGAAGAAGAAGTTATCATACCTGAAGAGGAGGGTGAGGAAGGATGAGGGCTGTCCTCCTGAGCACTCCCCGTCTGTGAGAGACCCCCACCTACTCCGCTTTCTTCAGTAATGTTAGAGGACCCCGGTGTTGTTGACCTGCTGACAGACTGAGACTCCTGATCACTTCCAGACCCACGCCGCTCATCGAGACCACCTTGAATTATTTCATCTTCTCCTTTCCTGTCTCTTTTATGGACCCTGGAGTGAACGACCACTTGGTGGTATGTTCTAAAAACCCTTCCGCAGTCTGGGCATTCAGTTGGCTTCTCTTTCATGTTTCCATGACTTTGTAAGTTGTAATCGAGTCCCTGGTTCATACCATGTGACAAAAAATCTCTACTGCCTTCTAAAGGGTCTAGTTTGCTTGGCAAGTCTCTCTGATTGCCCATTTTAGTGCTGTGAACCAAATCAGCAGGCATTTTCTGCTTAGAGCCATCTGCTCCTACTAACACATACTCCCGCTTCTCCTTATCAAACAAAACTCCAGCATTTGCCAAAGTGTCTTCGTGGCTGCGCTGTATCTGCTGCTCTTTAGACAAAAAGCCATGTTCCATGGCCATTCCCCTTGCCATAAGCTGCCAGGCCTGATAGCTGTTTACTGGATCCATCTCTGCTGCTTTGGCGGCAGCTTGTAACCTTTCTATACAGCTGGATTTCAGAGGAGGCACCAGATTGAGACAGCCCAATAAAGAATGTTTATCCCCTTCGGCAATACCGTGGCCAATGCCAGAAATAGGCGAAAGGAGCTTCCCCAAGACGTCTTTCTCTTTCATGGGCATATCTCCTTTGTTATAGATCTGATTTTGTTCGCTTAAACTGGCTTTGTCAGGAGGAAGAAACCCACTCTGCAAACATGACAGATATCTTGAATACAAGTTGGCATGCGCTTCCTGGGACATGCTACTCATGGATACAGGTACTTCGGGATCATTAGGAGATTTGTTCTTTACAGACAACTTATTCAGGTGAACTTTCATGTGGTTCTTAAGAAACCAAGGCTCTTTGAATCGCCTCCCGCAGATCTGACAGCAGTGTTCAAAGGAATCCTTGTGCTTTCTCATGTGGCCTTTTAGGAACCAGGCTTGGCTAAACACTTGGCCACACACCTCGCAACGAAACTCATTGGTGGATTGCTCCCCATTGCCATTGGAGCCCTGGCCCTGTGCTGACTCTGCAGTTATGTGAGCCTTCTCCACGTGGCTGATCAGCTCCTCCTCCTGCGAGGCAGCAAAGTCACACAGAGTGCACTTGTAAGGCTTGTGTAGGATCCTTATGTGCCTGTCCAGCTCTTCTCGCTTCTTAAATTTGCCTTTGCAAAACGTGCATCTGAACCCGGCTGTCTGAGCAACAGCTTCTTCCTGGACACTGGCTGGCTTTGGAGAGGGAACAGGGTTTGAAATATCAGGTGTGCTGTGATTAGGTGGCACGGACAAGTTACAGTTTGCGAGCGGCATAGGCTGGGTGTGCTGCTGTGCTTTCACATCAGGTCGTGGCTGCAAGAGGCTGCTCTTCATCTGCTTGTCCCGAAGAATTGCTCTCTCCTCCAGCTCATGTAAAAGTCTGTTCTCTTCTCGGACCCTTCCACGACCTTTGCCAAGGTTTCCAAGCTTGTGAGTACGCAGGTGTATCTTCAGGTTGCCTTTCTGAGCTGCTCTGTGGTCACAGTAGGGACACTTGAATGGTTTCTCTCCAGTGTGAGTTCTCATGTGTAGTGACAGGATGCTGTTAAACCGAAAGCGTTTCCCACAGAGCGGACAGGGGTACTTGCGGTTTTTCCTGGCGTCATCCTCGATGTCGCTCATCTGAGACATAATCCCCAGGTTCTGTCCATTTAAGAACTGCTGCAGATCCACGCGCCCGTTCAAACTGGTGTCAACCTCTCTGTTGAGCTGGTTTGCCAGCAGGGCCATCTGGCTGCTGATGGGCTGGTTTGCTATAGACATGTGACTTTTGTCTTCTAGTGGCACTGACGCCTTCTCCTCGGGATTCTGCCTGTTCTGGAGCTCTGGGAAGGCATGGCTGAGCTGGGAGGTGATCTGGTGCAGCTTCTGACTCATTGAATATTGCCCATTGAGTATGGTGCTGTTGAGATGGGCGTCAGCTTCTGGCACAGCTGAAGAAACACCAAGGCACAAACTAGCTTCCTCCATCTCTGAAAATCAGAAGATATTTTAGATTCAGACTGTGAAAGAGTCACAAGCGTTGAATCACTGGCTTACAATTTGCATTTTATGTTTTACCTACTCATAATAATGCAAAGGAATTAGTGTAAAAACAATTAAAAGAGTATTAAGTGCCAACTGTGCTACACAGTTTTGATCATACATGTACTCATTCTGCATGTGTACTATGAGCTATTAATTATTATTTTAAAATATGCGACAATTTCAAAATCTCATTATTACAGAAGGGGCAAAGGCCTTTACCACCTCCCTTGTCCTTCTTGTGAAACTGCACCTGTCTGCATTTCTAAATCTCTAGAAAAAGAAATCTTATGCATCACTCCCATTTTCTTTTAAAAAGCCAGCAAAAAAACCCCCAAAATAGAAATCAATTTGTAACTTTCGGTTCCATTAACCATATTCAATATATTACACATTCTACAATGAGAAAGATAGTTTTATGATTTGACAAAAACCCGATGGTATGATATTTACTGGTGTACAATAAAACAAGATAATGTTTTGGGAAAAAATAAAGGACAAGCTTTAGAACAATAAAAGGGATTTTGCTTTAGTCAACAAAAAGTGCAGTAATATCTCATTAAGCTGATTAGTATGCTGCTTAGAAACAGTACTAGGTGCTGTAACACATGATTATAATCATAAAAATCCTTCAGTGTTTGCAAGTAAGCATTAACGAGGTATATTAAATTTTAAGGAGACTGCGACTAGCAGCTTTGTAAACCTCTGAGATTAAGATTTAACCCTTCTGTTACAAAACATGGTTATTTTGTCATTTTGAAACTGAGCGCATCAAAAGGCACATAAATTATCTTCTGCCAAGTCTTTTAATTCATTGTTGAGAACCTTCAGATTTCTGTTCCTAGGAAAACTTGCCAGATTATAGCAGGACTATCTCTCTCCTTCGATGGGTAAGACGTGATTTAAGACACTTTGATTTGTTTTAAAGAGCTCTCTTATGGAACTAGATAAAACCAATTAAAATCTGGGGAAGGTGTTGTGGAAAGCCTCAACAAGTTTAAGAATTTTAATAACTTTCCTAATACACAGTAATGACTACAAATTGTACCTACACTATGTATATTGCAGGAAATTAGAATTCAAAGCTGTTTGTTAAACACAAGTGCTCTGTTCTGGTCTGCATAATTGTCCACAGTAATCCATTTGTGCCACTCCTCTACTCTATACAGATATAATGTATCTATAAAATTCTGTTTAAAATATAAAGTTTCACATAACTAATTCATAAACTATATGATGCTATAAGGTTATATTAGACCATAATTAAGATTTTTGTTGTTCAGTGGAGTGGTTTGACACTTTATTCACTCACAAAACTACTGAATTCCACACGTTCTTAAAAATTTAATTTGGCCAACCTTCTCTTTGGCTTTAGCCAAAAGCATTTTTTCACTACGTTTTCTACAAAGGCTCCAGGCACATTCTGGGTGGACACCACTCCTCACATAGCTTCACAGTGGCCACTTGATAGACAATTCAAGGTCCAGATCTGGCACATACTTAAAATGCATGTAATTGTGCTCGTGGGAGTAGTCCAGCAGACTTCAAAGGGTGACTCCTGAAAGCAGAGTTCCACACATGATTAAGTATTTGCAGGATCAGGGCCTAAAAAAATACCATGAGAGTTCTTCGAGGGGGAACATCTTTGGTCCTGATGGGATGATTGAGATTGTGACACAATGCAGATCTTGTAAGAAGTACAGGAAAGAGTTCTATTCATGTATATTAAAGATGAATGTCAGCTACCTAATTTTGCCCATATATAAAGCAGATAATTTTCAAAATTTCACAACCCTCTGATTCAGATCACATGCTGGGGACCCATTATTTGCATGTTGACTATATTAGTAATTATAAAAATATTAAAGAAATCAAGTACCAATCAACCCACTTAAGTTTAACTTCCAGTGTCTGATTTCCAAAGGTAGGGAGTAGGAGAACATAGTCAAGCTAGGCGTTCACCCAAGGCCATGTAGCAAACAAGGAAAATTTTTAATTTCCATTCAAGTTTTCTGTGCAGCAGATCACAATCATTCAAAATGTGGGTACACAAAAACACTTTTTTTTTTTTTTTTAAATTTTTGAAAGTTTGCTTAACTTTTGGAACAACCCAAGTTTCATGTTCAAAAGGATTAACCAAACAATTTAAGACTTATGGTGCTTAGGTCTGCCATTGCCTGAAGTTGACTGAGATTTTGAATATTTGTCTATGTACTTCTTGAAAAAAAGTAAAGATAAAAAAACAAAAACAAACAATCTCCCAAATAACAACACAAGAAAAACCCCAAAACCTGGGTGGATTCCCACTTTTTGTCTGGATTCCACATACCAGGAGTGTTATTTTTCCCCACCATGCTTAAACAAGGCATGTTGGCAAACAAGAACATGACAATTCCAGAAATCCACAGCATGTGCTGCCACACACATACATTGAAGAAGGTTTATAGAAAGGTCTTTGTTAATTGTCATTTTTCTATAACAGCTTCAAAAATGCAGTCTAAATTTCATATTTTTCAGTTGATCTCAATAGGAACTGGTGCCTTTGCATGCTCAGAAAGGTTTGGGTAGTTAATTCTAGCTTTTTATGCTCTATCGAAGTTTGGAAATGCTGACAGTTCCCGGTGGAATTTATTAATTCTGATGTTTAACCCTAAGCATCAGTTCAAATGTATGGTTATTTGGACTGGGGAGGGGAGTCGTGGTTGAGATTTTAGTTGTTCTCTGCCTCTTTCCCAAATGCAACCTTAGTAAAGTAACAACAATAGTTGTAGCCGGAACATGGTTTTTCCAATTTTCTCCTTTTCATGCTATTTTCTGTCTTCCAAAATCATACAGAAACATATAATGTAGAATAGAGATAGAACAAGTAAAATAAAAAGAGTTTAGAGGAATACCAAATCCACAATTTCTCATTTAAAGACTAATAATTTTGCATCAAGTCAGGAGAGACCCTAACCCACACACACGGACCTTTTGGCACAGGAAATGTTATACATTTTTGATTAAATATGCAGAAAGGTCAGCAAAGCCTCTGCTTAGTGAGCAACAACCAGCTCTGAATGCCGCCTACTCTGATCAGCTGTGCAGTTTCTGGGATCCAGCTACCACAATCTCAAGATGTATTCTTCACTTAAACTGCATTTCCCCCATCATCTGCCCCTGCTGCTTGCAGGCCTGTTCCTTCCTCTGAATTGTCTCCTCCTTCCCTCACTCCAACCTGGTTTCATTGCAAAGGACAACCACGGTATTGAAAGTATTTCCCTGTGAAATTTCTCCTCCTGCCATGCCCAGTTACAGCTTTTCTGAACACAGAGACCTTGCTACTGTTCAGCTCTCACAAAAAATCACTCTTGGTATCCTTTAGCCCTTTCACAGCAAAACCGACCAAAATCTCATCTTGTATCCACACGCAAGACAGAAACAAAACTCATCTTCATCCATCATTCCACTATGAATTAGATAACTCAACCCAATTTGCCTAATTTCTCTAAAAAAAATCAGCAATTTCATTCTCTGCCTCTTTATCCATCATCCCTGTCCAGTTCTATGATCAGACAGGGTTACACCAGGTGGGGTAAGGGGCTTTCATTCCCCAGTGAGGCTCCTGCAGCTCATGGCACCCAACTTGGTCTCAAGGTATTCAAAAATAAAAAACATGGAGATGCTGCTGTGATGCTCCATGGTAGGGAAAACACCTAGCTTTCAATTTTTAAATATATAGTCTATCACATTATTTTCATGATCCTGATCTCTCATATAAGGAAAGCACAGAATGTTTTGCCATCTCTCGCACAGGGAACAGAAGCACAATGTTCTCTGTAGTTAACAAATGTTTACAAAATGAACGGCAAATCAAATTTGAGATTGCTAAGAAATTCAAAATATGTTTGTTGAAGTTCATGTAGTAAATTTCTGACCTTTAATTATCTCAAATGTTGTGTAAAGACAGTGTCCCTCAAGACGTGGCACCGAACAGAGCAAGTTGGGATCAGGAGTTTTTAGGGCTTGCCTTTCTAACCAAAATAAACCCTCAGCTCTTGCCCAAGTGAGTTGCTGTGGCCAAAAAGCCCCAGCCTGACCCTGCTGCACACACAGGCTACAGCCCAGCTGGGTTCACTCTGCCCTGGGCAGGGCAGGAGCAGCCTTGGGAAGCACCACACCGACCATCCGAGGCCATCTGGCCACGCACTGTGCCCCGTGTGCAGGATTCCCTTCCTCGGAGGAGGAGCTCAGCTTATGAACCTCACAACGGGATACAGATATTATAAAAATACTCTCTCCCATCTCCTACATAAAGGTACAGTGAGAGATTCAAGTCCCTTTGATGATACTAATAGTTATTTTGATTTCAGTCACGTTTTTGCCCTCAAGACTATTTCCTGCGATATCAATAGCGAAAGTTCTGGCTTTAGCCATTTCAATTGAACACACAGATTTTATTTAACTATTTGAAATGGATTACTGGAATTTAAAACCAATTATGACACCAGAAATGCCTGTCATCACAACTACATTAATGTAATACGAGAAGCTGAGCTTCCTTTTGCTGGAAACAGAGTTCAAAAAAAAAAAAAAAAAAGAAAGAAAGAAAAAGGCAAGCAGAATGACAGA
Source organism: Picathartes gymnocephalus (assembly GCA_013390045.1). Lineage (NCBI taxonomy): Eukaryota > Metazoa > Chordata > Aves > Passeriformes > Picathartidae > Picathartes > Picathartes gymnocephalus. The sequence continues at coordinate 527,660 of WEKY01005688.1, forward strand.
ATTTAAAGATAAATCTATGCCTAGGCACACATGTAAACATATGCAGGCACACGCATATCTGTATACAGACACATATGTGCAGACACACACCTGTTATCTTTGTAAACAGATGGACCAAATTCAGCTCTTATTTACACCTGTTCATTCCTGCTGGACACACACACACACACTGAAGCTCTCCCCTCTTCAGTGCTGTAGAGAAAACAGTCATTTTAAAACCACTGTTGTGCTGTTATTATAGCTTAGATTAGGTTAGTTAAAAGATTTACAGTTCAGTAAGCAAAGTAATGCTTTACAAACTCACGTGTTTAAACGACAAGCTCGCTCTGGCCCTGATCCTCTGAGCAGTTAGAGCTACACACACTGTTACTTAAGCTTTCAAAATATAGACCTGGTATTTATCTTTCCAGCTAGAAAAATTCACATATATCTACATTATCTTGTGGTCCACTGGCAAATTCTAAATACTCCAATACAGACTGCTTCAGTTCTCAGCAACTCGTAAACAGGTATTGCTGAGATCAGAAAATATATTGAATTTTTATTAAATATTGTTCTTATTGTTGCAGCAGAAACAGTTGAACTAAGGCTGTTATAAGCATAATACACTCCTGTTAAGAAATACAGAACACCAGACTACTGAACCCTTTCAGGGTCATTAAACAGCTGTAAACATTATTACAAAAATAAACCAGAGATTTCATGCTTACATTTTAGCCCAGAGCTTGGTGTGCTGAGCAAGTACATTTTTTTCATCTGTTACAATCAACGCTGGTGACATTTGGGCATCCAAACAAATTACATCACAAATATTACTGAGGTGGGTAGGATACTGAGCAGTTTATTTGCCAGATGATTAATATATAAACAGGAGGGCAGGATAGATGACCTACTCTTCTTTGACTGATTTGTAGGCAATACTAAGAGACATAGATGTAAATAGTTAGATTTTAACAAAAACACGTGTGCACGGAAGGGGAGGGGAGAGATCAGCTGTATTTAATGCCACCAGGACAGCACTATCCAGTCTGATAAAATGAAATAAACATTAGGCCAGATTCTATTCTCATTTTACTTATGTAAAATAGAGTAATTGCATCGACTTCATAGGAGTTTCTGTTAAGTAGGTGTCCCGTTCCTTGGAGTATAATATAATTATATTAGGAAAATATATGGTTTCTGGAGTATAACAGGATGTCTTTAAAAAAAGAAAATTAGCCTACAAGTAATGTGCCCTATCTATTTGTTTTTATTTCAACATTATTAAGGCCAACTTGGCAATTCGTTACCACTCTTAGCCACATAAGCACATTTGAGTTCTGCAGGCGCTGCACAGCGCGCGTAACCCGTACGAAGTGAGAGCCGGTTTGGGGCAGGCGGGGGGCACAGCCTGTCCGGGGCTCTGGGGCGAGCAGGAGCCCCCAGCCCCCAGCCCCGGAGGCTCCGGGGCTGCAGCCCCGCACCAAGCCCGGCCCCGCGCAGGGGGCAGCCGGCAAGGCATCCCACCCAACTGGGGCTGCTTTGCAGCGCTGAGATTTAAACAAGCTGCTTATTGATTCCAAAACAAAGTACTCCTTTGGTAACAACAGAGCCAACTCATTCCACAACAGTGTTTTATGTCTTAAAGAAGGGTTAGCAGAGGGATTTTGAAGTTTCAAAAGTCATTAGCAGACAGAGAATGGTTTGCTGAGGCTGTACTGCCTTCGCTCTGGGCTGGGAAGAGAGCTGCTTTCTACAATACCTGTTACATCTGTAGGGTACTTTCTAGTTAGCACAGCCTTCGGGACTGATAACTGATCAGTGGAAGATGAATCACCAGAACAGCCTTTGGTTGGTAGCACCCATGGAGTGGAGGACTGTGAACTGTTTGTGATCACAATCTAGGAAGATGAGCACAGAGGAGAGGAGAGGTCATTTATAAACCTCACTCACAGATTAGAATAGAAAGATTAGAAGAATGCAGACAAGCTGTTTGATTTATTGCTACTTTGCATGTGACTTAGCAAAATCTGTTTTCCTTCTTATTTATTCTATTTCACTTGCATATACTTAAGAAGTCAGATCCAAAGAAGAGAAAGATAAATAATTGGTACTGAAAGTTCAGTAGATTAAAAAATTTTAAAAAATAAATAAATAAATAAAAAATTCCAGGCAGTGGATGCATCTGGGATCATTATTTTTTATCTTATAAACACTCATTCTCACTTTCCTTCTATTTTCCTAGTGATCTTTAGATGGCAAAAGTAAAGATAAGAGTAATACCAAAATTCAAATTGGAGCCTTATTTGTGGAATGCTTCATTAAACTAAAGCTTCTGTTACTTTAGAAACAGCATTTTTTAAAGTAAATTTGTTATTTTCATGTAATTTGGAATGTATACAACTGATTAAACCCTCTCCAATTTGATCAATTTCCTGTAGCTCCTATCTGATCATTCACTTTAATTAATCTACCTGGCATCCACATCAGATTGAAGAAACCTTAAAATTAAGCTTTTAATGAACCACTTTACCATCACAGAGTACAAATAAAATAATAAAATCCTGGAAGACTTTGCAAAGCATATTTATTATTTCATTTTTTGTCATTTTTACAGCACAGTAAGGGCTCTGAATCTCCTATTCTCATCTGAGGACACTGCACTGCGCTGGAAGTCTGCAATGCTCCAACCCATTATATAATATTAAAAGATATATAATATTGACCCTATTAATCCTGCATTCCTCACACAGGAAAGTTCCAAATAAAAGGCCAAGCAATTTCAGCTGGGTGAGGACAGGAGGATCAGGCCCCCTGAACCAACTACAAAGAGATCAAGAAAGAAGAGTTAAGGCCACAGAACTCAAAGCACAGTTTGAAACAATTTAAATCCAAAACTGTAATGCTGAACTGATGATTTTATTTTCATTTCACAAAGGCTTAGACTTAGATTTCGTGCACAACTAAATGTAATGTCAAATGCACATATGTCCCAAAGATCAAAGTATGATTGACTGTGAAATATTCATATGCAATAGCCCAGCGAGATTTTGCTCACAAGGGCACCTGTCAGAAGCATAAGCTTGGATACAAATCATCAAGTAAGTATGTAAAATCATTACGAAAATCCAGGCATGCAATCAGATAGTCAGTTGTCTGAAACTGCTGGACTGTAGCCAGCACAGTGGCTCAACAGACTAATGCTTTGGTCTTTGCAGATCCTCAGGGCCCTGGTTCAGTTCCTCCTGCTACTGGTCAGGTCAACAGTCTGTACCTAGTGTTGACTTTCCTGGCACCTAATGCTAGGAGCAAAGCTAAAAAACGCGAGTCCATAAGTTGCCTTTGACCTGAGCCACAGAAACATCTGCTGGTTGAGTCACGAGCTGCTTGTTGGCCAAGTTTAACAGGAACCGAGCCTGCTGCGGATCAGCTCTCTCAGCAGTAGGTGTCACTGCAATAAATAGATGGATTTCAAGGGACAAAGACACACATTGCCAGGGAAAATGCATAAACAGGACATCCCTGAATAAAGAGAGTTTCCAAAAGAATTAGACTTCTCCTTCAACTTTATGCAAAATGTTGGAAATCTGGTTTAGAGAGGAATTAAATTGCACGAGTGGGATTGCCAACAACAACAGCACCGTAATTCTGCCCTTTAGTCCAGTGTCACAGAGATCCTTTAATTCACATTAATCACCACCCTGCAATCCCAGGTCTATTAGGTAAAGACTGTTACAGTTAAACCTTTTTTTTAAAAAAAAAAGCTCTCTAACAAATTAAGTAATTTTCTCTAGTGGAACAAAAGACCTAGTTATATGGAAAGACATTGCACACTCAACTGTAGTTGTAGGACTGAAAGACCACAAGGTTAGCCTGTTTTTTATCAAATTAGAGAGTCCATACCCGGCCCTATCTACATACAGAACAAGGGAAAAGAGAATACGTGTAACAGCTTGGGGGGTGGGGGGAAGATGTCTCAAGTATAGATTTAATTAATAGAATGCATATTTTGAAGAAGCGGTAACCAAGTTATATTTGAAACAGAAATATTTGGTATGCCAAGTAATATCACAGCGATGTCAGCCAAGACTACACCATATTTGGTTTCATTATCACAAAATGGTTTGTAGGATAATTAAGGATGCTCCAAATTGCATGCTATTGAGTTAGACTGTAGACAAAACAATGCATCACTAAGCATATGGGCTACCTGTGATGACATCAAGACAGAAACTACGTGCCTAAGAAAATGTTTTAAGAAAAAAGAAAGATTAATACATTAAAACTTTCATAACCTGTTGCACATGAAAGAGAACATATGTGACAATACATACTCCCAAGGTACATATATAATACAACTGCATTTGTTTTACTTCCGATAATGTTGAACAGGGAATAAAGGAGAGGAACAAATATAGAGAGAATGAAAAGATAAATTACTGCATTCTTCAAGGTCAGTATATTTAAGAAAAAAGCAACATTAAAAAAAATGTTACCCCCACAAAGAGCATAAAGGACCACACTACAAATGAGGAAAGGGCACCTCCTTTCCCCCCAGCAGCTGCTGAAACTTCCCCAGCAGTTACACCCACGAGCTCCTGCATCAATATTCCCTAAATGCCTCCAGCACATGGAACCCCAAAGCACACTCTATCAATTCAATCAGAGAGGAGAGGGACACATTTGCTAAACGGTTCTTTGCTGGGTACAGAAATACCCAACATCTTAATAGAAGGGAAATGGAAACAGGTAGAAATTCAGAAGTAACTTGCCCAATTTCAGTGCTCCCAAAGGCCATAAAGGGACCAAGTTTTCAGAATTTCAGCACAGTAGAAATAAGTATCCCTAACTGATCCCACATCTCATTTAGGAAAAAGCATGCCATGTATCTTGACTTAAAATAGATGGCTCATCCTCTGTAAAGAAGCCAGGAACAGCATCCAGAACTCTTGACTCCCATTGCTTAGTCCAGTATGTCAGATAGCTTTCCTTTATCAAACATAATCGACTGCTGAAAAGACTGGGTTTTTTAACTCATGGCAAACCTGTCAGCATAAAACTTCTTTCTTTTTGTTAAAATATTGGAGAGAGTTATTTTTTTTAATAACTGGGATTCTTGGCTGTTAATACCGGCTATCTCCAAATTCTATCTTCTCTCTTCCCACAATCCAACTGATTTATTTTTCCTCTCCCTGTAACACATGGACTTGGTGACAAAAAAATACTACACATAATTTAGATGGTCATAGTGATTCTTAGATACAAGTGGCTTCGATGAGTTATTACTCATCATATTAGTTTAATCCTAATTTCCAGGGAGAAAAAAAAAAAAAAAGGATAAAGCTGAGAAAGACTTCATTTCAGTAGAATGACATGGAATAAAACATGCAGGTTAAATAGGCAGGGATGCTAGGAGGCAGGTTGATGCAGGAAAAATAGAACAAACATTGCTCAGAACACCCCTTGTGTTTGTGGTCTCCCAAAAAGTAGAAAGAGAAAACTCCTTACAGAATTAGGTGGGAAAGATAGATGAGGAAACACCACACAGACTAAGGCACAAAAAAATGTACTTAATTATCACCAAGTAAAATGAAACAGAAGAAAACACAAATCCCTTCTATTCCATTGGTGTTCTGGTCTGCCCATATTCTTACTGATATATTACTGCTTCTGTCGTTTAACTTTATTAATTGATCACTGTCATGAACACAAGAGCAGAGCAGGGAGCTCTAAGGCCAACTTGTGCCTCCTAAGCTGCTTTCCCACTGAGATAAGTGGCTCAGGCTTACCAGGGTGTGGTTAGCAGTCACTGCACTGCCCAGACACCCACCCTGGGCTCAGGAAATCGCCAGACGAAAAAGCTCTTTATCATACGTCCTTTTAGAGAAGCAAAAATAAACACATCACACTGCTGTTTCAGAGTGAGGAAGACAACCCTGGACAGGAACATCCATACTGAAAGTAAGTGACGTGGGGTATTTCCCTGTATTTTCCCAGCTGCTTTTAAGATCCTCTCTACCTGTCACAGCGAGATTATTCTGCCTCTTCCTCTGAATGATGGTACCAAACAGCTGAAACAGCTTTGCAGTTAAGCCAAGGGAACAACAAGGATGTCACACCAGTGACCAGAACTAAGGGTCCCATCTTTACAGAACTCTTGGCTGCAGTGAGGTGCAGCCCCTGAAGGGAACAGAGACTCTCCTGTCCTTGCCCTGAGGGATCAGGTGCAGGAAGGGGAATCATCTCGTGAATTTCTCAAAGAAAGCAGAGAGGTGAGCACTGACTGTGGTGAAACAGAACACACGTTTAAGTGCAATGGCTGCACGGCCTTCAGGACTCAACAAGCTGGGCACCGACTGTTCTTTGGGCACCCCTGTTTTATCTGGGCACAGTAGCTTTGATGATTAATAGGGCACTGAAAACTTGGCAGACTCATTGTAGATAGATGAATAGGGGTGAGAAGGAATACTGTAAAAATACAATAAAATTTCAAAGCTATCTGCAGGATAAAAATCCTTTAAATAATTTTGACGTTAATTGCAACATTCCAAGACCTTGGCTGAAAAGACAGCCTCTCGTGGTGATAGGAGAAGTGGTAACAAAGCTGACAAAGAAAGTCTGATAAATGCAATCACAGGATGACAGACCCTGGCAAGTTCAATTACGGTTGCAAAGTCAGGTGGGAGATGGACTCTGCTAACTGTAATATATCCTTAGCAGCCAGCTCTGGCCACGTACAGCTCTGACCAAACTCCTTGGAGTGACGGACAGGATTCCAGGAGCCTTCCGTCCCAGGGCAGGCTGAGAGCAGCTATAGTTGTTATCAGAAGGACCCGGGACTCACAGGGAGTGCTTTGCTGCAAGATTGCAGTGCAACATGCAAATAAACACCATAAACTCTCAGTGAAACTATTTCAGGCCCCTTGAAAAGCCTGGGCAAGTGAGAAGTTTGTGTTGACTTTCTCCAGCTCGTGTAAAGCTTCACTCGATGTTAATTTACACTGCTGCAAACTCCAGCAAAACACAAAGCCAGACAAAAGGAGGGGGAGAAGCCTGGTGGTTCAGTTTCAAGGACCTGGCCATGGGAAGCAGAGAGTGCGCTCCCACTACTTACAACAGGACCACCAGAGAGATCCTCTTCCTACAGGAGCAAATCCCAAATGCCCCAGAGCTGAGAGCATTCAGGAGTTCCCACACAAAATCTCTGCTTGGCTCCTGTTGCCCAAGCAGAAACTCGTTTTTCTGAATTCTAGCCCCTTGCACCTACACTTATGAATACAGAGATCATTATACCTCTTTCTAATTAAGAGGATTTTCATCCCCTTAGTTTTATACTTCAGGATAGACTAACTATTCTTATTGGATGTGAGAAAGAAAGAAGTAGATGTATAGAGTAAATTGTGGCTTTTCGTACTTCAGTGCAAAATTATCTAAGAATTTAAGTCATGTTTAATTAAAGTATCTGGCTTCCTTGTAGTTTTATTTTCTTTTTTCTTTTTTTTTTAAGTAAAAAAAAAAAAAAAGTATTTTCCTAATTTTTTGTTGTTGAATTTTATTTTCCTAGTGACTTTTCAGAAAAAATCCAAACTCACAGTGTTATTAAACAACTTCTTTGTTCTCTTTCTGGGTTTTCCAAAAATATTGTCAAATGACAATGGTATAAAAATTATACTGTAAAAAATGCAAGTACTGTGAATGAGCAGAGTTATTCATTTATATACCTAGCTTATGAAATGCCTGTATCATGTATCCTTTATCCAACAGCAGACTCTTTTAGCTTCAATCACGAGAGCTAACAATATGTTATTGATATGATTTCAGGAAGCTGTCAGCAGGCAGCTTTGCTTTCAGCTCCTCAGCTCTGGAGAGCGCACACAGAACGTACCTGTGCCTCTCCTGCAGGAGAGCTGGCAGCGAGGTGCACATTCCTGTCAGCTGTCACAGAGGAATAAAGAGAAACCTAAACAGGTCTTCTTCACTAAACACAGCCTCTCAGCCCTTAACACAGCGCAAACGTGCTGCTGGTTTTCCTGGGAATGTTCAGCAGCACCACAGGCTGCGTGTCCGAGCACTGATGATCACTGTCCCTGCAAAGAGCTGCAGCAAGGGGCAGCGGGGCAGCTGACCCAAGGCACTGCTGTGGGCTCTCTCCCTCCTCGGCCCATGCCCACCTCCTCCCCCAGCCGGCCTTTCACAAGTTTCCACTTCCTCCTGTGCCCTCCAATTCTGCTCAACACAAAAATCAGCAGGAAGATGAGTGAACAGAGGGTACCCAGGTGTCCGCCCCACCAGGAAGAACAGGGGGTGAAATGGTGCCTGAAGCTTTGAACCCCCCAAACCAGATCTCCAGGAGCTGTCAGAGCCTGACTCCTCTCCATGGGGGCACAAATCAGCACCCCTGATGTCCTGGTGCACCTGGTCCTTTAGGCTCCCTTCAGGAAAGGGATGCAGTCGAAATGAGAAATGAGGCTCCTCTGTAAAGATGCAAACGTCTTCATTTTTAACCACTTCTGCTTGAAGGAAAAATAAAGTTAGCACATAAGTAAGTGCTCCAGTATTTTATACATTATATTTATGTGCTACTTTATTTTCAGGATCTGAAGAATAATAACAAATGTCAGAAGCACGACAGGTAAGCGAAAGTGCAGCTCTTTCCACTTTAGGAAACCAGTGGGTTTTAAAAGTAGTTTTCATATTGGCTTACAAGCTTTAATAACAAAAGAGTATTTTGTACTATTAGACGTTGGTCATTTTTTTGTCTGACAAAGAGCAATAACAGGCTGCTGCAGGAGTTAGCACAGTTTTGGTGAGATTTTTTTCCTCCAAATGATCAGAGAAAGTACCATACTTTCAGGATGTGCCTCACTTGCTCTTAAAAGGGTAAAACAAAATATTCTTCTAGCTATTCTAAGCCTGCCATATAAGTATTATGCTGTTACAGATTTCAAAAGGTTAGCTTCAATGAACCTGACATCAGTATAACCCAAAATAACCCATTCAAGAGAAAAGTAAGAAATAATTGCTGTTTTCTCTTTTTTTTTTCCTCAGCTATATTGCTATAATGATTTTGCATAACAGATTGAACAAAGTGCTGTTGTGACAGGTGGTAGAATTCAGCTAGTAAGCACAGAGACAGGGTTCAATTTAGTTTGTGAATCCTTTAATTGTTGTGCAGCTAATTAAAGAAGGTTCTTTACACTCGCAAGTGTTTACCGTTGCTAGTATGCATACATGAAAAATTAAATTGTGCCTTCAAGGGCTGAGAACTATAGAAAAATCATAGCTGATTCTGCAACATGCTTACCAGCTCAAAATAGCTGCTTTTCACAATTGGAATTTGTAAAACTTTTTGCTAAGCAAATATAGAGCTAATTAGAAGTGTTCGTTGGACCAATTAACATTTAAATAAATAAGCCATATTGCACATTTCACAGTCTTTATTTAATGATGCTTCTTAACTCTTTGGAAAGATTCCTTTAAGTACAAATAAGTTGTCATAAAAATGAAAGACAAAAATAACACCATAACAGTATATTCTATGCTTTTTTCTTTTTGCCTTGAAGTCTTCTCTAAAACTCTATACCTGTTACTGGGGAAGGGGGGGTACACAAATCTGGTTCCTTCTTTCATCTTGTCAAGTTACCTTTCCACCTTTTTGAATGCAAACAGAAAAACATATTTGATTACTATTTAAAGTGTTATGATAGCTCTGTTTGTTTTGCCCCATGGAACAGAATCTGTTTTAGACAAAAATTCTTACTTTTATCTCATAAAATGGCCATTCCAGCCCAAAAGAAGGGTGTTCTCAGAAGCGACTGCTCTTAGAACAAGAAAAACAGCAGTTTGAAAGTTGCAAATACAAACAACGAATTGACAGAATAAACCTAAATCTGTTTTCCAGGCCTGCTGTTTGCATTCCCACAGCAAAACCAGCGCTGTTGTTATACCTAACCCCAGGGCTGCAATTGCCTGTCTCTTCGGGGTCAAGTGATATTTTGCTTTCAAAACAACTGTCTTTTAATTTACCAGTCCCTTTCAATCAATAGGACCCCTTCAGCCTGCGCTGAACACACATTTTCTCTCTCTCTTTCAACCTCCAAACCCCTACGTAACACAAAGGTTACATTAAAAACAAGGGCAAAGCTTCTTTCTACTTTTTTACCAAGATGCACTGCACTACCTTGTAATCACACTAAGAGCTAACGTGGAAGGACTCATTGTTGACCTTGGCTTTCAGCACAGAAAACCAAATTAACAAGGACCAATTAACATTCAAATAAATAAGGAAGATTAACAAATACTCTGCATACCAAGAGGGTAAAATAAACTAGAGGAACGAGTACAATATCTGCCCCAGTCAGGATGAGTGGAATTCTCCAGGAAGGACACAAGCCCATCTGAGCATGGAAGCAGCCTGATGAGCTGCAGAGGGGATGTGGCCGTGGGTGAAACAGGCAAAGCTCTGACTTTGGAAAACCCTTGGGGAAATGTGCAAAGACCCCACAGTCCTGCACGATGCCCCTGTGGAAGGAAAGGTGCTGCCCACCTGTCTGGTCTCTGCTCTTGTCTCCTGGGGCTGCTGGTGTTTGGGATGGCCTCTTCTGATGCTGGGCCATGAAGAGCATTTGGCTTGGAGCTCATGGCTGGCCAGGAGCAGCCCAAGGTAGACACTCTTTGCATGGATTGTCAGTGTATGATGTTTCTGATTAAATTTTTAGTCAGAAAGGTGTGTTTGGTTTTGGATTTTTTAGATCCAGTAAATTCTGGTTAAAGCTAAAGAGAAGTGGCCAAAAAACATCCAACAGCCCAAGAGGAAAGTATTTGGAAGTCCACAGAGACTGGAAATTTTGTGGTTTAAAATGTCCATTCCATTACACTACTCCTGAAGGCTCCAACCTAAATTTTTGTGCTAATTAGGTAGCTGTTCTGAGTACTGAGTTGCAAAATATATATATAAAGTTCTCAAAATTTCATGGTTCAGAGCAAACCTGTCTCTACACAACTTTAATTTCATATGCTTCTTTAATCTTTCTTTGGGGGCATGGGGGCACACAGGCAGCTGAAGCTGTAACCTGGAGCTACTTGTAGGGACTCCCTGTGCCATGGATCAGAAAATGCTACACTGGGAAGGATGAAAAGGGGTTGAACCCTTTACTTTCATCATTCCCTGACTCTTGCTCTTCCTTTAGGTGGATCTCCAAAAATTACTTTAAGTTGGCAAAATTTCTCCACCATCCTCAGGTATCATTACCCCAACAGAACAACTAAATTCCCCACTAACTAATCATCTGCAAAGGCTGTATCCTAAAAGGAAACTCCTCCTACACAACGGTTATGAATAATTCTCAGAAGGTTACAACATGATCTATCATTTTAAGTATTTGGATCTGGAGTACTGGTTCAGGCCTCTAACTGACAGCCACCTTTATGAATAGTTAAGAGTTCACAGAGATGATTATCATGTACTATTTAAATATGTATAAAGGACAAAGATAATAACAATAGTTTGCACTTTAATAGAAGCTTCTGTCTGAAATTCTCAAAGGAGTGCCAAAGTCCTCATGAACGCACACTCACAGCCCCTCTGACCTGCACAGTTGGTCATTGCTATTATTCTCTGGAATCTGGTCGGCTGTTATTGTTGGATTTCTCAAAAACGATAATGTCTGCCTTAATTTATAAAGCAGCTGAAGCTTTACTAAATGAGTAACTCAAAGTGAATCACCATTGTGGGGATGCTGACCAGTGCCTTGTGCCAAGGCAGAAATCAGCATGGGGCACCACAGGATGCTCTGCAGATCCTTGGCCCTCGTTCTCCTGGTCAAGGAGGAGAATCCTCCTCATTCCCAGGCTGAAACACCACTGACTGATGAGTACACTGTCCAACTGGGAGAAAAGCACCTCCTGCTACTCTTCAGGAATCAGCCTCTCTGTAGCCTCAAAAATAATTTTAGATTTTTCTTCCCCAGTACTAAATCAAAAAGAGCAACAGTGGGTTCCACTTGAGAGCCAAACTTTCTTGCATGAAGAACACTTTTCTGCAGTTTGTTACAAACACGGGAGGTTATATATTAAAAAAATATTTTAAGTAATCCATTTCTAAATGCTCTTTGTTGATGAAGTCAGCCTCTCCTGTCTTCTGATCAAGAGGCTGAAAGCAAGTGACTCTCTACTGTCCCACAAAATACAGAAGGAAGATTTGATCATGCTCAATTGTATCTTTCACAGAAAGTACGAAAAGAGCTACTAAATAGAAACAGAAGTGTAAATAATAGAAAGCCCAAATATCAGTACCAAGCCAATGCGACTATAAATTCTGAAATGCTGCCAAAAAGTTGGTTGTCTTTGGAAACTGGACCTGGACAATTTGAACTTATGCAAATGACATTTGTACAGCAGTGGAACCAAAGGTCCTCCTGACCTTAAGGGCATATTTACAGAAGAGTCAACTGATCTTGAATAATTCCACCAATGTATTAAGAAAACATGTTTGACTTCCAACATTACTAATATGTTTATTATACAACTTTGTTTCTTAAACAAGTACATTTCTTAACTGAGTATGAAAAAGGCAAAGAAAAAAAAAAAAAAATCACACATGTCCCAAAGTACCCAAGTTTTCCTGCTTCCTTTTACAGCACCAGTTTTCCTTCAACATTTTTTAAAAATTCTCACAAGTGTCAAAGAACAAATTACTTTCAGATTTCTTGCAGAACTTGTAACAAATATAACAGTTACAGGGAGAAAGAGAGAAATGAAGAAAATCTATTTCAATGTGATTGTTTTCAAATACCTGAACTAAGTGGGAATGAGCTGGTTTCATGAAATCCCTCTGCAACAGGCAACTTCTCTTGAAACAAAATGCATTGAGGGAGAGAACTGGACCAGCTTTGTCCACTGGACACTTTGTCCTGTAAGACTGTCTGGTTCACTCCCTCTTTCTTCTCTAAAAACTATCTCAACATAATTTCCCTACCACCAGCACTGTAGTCAGTCTCAACCTTTTGTGGTTTTTTACTCATTTGTTTGGGGTTTTTTAATTTAGTTTGGAGTGGTTTTGTTTGTTTGTTTGTATTTAATTTTAGATCAATTTGTTAAATCAGACTGATAAAGTTACTGAAATAACACCCCAAGCCTCTGGCTGCAGTACTGCTATCACAATGGAACCCTGATCTCATCCTGGCTCCTACAGCTCGTAACAAACAGCAAGAGACTGAGCTCCCTCAGCTCAAATATAACCAACCAAAGTCAAGTTAAATTCAGCACAGCTTTCACGGATTCAGAAGATCAAAAAATTGGTTTATCACAACTTATCACAGAGTAGCACGTTAGCACAAGTTAACTGATTCACAGCAATTTTTAGCGTACATGCTCTTGGCAAAGGTGATGTAAACTTAGCACAGCTTTCAGTGAAAGACAAATTTCGCTGGTTTCATTAGGGCTAAACTAACACACTGCTCCTCATGTGCTGGGAGGCAGGAACCACCACAGAGACAGCTACAGCACTGACAGCGCTGACCTGGGTGAGGCATCAGTACTTACTGATCTGTCCTGTGGTCTTTTGACAGGGTTAAGAAAATCAGGTATCTCAAACTGCAATTTGTTTCATTAAAACACCTCTGTTAAATTTTTCATGGGAAGCTACCAGACTTTTCCCTAGGGTCTATTTGCTGTGGATGTCTCACCAAACCTGCAACAGGATATGGTCTGGAAAAAGTACATAACAAAAATCACAAAGTATCTAAGGTCCACCATATTCGGAGATACCAGGACTTAAAACAGTGGGAGATACACATTTTTAAAATACACTTGATGGACCCAATCCAAAAGCAACTTGGTGACAGTCTTTGTAATGAACCTCATGATTTTTGGTCCAAACTCACACTGAATCAGTGACAAAGATTTATATCCATATATGGATCTCAGGGTGAAACTTCAATCCACAAAGTTCTGAAGTTTATTGTTGCAAATGATGATCACATATACAGGAAAATATTTCATTTACCCATATCCTGCAGTTGTTAACACAGAACACAAAAATCAAGGTGGGCATCTAAGTTAAACCTTTTTTCCCTGAAAAGTTGCTTTGAATAAATGAAAACAATCTGAATTAAAACCAAACAACATTAGTCTGAAACTTATCACTCACAAAACATTAAAAAAAAAAAAAAATCACCCATGTGTAATTTTATTATGAGCCACACACCATTTAACTAAAGAAAAACTCTAGAACAGTGTGTTGCTAACAGATTAGTAAGGGTTTCATCCTTCTTTTTCTGCTCAAAAATATCTCTGTAGTACTACTGAGTAGCAATGGGGCATGAAGTGGGAATACAGGGAGAACAGGGAGTCCTACCTTGCACTTTACTGACGGGCTATATCAGGTTTCATGAATGAAAATAAACATAAAAATTCAAATGGAAAAGATATCCCCAGGAGCTTCCAGTTCTTCATGCATTATTTCACTGACAGTGGAATGCTCTTCCACTGGTGCCACTGCCACCATCAACCCAAAGCACTTTGGGATACATCAGCAACAGAACAGAGTTGATGAGGGGATGCAGTGATACAGAGGAAAAACAGAAAAAAAAAAAAAAAAAAAAAAAAAAACAAAAAAGCCCTGGGATTATTTCCAATTTTTGTTTTTTTTTTTTTTTTTTTTTTTTTTTTTTTCTTTTTTTTTTTTTTAGAGACTAAAACCAGTACTGAAAAATCTTTGCTCTTTGATTTGCTGTGTGCAGCAAGAAAATATTGGGTTCAGGCTGATGTGTCTGTGTTGTTGGTAAGGGAGCAGGTACAGTGTCTGTGCACACAGGAGGGGTCACACTCCCAGAATCTTTTTCTCTTCACGGACAGTGCACTGGGCAAAACATTAATGTACATACACGGGTGAAACTCTGCTCTGGCTCATTTTAATTGGCAAAAAATGTTTATAAACAGAATTTCTGCATTTTTCCTTTTTGTTAATTATTAATTTCCTGAAGCAACTACAATGATCACAATCAAAGGTAAGTACAGGCTTTTCCTCAGAAAGTTCCCATAACAATTCCTACTTATCATCTCCTTTCAACATTACCATCAGGCCTTCTACTTATATGATCTTCCACAGCAATCAGTTGACAGCTGCTTTATGTCCTAAATAACATTCTCCCTACCTAAGGACCATATACCTTTGAGATACTTTCATAGCTATCAGTTCATTTGGAAGATCTCCTGTACAGGAAGGAATATAGTTTAGTAAACATTCGCAATGAAAACTTTTTGGAATAAACAAGTAGAATGCACACAATGACCACACTAATGTTGCTGCTCTGTCCTCACTGTATATTCTTTGATTTCCACTCCAAAACTTTTCTTGAAATTTATGAACTTGCCTAAACATAAGCACAGGCTGAAATACTTTCGTAAATTAGGACTAGCAAACATCAGCATTGCTTGTAAGAGATGTGACTAACCAGAAAATTTCCAGGGTTTATTTTTCGATAATATTTCATCTTTCAAATTTTTGTAAGGCAGAGCATCAATGGTCATTGGTATGTTATAAAGCACTAATTGTAACAAGGTGCAGTAGCTGAAGAAGGAATCAAAGTGAATTTTCAATCAGGAAACAGACAAGATTGTTCAATACTCTTGAAATCTCAAGCAGATGCAAAGTCACTCTGCAGGTAGAGAACAACAGATGAGGAAAATGTAACTTGTAAAGAAATAGTGCTGGAGCCATTTCTCTACCAGACTATGATATGGTCTGGCACATGATATGACTTGCACTTTCTCGTTTTATTACAGTCCTTTCTTAAGACACAATATCTATCTCACCCATTTGTAGCTGTACAAGTACCTCATCTACCTGAATTAAGACACCCATCTTTAAAGAGATGGAAATCCTCTCAAGATCCCAATGCCTTCCCTGTACAGGCAGCCTAACTTTTAGCCAGTATTCCCTTACCTTGTGCAGGAAAAATAGTGTTCTATAATCCAGACTACGCCATGTATTTCACCAAAGGACAGTTGGCATCTCCACTGCTTCACCATGAGCACTGCTGTCAAAATCATATTTTATAGGAATCAAGACTAAATTGTTACTTACGAGGTTCATTTTGTAAAGACATTAATTAATGGACTGCACATGGAAGTGAGCTGGATAATATTGTGCATTTTGTGCATTATTTTGTTGGCAAGTACATCATTCTAGTAATTAATGTTGACATCTTTTTAAAATCCATTAAGCAATATAGACAACATATACTCTGCCCAGCTTTTTAATTTTTGGGGGGCAGGGAGGTGGAATATAGGGAGAGTCTCATGGCTGAGCACTAATACTGCAGTGGGGTCTTCCATTGCCTAGTAAGGTCCCAGTCTGTCTTGGTGAAAGGTACATTTTAAGTACAGTTCTGGACTTTGAAGACATTTTTGAGAATCTGGCATTCTCAAAGACTGCCAGAGCTGTAGGTTCAAACTCAGTAACATTCTTAGTGAACCATTCCTTTAAGGACTCCCATTAAAAGTCATTCCCTTCCTTATGGATTTCAGGTAGAAAAGCAGCTCACTGCTGTGTTGAGTCAGGCATCAGTCCCCTTTCTCTTCCTCCCTCCTTCCCATACCTAATCAGATGGCAATCCAAGCGTCTCTTTATCATTTTCAACAAGTTTAAGCACCTTAATTCTAAGGTTCTAGATATGTAGAAAATTTGTGCCCTTCATGACTCAAAGCTATGGCAATTTTTTTAGATGCTTATTGACCTGTTTATTACTATCTGTTTATTGAACTGTTTTCCATGAATCTGTCTAATCCCTTTCTGAGCCTGCTGATGCTGTCTGCCTCCACTAATTCTCTTGGCGACAAGTTCCAGAAGTTCACTACTCATTGTGTCAGGAATTATTTCCTTTTATCTGTTTGAAACCAATCTCCTGTTACTTCTGCTGGGTGTTCTAGCTATGGGTTTGTGAGATTTGGTGAAAAAAGGGGGTGAGGGTTCTGAAAAGAGTTTCGATAGCATTTTGTCTTTGCAGCTGTCCATAAGTTAAAAATAATAGTATCCAAACAGCGCCACAACACAACTCAGAATGTAAGATCCCAACACAACACCATGAGATTCAATGAGCACCTCCAACTAATGCAGATTTGCTAACACAGCCTACAGAATTCTATGATCTTGTCCTTGATGAAAAGACAATGCGCTTGACAGCATCAAAGACCTCTGCAATAAATTTATAACCAACCCTTGTATACAGAACTTGAGACCATTTGACGACTGATAGCTGTGTCACAACTGAAAAGATTAATCTGTCATGACTGATAATCATTCAGTTACAGAAAAAAATCCTAAACATTCTTACAATTCTGTCTAAGAGGAAGAAAGAGCAGAAAATATCAGAAGGAAGCACTCACTACAGGTTTTTTTCAGAAATACCAATCCAAATTTTTGGTTGAAGTCTACATAGACCTTCCATCCAAAGCCAATTTAACTGAGAGCCCAAGGAAAATACATCCCCATCTGGCACGGACTGTTGTTCCAAGCTGTGACCAGATGATTCCCTCCACCCTCACCCTCCAAAACCAGAATGACTATAAAAAAATAACCATTCTCTTAGGTTAAAAAGAAAAAAATAAAAAATCTCCCGACCATGGCTGAAGCCAAATGGCCCTTCAGGCTACTACTGAAGAATCAATTACATTAGCTGTAAGCCTAAGAGAGTCCTGGGGACAATCAGTCAGAGCCATAATAGCTGTGAGGGAATTGTTAAGCAAATTGAGGGATTCTTTAGGTAATTGGGATTGGACAACCAGGTCATACTTAATTTGAAGCATCCATTCCATGCAAGTGCTTCAGAGGTATAGTAGGAACTAAAGACAGTAAAGTCTAATTGTGCTGCTACTAACCCTGTGCTTTTAAAGGGACACCCCACCCCAGCCACCCACCCCTGGCCCCCCATCCTTGTGCAGAATATTTGATAGGATTTGTCCTCACTCAGCAGAGGAGAATTCAGGCAGCTCCTGCAGGGTCAAAGTGGGGAGCTGAGAGCTCCACAGCCTTCTGGGACAACCTGCAGGGCTTATTCACAGCCTGAGCCAGGGACAGGAAATGCTCAGGGGTTTCTACCAGAACTGAGAAGGAAAAAAAATGAACAACCCACTGCTTTCTGTAAGACAGTCCAAAGACACTTGCTGCAGCGTGGGGGTGGACACTGGATGCCGCTACCCCCCCAAAAGTGTCTCCTCTCAAGAAGCCGCTCGGGCAGGCACAGAGACACTCACTCTCATCCACTCGCACACACCACAGATAGCTCAGCGAACAGAGGGCAGGAACGGTCTCCTGTACAGAATTCCAGCAAGGTTTATTGCTCCATACACCAAAGGGATCCAGGGACAGAATACAAGGGGGATCAATGGAGTGCTTAGGGTTAAGTATGGGGTCACAGGCCAGTGGTCAGCGAGCACAAGGGCGGTACAAAGGCAGGGCAAAGGGCACTGACCTATGGAGAACATGAGAGTGGAGAGTCAGGGTGCCCCAACCAATGGGGAAACAGGGAAAGGAGAAACCTCTAGAGCTAGGTACATATTTGAACAATGGAGGTGGGGAAAGCCCAGGCCAATGGAAAGAACAGAACAGAGATAGATTAACATATTACTGCAGAGCACCTTTTTCTCACCCTAAGTGCAGAAGCATTCCCGAAGGCTATGGTGGAGTTCCCCTTATAGGCTCAATGGCCTCCACAGGTACTAAAGATATACATTTTTCTCTTTTTGTTGTTAACTGTGCATTCAGCATGCTAAATGTATGCTTCACTAGAAGTTCTGGTCTTCCAAAGAAACTCTGCAAAAATCCACAACTCCTGCTTCAAGCTCTTCAAATTTTACAGGCAAGAAAATTCTCAGTTCTGGGAGGTCACTCTGAGAGGGCTGTGAGGGGATCTCAGATCAAATTGTATTTTTCACCCAGTTAAACAGGGAACTATTCCAATCGCAAAAAGCTCTCAATTTCCTTTGTTCACCGAAACAAGTTTCAGAAAAAAAAAAAGATATGCCCAAAATCCATCTTCATGTCCAGTTTGCTTTTGGAGAAACCTGTTGCAAGCAGCTACTGCTAGCCTTTTCTGGCTTCTCCAGAGAGAAGCAAGCCATTTGGGTTGATACAATAGGGATTGCAGTCCCAAGAGAAACTAATTCTTTGTTGGATTGCCCTGAAATTTCACAAGGTGAACAAAATGAGCCAGTAAACATGGCCTTAAGAGTGCCAGCACCAAAGCTGACAAATCTATCTTCTTGTCTCCCTTTCCTCTGATTCTTTTCTGGAACTAATTTGAGGAAAAACCCTATTTCTGGGTCTTCTGGCAAAGAGTACCTCAGATAATTGGCCAGAATGGAAGATTCTGCTAGTGCCACATTTCTTTGGCAAGGCAAGAGAAAAACTGGGAAAAGAGGGATAAAGAACAGAACCTGGATGGCTGAAGGGTGCCAAAGCAAGAGTTTTGAGCCAGTTGCCATTCTGCTTGAAATCTGCAGTGAGGAGCCCAGCAGCCCCCACTCCCAGCAAGCTGGCCGTGGCTTAGAAGAGTTGGCCAGAGCAGCTCTGGCAGCACAGCTGATGACAGAGAAAACTCAGAGTAGCAGACGGGCCAACAGCCCATTGGTAGAGGTCAGGAATATCTGATCATGCACACTTCTGCCATTACACTGCTCTCACGGAGCACAAATCCATCCATTTCATGCTCCTGTTTTGGAGGATGCTTTTAACTGCTGATCAAATCCGTTAGCACTTTTCTAGCCTTGACAGAACAAGAGCCAGCAACAGGCACCGGTTGCAATTCTACCTCTAATGTTTAGAGTTGTGATATGATTTATTCAGCCAGGCTGTGTCCTGCTAAAGTTATCCAGCAGTATGCCAGCAGTCACCCAGCAACAACAGCTTCTAAATAAGGAAACCATGTAGAACAAACAAACAAAAAGTAAAATCCCTGATCTGGAACATATGGCCTTAACTGAAGGGAATACTTCCACTCCACACACTACACTAACACCAATTTAGGTGAGTGAGCAGGCAAACTGTTTCCCATGGGACTAGTTAAACAGGCTATGGTATAGCAGCTCAACTGCCTGGACAACATCAGGAGTCAAAGTCTGGGGAGCACTTGAAGAGCACAGCAAATAACCCATCTACAAAAATAATCATCATCAGAAACAGTCATCCACAAAATTTTTGCCAATAAGTACTCTGAAAAATGAGCCATCACTTTTTGTGAAGATAATGGATGGGAATTCAGTCTATGTCACAGCTATGGGAAAAAAAGTCCATTGCTTTAAACTACAGGGAATGCTGAGCACACAGAATTTGAACTCAGAGGGCTTGGTGTAGAAATGGTCATGGCTAGATAGTGTCTTTCTTTTGATGAGAGAGCTGCAAAGAAACGTATTTCATGTGTAGGAAGAAAGCTTAGATTAAAAAGTTGTTCCAACAAAACCTTTAAGGAACCTTACCTGATGCAACCAGGGTGAAACTTTGAGAGCAGTGAAGATCCTCAGATGAGTACCCACAGGCAGAACAAAACATTTACGAGATGACTGATAATAATCTAACTCCTTCCCAGCTCCAGGTCAGCAAAAAGGAAGCAACATTATAATGTTCTAAGGTACTTTTGGTAGCAGAAACACAGTGCACTTTATCTGCTCTCTACTGCTGCATCCCCACAGTCATTGCTCGTGCTATGAAAAGAAAAAAATAGGTGTATGAGGCAGCTGTGCTTGACAGAGGCTACTTACAAAAAAATAAGGAAAGGCTGCAGACCATCAAGATTATAAACATCATCTATCTCAACACTGTATTTATTTGGCCAGTAGTGCTAGAAAAGGTGCCAGCCTCTTTTGCTGGAGAGTATGTGCAATGGAACACTTCACATCCATGCAATCTTTGTACAGGCATGTGAATTAAAGACAGAATTCTAGATGTTTTCTTTGGGACAGCAGTACTATTTGAAGTTCTGAGTTAACATGCACCGTGCTTTTCCATTTTGTGTTTCATAAATGCTGCTCTGCCTTAGAACAGGGTATATTCAAAAACTGGAACATCATCTGAGAGAAACCCCTCAGCCACAGGTGAGTCCTTTTTGCCAGAAAAACAGAGAGTATGGACCATGAAAATGCCAGTTTCAATCACAGCTGATAAGATCAGGACACATGTGGTGTTAATTGGCCCAGACAGAGGGACATTCCAACTGCTTCCATCCTGCTACATTTCTGATACCAGCAGTGTACCCCAATACCCCACTGCACTTAGGGTCAGACTCCAGCTGCCTTCCATGTGTGGACACAGTGGGCATGGAGAAGAGGGTGATTTGCTTTGACACCCAGGAATAACTGCATCACTTTGGGAGACTGCATTTCAAGTTTTGCTTCCGATTATAATTATAATTACTTGGTGATGATCACCTCCCCTTTTAGCTTAATTTCAAATGCCTCTGAGTTGGAGAGATGAATGACTGGAATTATTTGGGAAGAGCTGGAGGGATGGGGGAAGGACATAAAAGAACTTTTGCTCTTTCAATCCTTGTCATTGGCAAAAACCTTAAAAAATATTGCCAATTAATTTTCCTCACAGTGACAAGCTTTGTAATTGTAACCTGTAACCAGTTATAACCATAATGTTGCTTGGTTCATGCTAGTTGCTGACTGTTGTGACCAAACCACGATGCTACAACTTTCTGTACCGGAGGGGAGGAGAAACATGGCAGTGTTTGAACTGGCAGTGCATCACTGTTCTTCCTATACAATGTTCTTACAGGGAATAACTGCTAAATTATACTGGGGCCACCCATCAGATACATCCAGCTGGGCTTACAGCTACGTACCCAGTGAGAAGAAGAAATCAAAAAAGCTGAAGAAAAGTAAATTACATTTGGAAGACAACATCACTGGAGAGAAGTCAAGAAAACATAAGGATCTCACATTCCCCTGCTGGTTCTCTCATGCAGATTTTCCTCTTTTCATTTCCACAAACACAATATGATTACTTTCAAGAACTAGGTATGAGTTTAAAAAAAGTAGAAAGCCACACACACACTTGTCCAGAGCTGAGGTCAGGGTTTGGCAGTGCCCTGCACACACAGGAACGCTGGGGCTTCCACATCGCCTTCCACCACCGAGGCTGAGAACAGCCCAGATGACCCAGAATCACAGAGGTAAAATGTCTTCTGATTAAATTGATTAAATGCATTCAATGGATGCACTGAAATTCCACAGCCCAAAACACGTTGGCATTGCTACGCCTTTCCCCGATGATACTGATATTCCATCTCATGATACTTCATCACTGATCTCTCTCTAATGGAAAATACGGTGAAATCTCTCCGGTAGCATCTGCACCCCAGTTCAGCCATGCCAGGAAGAGAGAATGTCTAGCCTGAAGTCTTCCTTCATCACTTCCCTTTATCCCACTTTACCAGCTTTCAAGAAGGTGGCTGTCTTTGCCTTCCTCTGAATGAGAGAGATTATTCGAGAACAGGAAATAAAACCAAGCAGCAAGAGAGGAGCAGCTGCTATAACCAAACTGATGATGACAGTGCACCCATCAAAGAGAACTGAGAGGTTCCTATTACCTGCCATCCAGCCTCTGCCTCGGATATTTGGTGTCTTTTAAGTGCAGAAGCTTAATTTGTTCTTGCACACACTAGACCACTATTGCAGATGAATCTTCAAGTGCAATCAACTAGTTGATCTACCAAAAACATGCTAGGCCATAAAAACAGTACAGTGAATTTAATCTAAAAAAAGATACGTTAGATTCTTTTTCCACAGACCCTTAGTCTTAAAAACAGTCTTTACGCATATGAGAAATCCAATGGTGTTTACAAGAATAATGGTTTGCAGCATTGGGCAATAAAAGCTGAGATTCTCTTTGCAAACAGATAAATATTTGCACACTGGTACTGTGTGACCATCTACCCAAATATTATCTGTGTGCAGGAGGAATAAAGCACATTTTGCCAGTGGCCAGAACCATAATATCTGTTTCCTTTTTTTCCCTTTCTAAGCTCTACTAGTCCATAAGAGCAAAACCCACAGTCTGTACAGATACTGAGGATAAATAAGCGATGCATGGGGACTTAATATTACTAAATACTTATACAGCACTTATACATTCAGAGTGTTGTACAAACATTAGCAAATCAATCCTCACACCAAGTTGCAGGACACCTAAGTATTATTTTGCAAATTAAGGCTAAAGCTCTTGCTTATGTCTACACTCTCTCTTTATTTTATACTTTCAAATCAAAACTAAGCACTAGCAATGTATATCATATTCCCTGGAATGGCAGCACCCACTACTCAGGACTCAATTGTAAGAATTATTATAGACGTTAAAAGTGCAGAACATAGGAGCTGCAAGAATGTATATGAATAAGAGAGCCAGTTAAGAGGATTTTATAATATTTTTAACATATAAATGTAATTAGATGCTTGTAGTGTTTGAGGATTCAAAGAAAAGCCTGAAATTAATAACCACAACCAGTGGAGCTCACAACACAATGACAATATGCTGGACATGCTAGTGGTGCTTGTGCAGCCTGTTGGGTGTTAAAAGGGTCCAACTGCAGCACTGGTAAGGCTGCATTCCCATCCTCCAAAATGCAACAGCAGAATCAGGGTAACTTCACTAACACACAGACGGGCTGCCCTGACACACAGCCAGCATCGGGGGATCCCTGCTCAGGGGTGACTTTTGAACTCTGGGACGGACAGAGAGACAGGGCAGCCAAGCCTAGAAAGGGTGCAGTTCTGACCATGAAACTCCCGTGAGACAGAGCAAGGATCTGGCTGCTGAGGCTGGAATCAGGAGGGCAGCTGACCCTGGGGTGAGCTCCCGTGGCCCTGAAGAGGGTGGCGTGCACGGAGCAGCTGGCAGCCTTTATCCCCTCAACTTTCGCCGACCCTGAGAAGCAGCCTGGCAGCCTCCTAGCTCTCCCGGCTCTCAGATGTACCTTTTCCTTCTTTTATGATCAGTAGTCCCGGGAGAGACTTCAGAGAGAATGTTGGCCTCAAGTACTCAAAATACTCAAGAGTTAAGTCTGGCATTTTTAGAATACCTGCGGGTAGTCTGGCAAATCAAGTATCCCACATTCACCCATCTCTAATGATGATTATTATGCACCAACAGCTGTCTACAGTTCAATGGATGAGGATCTAATTGATCTCATTACCTCGCCCCATATAAAGTGAAGAGCATTCCTGCGTCTTTGGGTTTGGGGCTCCTAGGCTGACTGAGGAGCCTGTGCTGAAGATCTGGAGACCGACTGTTTGGAAGTGGTGTTCGTTTGTTTTCAGCTGGTCAAAACCCACAGAAACAAACATCTTGTAATATACTGTATAATATATTACAATGTGGCTTTTGTCTTACCAGTTTAATACTGAGTAACTCTGATAGCATTCATATGAATATTAATTTTGTAATAAAAAGCAAGACTGGTGTATTAGTTATGCGTTCTTTTGTTACTCTTAGTCTTTAATTATTATTATTAACGCTATTATGTCCAATTTCCCCTCACCTCGCTCACCCTGGCAGTCTCGGCTGCGGTGCCCTGTCTCAGGCAGCGAGCTCCTTCTGGAGCCAACAACAATGTTACCCAATTAACCCTCTGGCAGGGTACACTGCGCTAGAAAGAGGGAGGTGCTTCCTCTCCTGCAAGTCTCTGAGCGTCGTTTCTCCCTGTGATACAGCCAGGCACCCGAATCTCTTCCCTGGCCTTGGGTTGCCCGCCCGGCGCAGCTGGCCCCGTGTGTGGTTTGCCATGTGGCAGGAGCAGCCGAAATATTTCTGCTGGGGAGCTTGCGTGACAGGAATCTGTGTTTGAGATTTTAAAAGTTACGTTTCTGGGGAAAAAAAGAAAAGCCACTTGCAGAAACAAAAGGCCTGAGTCCACATCTTTTGGGTGGGTGTAAATCCTCTGTCTTTAATAAAGTTAGGCCTGATTTATAACTGTGTGAGAGGAGATCCTGGCCCATAATATAATATAAAATGCTCAGCTTTCTGCAGTTTGCTTATTCATAAAGATTACTCCACTGTCACTGTGGAAAAGATGCAATGAAAAATACCTAGTGCTCTGCAGCTTTGCAACTGCCAACTCTCTCTTGTTTTTAAAAGAATACCACTGTTCATTTGCTAGTCTACAGCAGATATATTTTTAACATAAAAACACTATATTTAATTGGTTATGGATCTCAGTTCTTTTAGCACTACTGGAAATCACACAAAAACACATTAGTACAGAGCAATTAGTGCAATGGCAGTAAACAACTAAGGCACTATTAAGCTGTGGGTGATTAAATAGTATTACTCCTTTATTTTTTATGATATTAGACTAAGAGAAGATTTTTAAACATATATTCCCGTTAATATTAATAAATGATACGAAGAGCAGGTGTCTTCAACTTTAAGACAGTTTTTGTCAGGGCACTTCAGTTTATAAGAAAGATTTTCTTTTAATGGAAGATTTGTCTCTTTATATGGTGTATCACGCTATTTCTTATCTCACTACACTGGGACATTTATACATTAATATTATTTAATGAGAGTTATGAAATCACACACTGTTCCTTCAGAAAATAATACCCGTATCTCTACCACCAAGGAACAAAGAGCTACCAAACTCCCAAAATAATATGCAATTATTTATATCCGAGCAAAGAACAAGCCGGGTACTATTTGACAAATTTACTACACTGGGCTGTAACAAACAGTGTGATAAGTTAGCCCGAGTGGCAGTGACCTTCAGGCAACATAAAAGACTAGAATCTGACCCAAGGACAGAACCCTTGTGGTACACCTTTTTAATCTGCCTAGCCCTCACCATCTCTCTGGACTCTGTACTTGTTTATAGATCATCCTCATGGTCTGGCACATCTTTTCCTCGGCATCTGATTAAGTTAACAATGTGCTGCTATTTGCATGCAGATTTGCCAGGCCTTTCTCTACAGCTGCTCCCAAAGACTTGGTCTTTCTCTGTAATGTGATAGCACAGCAGTCAGTAAATGCAATCTTTGTCAAACCCAGGTGTGCTCTTGATTTGGTTCTCATTCGTTCCAAGCAATTTTTCTTTCTGTAGCATTTATAAGGCTCTATTATAGTATAGCCACATCTGGAGCTAAAATTCTTCTATTAATTATATACTTTTACCACTATAAAGACAAATTCAGACACAGCTACTAACATTTTTGTTGTTCTTATTCTCTTTTTGACAGCCTGTATTTTATTTCTGGAGAAATGTAATTTTTAAAGCAGCATTCCTGATTTTTATTTCCATAAAAACAGTAATGCAAGCATGAAATCTAAATATTTTGTATCTCTAGTCTAAAATCATGCTATCCATAGCAACGTAAAGTATTAAGCTTAATTTTTTTTAAGCCTTTCACCACTTATCATACATATGATATTATAATAATGTATCAGTCTCATTAAAAGAGTTACAACCTACTTGGGAAAGAAAGAGAGTGGCTAAACAAAAACCAAAACCAACTTACTCAGTTCCCTAGTGGATGCTGGTTCACATCACAGAATCACCAAACAATTTGTTCCCTCCACAGTCAAAAAGCAGAACCAAATTTGATCAGCATGGTGACTTAAATGCTGTATTTTCTTTGTGCAATGAGGGTAATTTTTCAAGATCAGGTTTGAAGTAGATTAGTGCAGAAATATGAGCTAAGCCTTCACCCTTATCATCTGAGTATGGATAAAGGATGCATTCACCCAAGAGCACTGGAAGTTATTTTCTAAGAAAAATTTTTCCTACCTCTTTTTTTCCGTGTGTGAGTACTGAGATCATCACGACAAAGTAAAAAATGGAGACTAGCAAACAGGTTTGACAAGTGAATATTCACTGTGAAAATGTCCATTGAAGAGGAAGTACT
The DNA here is from genome assembly GCA_013390045.1 of Picathartes gymnocephalus. Taxonomy (NCBI): domain Eukaryota; kingdom Metazoa; phylum Chordata; class Aves; order Passeriformes; family Picathartidae; genus Picathartes; species Picathartes gymnocephalus. The sequence continues at coordinate 554,534 of WEKY01005688.1, forward strand.
AGAAATCTTATTTGTTAATTTTAAATCCCATTTACAATCTAAAAGGGAGGCTTCTTTGCTAGGTAAACACCTGTGTGTTAAAAGAGGACAGAATTTTTTTAATTACAGGAGCACTACAAAGAAATACCAATCCCCACAACTGAGGAATAATTTCCATCTCACCAAGTCAGGTGGTCTTCTCCAGCCCTTGGCCAATCAAGTTTAACATGGAGATGGTGAGCTGAGATCTTGACTTTAGTATTATTTATTTCAGAAGGAAGTATAAATGGAAAACTTTTTCTTCCCTAATCATCTTCCTTCTGGTTTGTTTTCACTGATTTTTTTTTATCTTTTTGCATATTTGAATCAAAATTAAAAGAAATGCAAGAGTTCCATGTCTGTGCAGCTGAATTCACTGAAGTATCGATGATTTCTGAACTATTTTTCTTTAATAAAATTACAAACAAAAATGTCAAACTAGCTTTACCCATGAAAAATAAAATATAGCTGTAATGTTCTTCATGGTGGACTTTTTAAACTATTCTACTGAGGAAAAAGCTTTTATTTATTTATAGCAGATTTTATCTTCCCAAATCACTTATTTCAGATGATTAGTTTGGCCATCTAGACACCCAGTCTTTGCACAGACATGCAGACACACTCACACACAGACTCACACACAACATACACACATGCAAAAGGGTAAAAGAATCAGCAGACAGACAGAAGCTGTGTAACCAGATTACATCACAGGTTACGATGGAAATAAATAAAAGAAAATCTCTTTTGCTTCTATAGCGTGGCATTTTAGTGGTGCTGGTTTGACTTTTGGCCCACACACATATGCCAATGGCAAGGCTAACTCTAGGGACTAACAAAAAAGAATGTGTGTTCACAGCTGTACAGTACACCAATACAGATTACATGTTTTCAGTGTTGCGGCCACAACAGAATGCTAATTAACATACTGGAGTGATGAGAACGGCTGTAAGGGCCTTATTGTTCCATTATTTCATGCAGCCCAGCTGCCTTTGTTTATGTCACTTATCCTCTCGTGCCACAGGTTTTTACTCCAAAAATACTATCCCAATACAACGTTAATATTTAAAAAACAAAGAGGTGGCAGATTGTCATTTTTGTGTCAGTCTCAAACTGCAGAACTGTTAAGCTGTTCTGGTTCGGTATTTAGAAATAATTTAACAGCCATATTCAGACACTGCCTGCATTCTAACATAATGGCTGAATACTTGAACCAAGCAAATGCATAACTATCCTGACATCACTTATGAGATTTAGATTGGTCAGTTAATGGAAGTCTTTACCAGAATCAATACCATAACAGCTTCTTGAAATGAACGTGATTTTTTACACAGAGTGCTGTGAACAATAAGTACAGAAATATCCTACCTTTGTATACAGCACAAAGGAACTAGGATTTGAAATTAAGAAGCAATTACAGTTTTTTGCAAAGTAATGTTACAGTTGATTATTAGAAATAAACACATACAAAATAAGCACTTTTTAATAAATAGCTGGAGAATATTAAAATTCCACAATCCTATTATTCCTTTTTTTCCTGTACTTTTTTAACAGCCATTTTATCTGCTGGCTTGGTTATCATGTTGCTGTTAAGGATTAATATTGATGATTGTTGCCAACAATGGTTAAATATTGCAGAAAAAGACTTTTTATGAGAGAGATGTAGCCATATCTAACTGTAAGTAATATTAGTTATGCCTGCTGCTTTGACTCCTTTGATTGATTTATGAAAAAAAGCAATGTTAAATGCCATTAATATTCTTATTTGTATTACAGTAGTGCCTAAATGCCTTGGCTGATGTTGGCCAGGTTCAGATCTGGGATAGCTAAGAAGACAACAGGTTCCTAGTACAAAGGAAAAGAAGAGTTCCTGTCCACAGAAGCTCTCTGGTCCCAAAAGCATTTATGTTTTTCAACAGAGAAATCAAACAACTTGGCCCCCTTGACTTCTGAAAACCACACACCAGGCTGAGTTTACTTATGGATTTAAAGAAACTAGTAAGGTTTTATTGAGTCAGTAGCAACAAGTGTGAAAATTTCAAAAAGCAAAACAAGGAGGGGAAAAAAAGAAAAAAACCAGCCAAAAAACCCCAGGACATTGGTGGTAGGAAGTTCAATATACTGCTACCTGGTTACAACTCAAAAGTTTCTTCCCCTCATTTACTTGGTATAAAGAAATAGGAAATATTAATGATAAAGAGTTTTCCAAACAATTTATTCCATCAGTTGACTGTAATTGCTGTCAGAGCATGAGCTTGGCTAGAACTCGAAGTGTTCATGGTGCATTTCTTTCTCAAATTAAAAGGAAAAAAAAAAAATTTTAGTTCCAGTTTCACAAGTTTAGCTTTCCCAACAAAAGGTGAGAGAGCTAACAACATACCTGTCACCTCAGATTTACCCAGTGAACAGAAACACCAGAAAGGGTAAGTCTTCCCCAAAAATGTCATGTCCCTAATCAAAGACATACTGTTGTTAATCACAACGCACACCAAAATCCTGAAAACATCCAATTGAGTGAACAAGCCCTAGTTGCTTTTTAATGAGTTTAACTGGTAATCTCAGATAAACGTGCAACTGCTTGAAGTGTCTGTCTTATATAAGGCAGTAATGAGGGGATTTAATGTTTTCCACAGCCTACACAGCTCACAAGGGTGAACACGCCACAGGTGTGGCACAATCTAATACAGAGCAGTTTCTCAGCTATGACCATTCCCCCACTGTGGACAGAACATAGATTTTTTTAACTGGATCCAGGAGCTAGCTAAATTACCCAGCTGCTCTGAGCTTAAGCCCCCAGCTAGTTTATACACCAATAACAATAAACTTTCTATAACAGCAACCCAGTCTATTACAGTGCTTCTTGCTCAGGCTAAAAGTGGGCCACTGTTACTTCAGCTACATTCATGGGATGACACCATGGGATTTGTCCATTCCTAAAACTGCAAAAACATTATAAAAAGATACAAGTGCATGCTCAATTAATGGAGTTTTGATTTCCAGTAGGATGATCTGTTATTTTATGGTACAGACACACAGTATCTTAAGCCTATCACTTGGGAATGCATTGGAAGGTTGGCTTTTTATTCATGCCTATTTACAAAGCGACACCCAGTCACAGTCACAAAAGAAGTATTGACAATGGTCTCTTAATAAGTTTAGTGTGATACAGTCACAGGTACTGAAAACTTCTCTCCAGATAATCCACTCATGCATTTATTTTAAAAAATAGCATTTAGTTCTGACATCAATTAAATAAAATTGCTTACAGTATGTAATAGGTGTGTTGTTGGAACTATGGTGGTCCACTCTAAGAATGGTATGTGTTATACAGAGATGTAAGAGGTTTTATCAGACCAGCCAATATGGTTTTGAGAAAAAAAACCCAAACAAACAAACAAGAAAGACAAGATTTTGGGACCAGAAAAGGGACTTGTTTCCTCTAAAATATAGCAATTGTTTCCCTGCACAGATATTTGTTGGTTTATTAACATGATACATCTCTATAAACTTTGTCTTTCTGAAAACACATTATAAAAATAACTGTAAAATTAACACTTAAAAAAATAAAATTTAAAAAAACCAAAACAACAAAACTGACAAAATACTAGACCTTACATTGCTATTTCCTTGAAGTTAGGAAGAAATCCTGTCATGACTTAACTGTTCCCATTGCTTCATAACTTTCAGTGAACTACTCCTTTCAATCTTAGTTTATGAAATTCTACTGAAATTAACTTCTTGTGGCTAAGGCTGATACAAATAGCAGCAACAAGGCACTAAAAGACTAATAAACTGATTACAAGGTCACATAAATGGATGTATATAGCTGCTGGGCATAATGCATAAGTAACTTCAGGTGCAAGCCATAAAATACAGCAGTGAGTATGTAAGCACAGGTAACCACAAAAAAACCTCAGTTGTCAGTTTTTGAAAATACATATCCTCTCTGCATTTAATCAGGCATTTAACTTAAAAGTATTCCCATCCTAATTGTAGATTCTAAATCATTTTTAGAGCCAAATTTACCAAAGCCTATGATTTTTTAACAGGGACTCCAACACTGTAAGAAAACCATACCAGCTTACAAAGGAGCTTCAAGGCCCTCCTACATTATTTATCTACATCAGATACAGCATCTTATCTCTACAAACACAGCCATTTTCAAAATAACCCTTAAAAGAGGGTACTCTTGTTTTCACAGTCACTCCCAGACCATCCTCAGTTAGAAACAGACTTAGCTTGAAAATCCCCACTTGCAGACTCCAGGCACTATAGAGCTGTCACAAGGCTGACAGCTTGTTGTATGGAGATGATTGTACCTTCCCCACTGAAAGTCCCACGGGAAAGGCAGGAAACAAAAGAAATCCTGATGGGATCTGTCCAATGGAGCAGGGCAGCAGTTGCCTTCTGCTGAGAGGACTAACCTGGCAGCCCTCTCCAGCCCACCCCACGGAACCCTCTGTCCAGAACACCCCGACTGACCTGCACACCCTGCCCAAGCTCCCCGTGTGCCCCTGCTCTGTGCCATCACACAGCTGAGAGCTTGCTCTGCCATGAGCTGGTGACCTCAGCTGTACGTGTGGTCATGGAGCAGGAATCCTGCTGTGGCCTGGCACAGGGGAGCCCCTCAGTAAAGCTCCAGCCTAGCACCAGGGCCTCTCCTCACCAGCCCAATTGCTGCTGCCCCACAAGGGAAGCACACAGCAAGTCAAGGACGTCTGCGCAGCGCCTTTGTGCCTCCACACAAACTCTAATCCAATTACAGCCATGCCTTCATGGGTCCTTACGAGGCTCCAAGAAAATGATGGCTAAAGACTTGAGCTGCATTCCTTTTTCCTGGTCTTTGTGGACCAGGGGTGATGATTTGCAGCTTCCCGTAGCTCCCATCCCTACCTGCCAGCCTCTACTCCTTCCCCTCACAGTGCTCCATCATCAATCAGTTCTTCAGATGCTTGCCAGAGATCTGCTTTGTTCTGCATCCAATTCCAACTGGCTGTACATAATAAGAATGTCATTCCTATGCCTGTGCTTCCCACCTGGGAAATTGAATCCTTCATGCCATTAGCCTTCTATATTGTCCTCCGACCGTATGGAAAACGTTCCGCAGTAGTCAAGAAAAAGGAAGCCTGCTACAGAAACTGGGCCCTTGATCTGCAAGAAGCAGCTTTCAAACATCAGAATTCCCCTTCTATGAGAAAAAAAAAAATTGTGTTTCAGTTATTTGTGCAAAAAGCAGGATTTCCAGGCTTAAAAATTATGTCATACAGAGAATAAGGCAATCTCTTGGTCTTAGAAATCCCAGGGCTGTACCTGAATTCTGTAGCTGAAGAAGCATTATTGTGACAGCACTCACCATCTCCTGCATGACTCTTGGTAAACACATGCTTTCCATACCAAAGCACAGGGAATGGGATGGTTTCATGTTCTTTTGATAGGTTTTGCTTAAGTGGTTTGGGGTTTGGTTGTTTGTTTCTTCTTTCTTTTAGAGTTTTACTTAAATTTGGGTGTTGAAAGAACCTAAAATTCTGCAGAAGTCTGGTGATTTTGGCCCAAGCTCAGGAAATATTGCATTGCTGAACTGACATGGCTGTGCTTCAGCCACTGATGTCTAAAGCCACACTCTCTGTAGCCAACTGAGCTCTTTCCAGTGCTCACAGCACACCCAAAGCATGCACTATTATTCAACTAACATAGACCATGTTATGCCTTGTTATATTACAGACACTGTATGTCATGGCATGACCTTGTTGCTTCAGAGGAATATTTTTAAAGAAAATGCTGCTTCAGCTGGAGTGGCTTTGTGAACTGCCAGTGCTATGGCATTACCATAACACTGTCATTTAATGTATATCAAGTTATACTTTCAGACACCCAGACAAAGACGACTGCTCAAACTCCCTTGTTTGAAGAACAACAAAATAATAAAAAGTAATAATTATAGCAATAACTGCTTAGTATTTGTATGATAAAAGTGCTGAAAAGACATTAACTAATTAGTGCTCACAACACCCATGTGAGGCAGAAAAGTATCATTATCCACATGCTACAGATGGAAAACTGACAATGTGGAGTTACCTGCCTTTCCAAGACATGCAAGAGGGGATAATCACCTAATGCAAATTCATCAAAAACCCTGTGGGGAAAGCACCAGTAGAATGGTCATACAGGTTCAGTTTCCTCCCTGTGAGCTCTGATGCAGTGAGAGCGAGCAGCACGGAGAGGTGTGGGACAGACACACGTACCCTGCATCTCATCTAGAAGCTGTGCAGAGAGGAGACAGAGGCAGCTGCACAGATCATTAAAGGCAGCCTGATTACTTGAGCTTGACACCATTTTTTTTTTCCTAGAACGTCACTCACAGGGATAGGGTAGTAGAGTCAGCCTAGGAAGCCAAGTGGGTTTTGCAGGAGAAGATCCCCCGGACTGAACCCCACTGAATATACAGCTTTTGCAGCACCACCTTTGACCACATAGTTGAGATTCAAATTAAACACCTGGGGTTTGTTATCCTTACCATGCATCTCTTTTAGGAGCCAGGTAGGCTGGGCTTCTTGCACATGGTACGTCCTGACAATAGCTCACTTAGTGGTTTGTTTTCTTTTTTCTGTAAGGCTGTTAGCTCAGTTCTGTATAACCAAGAGGTTTGGGTGACTTGCATAAAGCATGGATAAAACTACTGCTACCAATCACAGTCAGAGGCTGATCAAAGCCAACATTCATTAACTCTGAACACAAAATTGTCTGAATCCATCAGTAACTGCAAAGGTGCCTAATTAGAGGAGGCATCGCCTATTTCAAAAGCCATGCTATCTAGCTGGACCATTGAGCAGTAGAGAAAAGTAGAGAGTAGCAAAATCTCATATGAAGGAATTAAAAAGCACAGTGATTTCACTCTTTATGCATGGCACAAGTTATTATCTCAAACAGTGACATCAATAATAGGGGCCTTTATTTAGATAGTGCTGAGCTTCAGCAATTCCCATTCACTTTAGGTGGAATTGAGGGTGCTCAGCAGGACTGAAAAAAACAGTGACCAGATAAACATTGTAGTGTGTGGTCCAGGAAGCTGGAGAGTGCCTGGAGAAAAAGGAAGAACCATAATTAAATACAAACCTAATGGAACACGGACAGCCAGGATCCTGTGTTCTCCCCAGTAGCACTTTTACCAGAGTGAAATGGAGCAACAATAATCTAAGCTCTATTCCATCTAGTCCTCCTTGCACATAAATAGCCTAGGAAAAATAACACTGAAGCTATCAATCCCAGAAAAGAAACTGCACTGAAAGAAACCTAAACAAAAGTTTCATTTCAAATCAGAAATGAAGAGATATTCAGAACCTTTTCTCACATACATTGATTGATACAAACTTTTTTTTGATATGTGTTGCCCCTGCCCTTTTGCATTTGACCTCTGACTACTCCAGCAAACCGGTTCCACTAGCAGGAACATCTACAACAAATAAAGGAGCTTCAGCGACTTGTGAAAGTCCCCCTGAGCTGTATATCAGGCTGTAGCACGGTAATTGCTAATGGGCTGGCTGGGGCTCCCTGCTAGAGCCCACCCAGCAGCAAGCCCAGCCCTCGCTGGCAGTGGTTAAGTGGGCTCCCGTGTGGGCCTGGAGCAGGTGGTGCATTATCCCAGCAGGGTCAGGGCACTGCAGTGCTCCAGCACAATTCCCCTCCTCCTGGAGTCACCAGGAGCTCTGACACTGAGCTCGGCAGGGCCAGGGGCTCATCCAGGCAGTGCACGGTGCCGCCTGGGGCAGCAAGCCCACAGGCACCCAAAGCTAGGAAGAAGGCATGAACTGACTGTTATTTTATTGGGTTTGTTGCAAATAAAGCAAAGCCCCAAGGAGGTGCTGAGTTTTTAGTCTATTTAGTATAGTTTCCTTTTAGAGACTATGAGGACAGGCATCTGCTCCCAGTTACAGCTCCCAGCCAGTGAGGGAACGTGAACAGCAGCACCTGACTTCTGCAACTAATCAGATGGTGAATATTTACAACACACTGTTTACAATGCAAACAACCAGCAGCCCAAGCACTGCTCCATGAAGAACACTGCAAATAATTTTGAGCAACAAAGCAACACGAGAAAATGCCTATCTGTTCTCAGACAATTTGTGAATAAAATAAATTACTCCCAAACCTCACATAATTTCAGGTCTTTCAGGAACTTTGCCACCAAAGTCAACGACAGTTTTGCCATCAACTTTTACAGAACAAAGCATCCAGTATTTAACAGGAAAATATGCTCTCCATTTTTTAAATTAATGGGAGTATTATAACCCATCCCAGCAGCAACCTGACATCAACAACCATATACAGACCACCAGCAGCCCTGTTTAGAAAGTTTTTTACCCTTCTTAGATCAAT
>WEKY01005688.1:567924-570424 GCA_013390045.1 Picathartes gymnocephalus
GAGCCACAAGAAGGGGCCTACCCCTCCCTGCTCCTGCAGCTCCACTCACCTGCTCCACAATGGACCATGAGAATTTTGTCTTCTGAATAACATGAGGAATTTGTCTCCTATACTAATTTTGCCCCTTTCCAATGCAGCAACTTCAGAGCATTAGCAGTGCACAGGTGATGGCTTTATTCATAAGAATGGTAGATTTTTCTTCTTTTCCTGGGTCTCAGAAAATCTACATTGTTGAGTAGCTTGTTACTGAATCAGGCACTTATTGTATGTACAGATTACATAAACAACAAGGTCAATTTTGTTTCAAACCTATATGAATATGGTTCTGAGACTGAATTAACTACTGATTGAAAAGTTATACATTTTCAGCTAGCTAATCATATTTTATTTCACTGCGTACAGACAGAAGTGCAATGAAATTAGCTGTTTGTTTGTACATTCTGGAAAATGTTTTAACTTCGAGACTATAGAAAAAAGGCAGGGAAAAATTAATGTATCTTCAGGTGAGATTCCTAGGGTAAAAGTAAGCAGGTGATAACTGAGCACAGCTCAACAGACACTGAGTTGATTTCTCCTGAATTTTGACCATTCTTTTCCTTTTCTCAAAGTGTGATCACCCTTCCTCCATCATGAATTTAGTTTTTAAGCATAGCCTAGTGTATCATGGTGTAAAAACAACCCCAGAGATCCACTGTTGCATTTGCTTACCCAGTACTGAAATACAGAATGCTTTGTCAAGCTTTCCTCACACCAACTAACTGATAAGAACACACATTGTAACCATACTACTTTTATGTAGAGAAGCTATTTCACATAATTTTGGTCAAAAAACACATTACCTATTTGTCTACAACAGCTGAATTCTTTTTCAAGGCAGGTACTTAGTATGGGTAATGAAAACATCCCATTAACCCAGAACTACTGTTTTTAAAGACAGCCATAGCAGCAAAAGGGTATCCAGGATTATGAAACATTTGTCTGTGGGAGGGGGGAGGATAGTGGTACTTCCACAATCCCTTATTGTTCTATCATATCTAATCCTCAGCACTAGTGCCCATAATGATTCCCAACTGGTAGATGAACTACTTTGAACATCCCTGAAGCAGAATTGCTACCCACTAATGTATCAGCTAAATGTTAGAAGACTCCTAACTCCCCCATCTGTGTTTTACCTCCCCAGAGGGTAAATACATTGAACAGTGATTCCCTCGCCTGGCACACACTTTCTAAACCTTACTGGCAACACTTGTGATTTCCAGTCCAAGCAGCTTTGCAGTCAAAATCACCAGTTTTACATGCTGCAGGGAACTAAACACCTACCTTATTAAAATACTGCCCTCAAAACACACTGCAGTTATGCATTGCCACTGTAATTGTCACCAGTGTAGTGCTGATAATATTATGGATTACAGCTAATATCAGGCTACTGAATTAGTATGTGACTACCTTTTATAGTTAACTTCAGGAAATTTATTGGAATTGGGATTTTTTGAATTTTTTTAGGAGAAAGATCTGAAAAGAATAACTGAAGACACACAGAACACTGCGGATTTACTGGGCTAAAGGGAAGAAACTAAAAAAAAAACCAAAACAAAGCAACCAACTCCACCCCCCCAAAAAACCCCAAAACATTCAAAAACATTCTGTTTTTTTCAGAACTAGACATGTAGCTTGCACTCATATAAATACAGCTTATTCTGAACTGGTTATGCAGAAGTTAATAGGTCTAAATGTACAGCTAAAGGCTGTTGGATAAGGCTTGAAGGACAAATACCATATATTTCTGCTTTTCATTTCATTTTCAGTTTATCCACATCCTTCTACTTTTTCTCATTACAGGCAACTTGCCTTTATTTTTCTTCTGTGTCCACTTGTCTAATAGTAGGAGAGTGTTATCGCCAGCTGCACCCCGATGTTTATTAATAATACCTCAATAAAATAATAATAAAGTCTAATTGAGAATCGCTTTTATCAACTTTGCTATATTGCCATCTATCTGAAGTTCTCAACAGCAAAGATTTAAATGTTTCATTTTATTTTTAACTTTCCCTTTTCCACATTTCAGTAATGTCAGGCAAAGAGGTATGGTTTTACTATCTGAACGAATCAGGGTGTAGAATAATTTATGACTTAGGCTTGGGCTTTCAGAAAAGCTATTTCAAATCTTCGCTTTGATTTGGTTGTATCAAAACTATTCAAAATAACAGCAGTGGTTTCTTGAAACTAGAATATGTTAACTGCTCCTCAATATTTTTGAACTAATGGGTTATATTTATTTGCTAGGAAACTTTGTACAGCTCCCTGATCTTAATGTACTGAAGAGGCCTGACCAGCTGCCAGCATGACACTGGGGTTTTAAATTTCTTGCCCCAAAAAAAGTAGAAAAAAAAAAAAAAATCCACAACTACAAGACAGAGAGGCAAACATTTTGTTTAATCATCCATATATTAATTCAGAAGTTTGAAGGGACTCCAGTAACTTGGCACAAGTTTGTGTCTGC
>WEKY01005688.1:572924-598126 GCA_013390045.1 Picathartes gymnocephalus
GTATTTGATAACATGCAACTGTGTTGGTTAGACACGATTCCGCAGGAGAACAGCAGCACTTTTATAACAAGTCTGGGTCGAAAACGCCTGTTAATTAAACGAGCCATGAGGAATGGCACCACGCGCGGAATGTCCGTGAGACATCAGCCTCTCTGACGGTACGTAGCTAATGGGGTGTCAAGGATTTTTCACTGAATCGGAAGGAACTTGGGCGAGGGCTCGCACACTCGGGCAGGGGTCGGCCCCGGGGCGGGGCAGGGCGGGGCAGGACCCCCGCCCCTCCCGGGGATGCTGCGGCCGCTCCGGCCCCGCTCCGGTTGCCGCGGCAACCGCCCATCCCGGGGGCGGCTTCGGGAGGCCAGCCCCGCTCTTTCCGCGCGAATCCACACCTGAAAAATCCCACTCGAAGTGGGATCTGGCATATTCTAACAGCTCCCAAACCCACCGGGCAGCCCCGCGGGGAGCGCCCGTCACGCCCAAGGAGCAGCGCAGCCCCGGCCAGCTCCGCGCACCGCCCGGGACAGCCCGGCAAGCACCGCCCCGGGGCCCCAGGAGATCCCCAGCAGCACCCCCTGGCCTGCACCAGCCTGACGAACCCGCCTGGCATCCTCCCGAGTGTGAAGGAAAGTAGCTTTGGGCACAAAAACATTGTCAGAATGTTTTACACAAGGCAGTTCCTTTATTCCTTCTAAGTACCTTATATCTCCTTGCCTCCCTAACCTGCTACTTCAGTTCTTACCAAATGCTCTCCATAGCTGTGCTTTTTGTGGCTAGCAAGTTTAGAAAAAAAATCTGGATTTTAGACTCTATTTTTAAATTTATTTTCTGTTATTGCAGTTCTTCACACATGTAAGTATCTGGTTCAAAAGATACAATTGCACAGGAACAGTAGAAATTAGCACTACTTTCTTAGACTTCAGTATTCCTTTTAGCCTACCAACTCATGTGCTGCTACCACTCATAACCTCATCTTCTACGGCTGAAAAACTCTGCAGTTTTAGTTTATAACGGCAATATTAGTATCTAGAATGATGATATGCAATTCTGCCTTAAAAAAACCATCATCCATTTCACCAATAGAAATCAAGCTATACAAATCACTTCCTTTTGTATCATCTTCATTAGCTGAAAATCTCAAAGTTTGGTCCTGTAATCAGCTAAGCTTGGAAAAAGGCTAGAGGGGAAAGGCAGGGATTTAGTGCTTAAGTCACTTTGCTAGTCCTAAATCCTGGGAGTAATCTGTGCCAACTGAGACTCCACAACTGCTTCTAACTCTAGACTTCCCACCAAGAGTATCCCAACCACTCTGAAATAAGTAGCAAACTAAGGCACATGCAGCAGTGCTGTACAGCACTTTTCATCTCAGCAGAATGAATGTCACAGACTGGCTTCCAGGTTACCACACTTGTCAGGAATACCCAAATTAACGTGTTTAAACTTGGTCTTGGAGAACTGGGACGACTGCAGTGAGAGGGAAGGCTCCAGCCCAGACAGTGCTACAAAAAATGCTGCATAAAACCAAGCAGTCCAAAGAACAATTCGTGCCATGAGTCTTCTGCTTCCCTAAGATGACTGGGAGATGCCTTTTCCCCTATGCCCTCTTAATTAGATGTGAATTAGAAGCTCATAGTTTAGCTAGATGTTATCTTGCAAGGTATTTAAAGTACAAGCTGCAGCCTCCTGCCCACTGTTTTCCCCCAGTACCAGTGGATCCCCCTTCCTGGAACTGAGTTTCTAGGCATGAGAAGTCACTGCCTTCTAAGGCACTGGCTTCAAAAGAGCTTTCTAATAGTTTATTAAAGCAGCTCTAAGCCTTTTTTTTTCCCCCTCCATTTTGGTAAAATATTTATTCTTTCTTTAAAGAGCAGTTTGATAGATGTAATCATCTAAAGAATGTCCTGCCAGTTTTAAGTTAGTCACAGATACAGCTGCGCAGATCATGTTTCCTGTCAATACCAGAAAGTTGTCAAGCCCCTTCTCTTACTAGTTCTTCCCTCTTCAGCTGTGCCACATTCAGGCTTTCTTGTCTTTGTCTGCTAGCACCTTCCCAGGCCCTTTCCTTACTTATCGACTCATCAGACAGACATTTTTACTCCCCCCCATTAGCTTCATCCCTCTCTGCTTCTGCAGCCATCTCCTGTGCAACCTACTTTCCACAGAACCCTGCCCAACTTGAACACAGGATTATCACCCTCACCTCTAAATCCTCTATAATGCTTACAAAAATCTAGGTAACTAGTGGATGAGCTAAAATGCAGAACACCAAACACTTTATGCAGTGCAGGATCTGGGTAATGCTATAGGAAGGCATTCGAGCAAAGGTGGTTTCTTCTCATGTACAGGAATAGTGACCTTGTGAGTGCTACAGAAAAGATATAAAATTACAGCATCGGGTCTCTGGTCTTTAATCAAGTCAATTTAACTCCAGAGATAGGAAGATTCTTCTGCACAGATGCTCTTATACCTACTGCTGCTGTTAAAATTAATAAAAATATTGCTGCTGATAACCATAGGGGAAGGGTTTCACTTTTATTTTAACTGTGAATTAAATTTCTGTCCTGTTTATATTATGTCTGGCTTTGAGGCTTGACCTGTCAAACATCTTATTTTGTATATTTTGCAGATACAGGGGTAAAAATTAAAATATGTCCATCTTGTTTCTAGAAAACAGTCTCTGGGTCAATCCTATTTAATTCTGCTCATACAAACTCCTCCACTAAGGGTGCAGAGTGGGGCTTTCCTATAAAGCAGCCACAAATTTAGTAAATTAGCTAGGTTGTATTCTGACATCTGTCAGAATACAGATCACCACCTTGTCTTTAATGAGACCAGCTTTGGAGAAAAGACACTATTCAACATGAAAGACAATCTCAGTTTGCTTCATTATTTCTAACTGGCTCAACAGCACAAATACAATGCAAAGCCAGCTCACATATTTGTCTATAAGTACAAATGTACTAAAATGATTCAATTTAAGATCTGCAAGTTTTTTTGAAGAAAAGTAATGTATTATAGTAATTTGCTTATTAAATGCTTACAATCAGATACTGCATCCTACAGGCAAAGAACTTCTGCAGAAGTACTCAGTTTCTGGCTATGTAGCTGTGATTTGCACATTTAAAATGATAAATTTAAGCCCATCAATAGTAAATCAATTGCAGGTATAGAAGATAAAACTGAAATAATTTATCATATCGCTATAGGAAAACACAAAGAGTGGATGTAATGGGTCATTTGGACTTTAAATTGAAGTCTGTTGCTAGGTTTTTCAAGGACAATTCACTTTACAAACCTTTAATGTATACATAAAAATCATCCATCAGCACATCTGATCCAAATATACTAACGATTTTTATTGGTCAGATCTTGAAAGTGAGATTTATTTTTATGGAGTATGCATTAATTAACCCAACATGTACTATCTTCCAGTATATCTGGCCAAGTACTTTCATTTAAACATGTTTATTGTGAAATGTTTGCATTCCCAACATTTGTGGGCCACACACAGACTATTTCATACTTCACTTCTGAGCAGTTACAAAAGTTAAAAGGAGTTATTGTTTTTGATTAATGCATTTTTGGGGACTTTTTTTTTTTAATGTTCCAAAACTATGCTCTGAAGACATTCCTCTACATGAAAACATTGAAATGTATTTATCTTGAAAATAAAGTATTAAGAGAAAATGAGCAGGATTCACTTTAGGTTGTTTCAACTTTTGCACAGAAAGTGAACATTATGAACTTTTGTATATCATTTGACTGAACTTATGCAGAATATTAATTGACCAATTTGATATAACCATCAATCATAAAAAGAAAAGCCATGTACACAGATACATGGAGTGGTGCATTACAGATGGGAGTTCTAAGGCTGTGCCTGTCATCTTTTGATTAAGAAAAGGAAATGATTTCACTAAAAAGATATTCCCTCTTGTGTTGTTTTGTTTTAACTGAGTTTGTACTTTCCACCAAACTGGACATATTTATTGAGACTCATAAGTTACTTCACGGTTACCAACATCACTGTAATCTCAACAAACTATCTTTTTTCTTGCCAATTATCTAAATATCATAACTATAAAATATCTTAAAACATTCTCTATAGTGTAAACATCTTAGCTACAAAGCTTTAAGTGTAAACAGTATGATGCATCAGAATGATTTTAAGCGACGTTATAAAAACTGCTCTTAAAAACTAAACAAAAATGTAAAGCTTCCATCTGTTTTATGATTTTTCCACTGTAGAACTACTGCTGTGTGCCAGTTTACTGAACCATGGCTTGCTAAAGAGATTGCTGGGGTCACAGACTGAAAAAACAAAGAGCAAGTCTTTAATGGTTGATTTTTTCTCAAGTCTCCTTGATACAGTTTGAACAGAATTAAGTGCATGGCAGCAGAAAACACAGAACGTAAAAATGCTCACGTCGCCTGTTGCAAGGGGGACCATTCACAGGAAGATTAACATTTTGTAGAAGATGTCATTTGAGCAATTATCTGAAGTTCTTTTGTGACTGTACCTACGTTGTCACCACAAACAGCTGCTACGCTGTGAGGCTTTGCTCTGCCTATGTACAGAGTTAAACACAGATTTAGGTCTGCATCAAAGGAGGGAAGGCACCCACACAGGCTTACTCTGTGTGAATCTTTAGCCCAAAAGTAGAGAATAGTTCTGGACATTGTTTTCACTGAAAAGTGAGAGAAGAGAAAGCCACACCGAGGGCAAAATCAAATCAATTTTTAAATGTAGAATTGCATATTTAAGAATTTAAACAAAGCAAAAAAGGAGCCCACCTAACAACTCAGTGCATAGCTAGACTTTGCATTCTTCTGAAAGCCACAATGCTTTTATGAAATCAGTATACATCATAAAGAACTGAAGAACTTCTCTACAGCAAGCTACTTCAGCACACACTTAACTGCGAGCATCTGAATAACCCCGCGGCAGCCTGAAGACCATCCTTCCACACATTTACGCACTATGCTGAAATATGCTTCCAAAATAAACCTCATTCACTTCTGTCAGTCTTTCCACATGAACGTGGCCGAACTGCACAACTGCAAAGTGGTGGCTGTGTTCGGGTTGGATTCTCCCAAACTGTGAGAAATATAGGTCAACCAAGCTGCCACTTTATTATCTTATCTCTGAACTATCCAGAAATAACATGAGTATTAGAGGTCATTCCTTAATTTAATACTTGCTAGACAGAAATCATCAGAACTTAAGAGTCCCTCCTTGCTCCTGGGACCTTATCACCTGCTGCTTAAATCTTGGGAAACAAGTTTGTATCCTCACTGGAACCAGCATAAGGACCCTGGTTGCCTGTCACCAGTTTCTTCCAGGAGAAGCTCTGGTGAAAAAGCATTTCCACTGAGGCTTCTACAGCCGGGCAGTCTCAGTTCATACCCCCTCCTACCTCCTCTACATACACAACTACCACCCAGTGCAGGAGTTCACACCTGACAAGGAAAACAGTCAGAAAATAAACCCTTCAAAGGCAACAATGTTTTTACCATCTATTGGTCTACAAATTCTCCATCTTCCACTCCATGTGCAGGGGAAGAAAAGCAAGGAATCTGTCATCACACCGAGGGACTCTGTCTCTACCCCCTGGTGTGACTCCTGCACCACACATAGAGATCTGGCACACAGCTTTGATGACACTTCCTAAATGAATCCAGACAAATTCATGGGTAAACTTTGTTACCCTTACCCTACGAGAAAGGCAGCTCATGTCATGAGAACAAGTGACAGGATCAAAGCCCCAGTAAAAGATGCAGTACTTTGTCACAGAATTGCACCAGTGCCCTTTGCATCTGAGTCTAGGACCTCCTTTTAGGGTTCTCTACTCACACAGGATAAAATCTGGTAGTCCTTACTCATGCAAATATTAACCACCATTAGGAAGGTTTTGCTTTCGACGTTACGAAGTGAAATCTTTGTGTGTGTCTACACTGCAGTCCCCGGGGCACTGCACTTCCTGCAAGCTTTGAACTGCCTGGCTCGGATGCCAAAAAGCTTTCTAAGAAACTGGAGAGCCAGCACAGTGGTACTGCACTGTGAGCCTTCCAAAGGGCAGTGTAAGACGTACTCCTTCATATCCATGGTCTGCTCTGCCACCAGGCAGCCCGATAAAAAAACATCCCAAGTCACAGGTATTAGGTCTCCTTCCCTTAAAGAGTATTATTTGAGGATGGAAAAGGAAAAGGCCTTCGACCCACCATACCAGCTGTTTAACAACTGTCAGGAAAAACTGTGTTTGTCAAATGCACAGATACATTTTAGCTATTATGTAACAACCCACTGCATCCATGATTTCTGTATGTCTGCAGCAGAAAACAGCCTGTTTCACGTGATTTTCAGGAATTCAACCAGAATGTAGCTATATTTAGATATGTGAGATTCTCCCACCTTTATAGGAATTAATTGAGACAATTCAAGGACTGATGACACTGTATGTACAATATGTCTCACCTGCAGCCAGAGCAGAGAAGTCTAGTAGTCTGTGCACATGTCTAGGGAGAGGGGACAGACATCAGCACACTCCGGGGCTCAGGAGGGATGCTTTAACCTCTTTGCCTTGGTTTCTTCATCTGCAAGACAGGGTAAAAATGAGACCTGAGTAAATAGTACAAAATATTGTAATTCAAAGTAAAATTTTGAGTTAACAGCATTAGAAACACGTAACTTCTTTCTGTTTCTGTCTGTCTGCAAAATTTGGAGCATATGTACTGTACCAATATTAGCATGTCTTCACAGTCAACATCTAGAATGAATGCTTAAATATTCATTGACTTCAAATTTCAAATTGAAGTTTGAATTGACATTCATTCTGTAGATGTAACAGCATCAACTATTAATCAGGGAATAGAAATAATACCACTCAATTTATATAATCTACATACTCTGGTCAAAAATGTATGCTTCTAGATATATAATCTCAAAATTTTAAAAGTATTAGCTGCTTAAGTTGATCATGTGGCACATCCCCTCCCTCTTCTAACTGGCTGATTTATGTAACTGAGCAACCAAACAAAAATTCTGAGATGCATGTTCAGCTCTAACATTCACAATTTACATTGTGTATTGAATCAAGTAAATACGTAACTCATGCAATCAGGGAACAGAAGAAATAACATGATTTAGGTAACCAGCTATGACTATAAATTTATAAATAATCTAAAAAAATACTCTACAAATAAAGATTTTTAAAATGCATTATTCACTGAAGAGTTCTGTAAGTAATTACTGAATAAATACTTTCCACATTCACAAGAAAAGAAAAAATCCAAAATGTACCTAAGGAGTCACTATGACTTGTTTGTTCAGATCTACCTACCCAGTTATTCTTCCCTCCCTTCCTCCCCCTTAAACTACACCTATATAAATGGAAATTCAAAGCCTATAGTTTCTAATGCACTACCTTTGTGGATTAGTTAATTTTTAGGCAAGTTACAGGAGTATCTAAAGCAAACATTTACATTTACTAGAAGGGGGGAAAAAGAAGTATGAAGTTACCAAAATCATTATAGCCATTATTTGAACAGAACATTTCAGCCCTGCTGAATGCTTGCATTCTCTCAGCTCTGTACTTCTGGTATCTTTTCCAGCCCTTATTTTCAACTACATTCACACAGATACCATTGACCAGCACAACAGTCACTCAGTGCATTTCTTCCCTGTAATTCCTTTGAGTCGCCCCAAAGTTTTGCAGTTGCCAAATAATGTCCTGCTTTTATCAACTTTTTGGTTACTGTGTAGGTTTTAAAAGTCTTAATCTTCAGGGAAATTCATTATGGTAAAGAACAAGAAAAGAAAGGAGGAAACATGATTTAAATGAGCTTGTGTTTTCTGCTTAAGCTCCAAGAGAGATACTCAAACTTTGGAAATGCAATCTCCAGATAAAGATAAAAGCTCCCGTGTTATGTCTCTGCAAACACAACTGGCACTTAGCAAGTTGTCCTGTCTGCTGATGGGAAGAGCATGGATGAATCTGAGCAGTCCACTTCTCTTTCTGAAACCAGTAATAAAGTTTGAGAGGGGTTATTTTTAAAGCAGCTCTTGGAGTGTTCCAGCTCACTACTGTCAGCTTCAGATCTCAAATGCAATTTGATTTATAATTACATTTTAAAAACCAGCATTAAAATAACATTAGAGGGGTCATAATCTGAACTTTTTAATAGTTAGGCACGTAGCATACATTTAGAAATGGATCTCCAACAGGATTCATCTGGAACATATTCTGACTGGAATTCCATCTTTAAGCCATTTCAGTACTCTGCTGAAGCTGATGTGCCAAGAGGCCATGGTGGAGCCCCTGTATCCAGCATTGCTTCAAATGTAAATGGACTGAAATACTCTGCTGAACATTTGCTAACCAAAGTCTTCTCTAGCATTGTAGTCAGGCCC
The DNA here is from genome assembly GCA_013390045.1 of Picathartes gymnocephalus. Taxonomy (NCBI): domain Eukaryota; kingdom Metazoa; phylum Chordata; class Aves; order Passeriformes; family Picathartidae; genus Picathartes; species Picathartes gymnocephalus. Next base: position 581,332 of record WEKY01005688.1, read on the forward strand.
ATGTCGGTAAACACCAACGGGTGAGAAAGTGCTGGAGAATCTTAGGCCTCTGCACTGAAAAGACACGTTACATCCCCTGAAAAATCCAGTTGGCTCCATTGCTTCTGAACCTTGAAGCGACTTTGATTTTCTTGCCCTCTGTGGCACAGAACACTGTGAGGGCATTGACCACTCTGAGTGGTTCCTAGAGGTCAAGTTCTGCTCATGCCAGCCGAAACACATGTGCCGTGGAAAAGCAGCATTCCCAGCAACTGTTCCTACCTGGCCTCCCATCTGTGCAAACCACTCACACAGACATTCAGGGAACCCTGTGCCTGCACCTCCTGAACAAAAGATGGGCTTCAGATGGGGCACAGGCTCCTTGCAAATTTTGCTTTGTTCTCCAAGTCCCACCTTCTGAGAAGAAAAATTTCCAGCTAATCAGTTCTGCACTGGTACCTAACTGCAACTTCAGAGGCAAAAGGCAGACAAGGAATTCAGTTTCTGAACACTAGTGCTGAAGTAAATGAGCTAGTAAAAAAAAAAACCTTCTGCCTTAAAACCAAGTTTGAAATTTTATAGGTTTTTACTCCATAATTTGTACTTGAGCCTTCTGTTATTTTTAAACAAATCTAATTTCTTACAGCTGTGAAATTTACATTTTAAGAGTGTCTAGTGGCCATGTGCATTAATTACTTTATTGTAATATTTTAATGAGTTTGGGGTTCAACTCTGAAAGAATCCTTCTGAATCCCTGCTTCCCCACAGAACCTGATTCAATCACAACTTCACACACCCCGATCCAAACCCTGATGGACTTGCACAATATTTTCACCTGTCTTATGAAATCACTGAACTTTAAAACTGGCTTCAGATTTTAGGATTTCTCACCAAACCAGCACTTCTCTGATTCAGGAGCAGAGCTAGACTTTGAGGAAGTTTGTGTTTAGAGCTGAGCTTGCTGGCTGAGCCTCATCTCAATGAAAGGAGGTAGCAAAATGCAAAATTCAGCTGTGACAGTTAACATTTGGGCCAGTCTTGTTCAAAATTACTCACAATGATGCAAATACTTCTATCTCAGCATATGTGACATAAAAATACATAGGGTTAAAAGATTAATCTCCCCAAGGAGTATCTAAATTCACCAGGGCAGATTGAAATGCACCACTGGAAGATTTCCACATTTGCAAAAAAACTGAGAAGTACTACAGTATCCATACTCCTGCCACGATATTCCCTTTATGGATTTTGGTGGTTTGTGTCAGACTAAATTATTTCTTCTTCATCTTTGAGTGTGCATAAGCAGTGGTGGGACACTTGTAAAATGAACCTGTTTTTTCAGGCAGTTTTCCATAAGGATTTGTTGCCCGTCCTTGCACTGCCGCAGGTGCCAGTGCTCATCTTGGGACTGAGGCAGAAACCTGCAGACCATCGAGGATCTCTACAATTTGAACTGAAGAAATAAACCTTCTTACAGCATCCAGTGCACTTTAGCTCTCTATGAATAAGCTAAAGATGCAAATCCATAATGCACTGAACAATGGGTTCAAGTACAAATACAGATAAATGCAGGGAAAGTGGGACTGACTGTGTTTAGTTGACTGTGATAACAGTGAGAGGTTCAGCAGCTGTCAAGAGCCACGCTGCACCCACAGAGTCATGCTTGGATATCTGACCATTTTTGTCCCCAACTCTCACCTCTCTTGGCTAGGGTAAATGCAGAATTGCAACTTCAGTGAACTACCCAGCTTTTAAAAAAGCATGTTTTTAAACCACTTACAATAAGAGCAACAGTTATTATTCGGTACATGCTTTTTATCAGATTGAAGATAAACTTTATTATAACTGGTGGAGATGGTATCAATGATTTGTGGTCTATGTGAATTCTGTAATGAGAAATGGTAATCTGTCTTGGGGCAAACAATATTGTTCTGTTTACTATGCAATTAGCAATATTAAGTCAAGATTCTATAACTGATAGCTGAAAATAGGGGTGGTAGGAAGAAACTGGAAGAACTGGGAGCTGCCACAGGACAATTATCTGAGGTCTATAAATTATTTACGGTACTTTACCCTGAAATTCCCTCTCATCCTCTAAAAATCTTCCTCAGCGCTCCAGAGATGTTCACTGCAAAAGTATCGAGACTGTCAGCAGTTTGGGGCAAAGCCAGAATCTTTCCTTGCTGTGAACACTGAACATACAGTATAGTGCAAGAATTTCATTTTTCAGGAAAGCAGCAATAAAATAACAAAAAATCCCTCCAAAAAAGAGTTTTACTTTGAAATAATGAACCAACAAGCCCAACAAAAAGAGGTGAGACCTAACCTCCGAGTCCTGGCATACTGGGTGTGAAATAATGACAGGGTATTTCCCCTGCATTTAATCTCTAATTTTATAGACTGGGTCCTACACCTTTGTGTGACTGAAACCCTGCCCTTCTTGTTTACTCTTAGATCAGCCTTAAGCTACCACCATATGGAGCTGGGAACACCACAGACAGAGCAGAAACAGCCCTTAACTAATGGTCAGAGTAAATTGTGTTGGGAGTCAAGTGGGGCCACTCTCAAGTGGCTGGTTAAGAAAAGGCCTGACCTATAATGGAGCTTCTGTGTAAAACAATACATTTTTACTTTACATTGCAAAGGACAGAACCATAAGTATGAGCAGCCACAGAAATTTCACAGCGTTTTTCTAGTCTGTTCCTTAGCTATACACATGCAGTCCAGCCCTTTTGGCTCTGATTCTGCAGCAGTAAGAATTTTGAGATTACCTCAACAGGAACTCAGACAGAGCCACAGCACAGAGCTTTCACAGCAAACAAGCAAGACCTATAAAGTGATAGGGTCTTCCTGGCTAAACTGATCTTCAAAAAAAAAAAAAAAAATCAAATTATCACATTCTTGAAGTAGCCAATTCCATTTGTAGCTCTCTGGAAATGCGATCCTCACAGAGAGCTCCCTTGCACCCAGCAGGCAAAAGCCACATTTAAGGCTGGTGACTCTGACAATCCGGGTGCCACGAGGAAGTGACTGCTTCTGGCAGCCTCACACCCCTCTCTGCACCTCTTTTCCTCGAGGATCGATGCCTTAAATTCCAATATACCACTGAATAACATCTGGCTGATCCAGAAGATTAGCAGCTTATTCCACCTTTGTTCTCTGCCTTCTTTTAGGATGAGCAATCAATGGCACCACAGCAGGCAGAACCCTCTGGCACAAAAGCTAACAAAATTGTAGAATGTTTTAAGGAATTATGTAAAACTCAACAGAGAGCTATGGAAGGGTATTCCCACACAGAATCTCTGTATAAATTCCAACGCTACATGGAAGGGGTCTCAAATTCACGTGACTTTCCTGAACAGTGCAAGGTAAAACCAGCATGAAAAGACTGCAAGAGCAGCCTCTTTAAAACTGATGAAAGCACAGTTTTAATGAAGTGTGCAGTAAATTTGAGAATTTCCTTTGCACAAAATATCACTGAATCAGAGTTTCACAGCAATAAAACAAACACATACTGTAAAAATAAATGGGAGGAAAAAAATGATAGGAGTATAAAACTTCATGTTCATGTATGTAATATCTCAGTGATTGGTGGAAGTTATGCACAAACTTCTACTTTTTAAAAACCTACTGTTTTGAGGAAAAACCACTCAATAATTGGTATTTATAGGGCTTAATTTCTTTTCCTGAGGAGATCCTGGGTCAGGTCGTTCTTCATCACTATTGTTCAAAATTTATTCCCAGATTAAGAACTTCTCCTACTCTAATAAACAGGTATAATAATTTTCTCTAGAAAGCATTTTTTTTCTTTCAGTAATTAGCCTACCTAAATGTTTTAATGGAACTACTGACATGCAATAGCACAAAAGGTCTTCTGACCATAATATAAAGTGAGAGATGAGATTTTTAAAAACTTTTGTATGAAGGTGGTCTAGGATTTACAAAAACAGACAGCTATAAAACTATCTTTAAAGGTCATAAATTAGGTACTCTCTTAAATGTAATTCAATAATTCACTGTTATAGGAGCTTGATTCTATTAGTTGTCCTATGCATTTTACAAAACAGAACTCCATTAACATTATTCACTTATAGCTTCCCTCTATAAGTGGATATTCTGCTCAACAGGCTTTAAATAGATTTTTTTTTTTTTCCCCTGAAATTGCTATTAAGCATACTTTTACTCAAAGGGCAAAGTAGGCATAGGATTATGCTTGTACTTCATGCAAAGGATACATTTTCAGCAATCAGAACCACATTCCTATGAAGTAAAAATACTCTATATAAGCCGATTGTTTCTATCCCTCCTAACCTTGCTCAGTAAGGACTCTATTCTGATCTTCTGGGTTACACACAAGTTTTCCAATTTGGCTGAATAAAGGTATCTTGTTGGGCAGCTTCATGAGCATATTCCGTCTCTTGAATTCTGACCTTGGCCTGTTCAAGGTGGATCTCAATTATGAGATGCTGCTCAGAGAAGGAAAAAATACTTTAATTTAAAGAAAAAAGAAAATCACAATTTTTTTTTTTTTTTTTTTACTTTCTTCAGTTAAGGAATACATTACAGAAGTCCTGCTTTTACATACCTGGCTTTAGAGAAACGCTAAAATTATAAATCTTGATAAAGTGACCACAACACATATATGGCCACAGTTTGCCTAACCCATAGTTACATTTCAGCCACAGAAACATCTACTGTAGATCATTCACTTCTGATTTCACGTTGATTTTACTGTGAGTGATTGCATGCCCTCACCTCTCAGAGTTTAGATGACTCTATTCTGCACGTGCAGAGGAGCACTGTGCTGGGCCAAACCACAGATCCCACAGGCAGTCTCCGAGGATTTTAGCCACCCTGTGATGCTGAGCCACATGCTGCAATAATCTGACACACAAACAGACTCTGACCCATTGAGGGGCTGGAGTCGCAACAGCACAATCTGTACATAAAATATGCGTATGCTGAGAGCCAAATCCTCTTTCAGCTGGTTACCATATTCTGTGTTCATGTCTTACTGCTTAAAGCAGGACACATGGCAGAAATCCTACACTGTTGTTCTTCTCATTGGCCACGCCAATCCCAGATAATCAAGTCAGGGCCGATAGTCTTTTCTCAGAGGAAAGGGTTGAATTTCATCTGACCACTGAACTTCAGCTTGCACTTGAGGTTCTAATTTTCCTTCTGGTCTTAGCCCATTTCTGTCTTGCTCTGGCACGCACTGCCCTAGTAAGGACATTTATTACCTCAGTAATTCCTCTTAGGGCTGTCTTACTTTCACTTTGTATCTGGACTCACACAAGCATCTCCCCATTTTACAGGGAAACATTTATTAGCCCCTGATAGGAGCTTCCTGTTCCACCCTGCAGAACCCCATTGCCTGCTGCTGTTCAAAAGCAGGCTAACAAGTCCCTGCCCCCTGGGCAGCTCTGCCTGGGGGTGGCTGAGCTCTGGCCGTGCAGCACAGACACGGGGAGGGCACATGGAGGGCCGTGGCCAGGCATTCCAGGTTATCTTCCTGGCCTGTCTGCAGGCCACACACAGAGTCAGTGGGGAGCCCTTACACAGTGGTACCTCTCACCAGCTACCAGCACTGGGAGACCCTGCAATTTCTAGGGTGCCCCATTCATGCTCCTTGTTCATGGCCTTGGGACCCATGCAGAAAAGACCTGTGAAAGTCTCCTTCACCCAAGGATTCCTCAGCTATGAGGTTGATCTTATTACTTTGGGACACCTGAACAGTAGAGGGTAAGCCTATTATATCATAAAAACAGGGATTTCTGCTGTAATTCTTCCAGTTCACAGCTAATTATCTTGCTTGAGAGCTGCTCATGGGGTTTTTTTCCAGGTAGTTGTGGATCATCACTGCATATTCCAGGTCCACCCTGCAAAACTTCTCAGTGTAGCAACTATTTGGTAAAGTTGATCCTGCCCAAAAACTGTCCAGCATTCCATAGTGTCACATAGGAAACTTTGGCCATGACCCCTCCCAACCACAGCACAGACATATCATCACAGAAGATAAAAAAGGATAATCGCTAGAAAATAAAATTGCATGCATTTGCCCCAGCTGTAGGTCTGGATCCACCCTAGGGACAAGAAAAACATTTCAATGCACAGTCTATTTTGCTGGAAACCATGTGAAGTCTCTCATCCACATCAGCCTGCTATTTTTTTAACTTCTATGGGAGCAGACAACATTCGTATTCAGCTGCTCACTTATAAATAAAAAACATTTTTACATGGCTGGATTGGAGTGGCCTTTCTTTCCCCCCCCCGCTTTCAGTTCCCATTATTCTATATATTACACACATGTTCTGTCAGTGAAGCTCACTTTGTTATCCGAAACATCTGTGGTACCCTGCTGTGGAGAAGGCCGACGCTGCTGCTGCTGTTGCTGCCTGTCTTTATTAGCCACTGATTTGCTGATGTCGTCCTCCGAGGCTCCGGCTGGCCTCGGCAGCACCGGGGCTGCACGGCACAACTCTGCGGTTCTGTGACCTGCCAGAGGGGTCCTGCAGCTCCACAATATGCCACTTACCATCTAGAGGAAGGTATGAAACCAAGGTTTCGAGTGGGAGTTCATGCAAGCACTGGTGTTTGTCTTTCTAGAGAAATCTCTATGAATTTATCTGCAATGCCATTGCAAGGAGGCACATCCTCATCAGAAAGAAAGGAACTCCCACCTGAGGCTCCCATGAGGTCTGGCTGTAGAGCAGCCATAATAATTTGTCTTTATTTTCTTTTTTTTTTTTTTTCCCCCTGCATTGGTCTCCTTTAGCCTTATTTTCACGTGCATTTTGCAGTTATAGCCCTGACACACTGCCCATTCCCATGAAACTCCCTGGGATCTGCTTTTGCTGCAAAGATTATTACCTAAGGTATACAAGTATGGATTTCTTACGGGTTCAAGACAAGTTTTAAAAGATCGACTTAGGTATGAAAAGATGTATGTGTTTCTCAAATAAAATATTTATAGATAAGATATTCAGTTCACCTGATAGGAAATGAAGCTATTTCTATGTATTTTATACATGTACTTTCAGCAAGCAATAGCAGCATTTTAGTAGAATCAGCTTAACCATTTCCTCTCTGAAAAATCAAAACCCTCTTATCTTCATATGGATTTCTTATGCAACAGATGAGGGGAATATACAATCCACAGAAGAATTTGAGAGATGATTGTTAAACCACAAAACTTAACAAGAATGTTTAGGGGAAGATGCAAGAACGACTCACAAAAACGCTCACATGGAGCAGATTTCCAGCTGATGGCATTGCTTCTATGGGTCTACTGGTTTAAGAAACAGCTCTCTAATAAAAAGGTAAGACAATAAGAAGTTAAAGGCATACCCTTTCCTTTTTCAAAAAACATATTTATCAATGACATAAAAACCTGAGCTGAGTTCTGACTCCCATAGGTACCCTCAAACTGGCTTTCCTGCAGATTTTCCAGATCTCTCAAGGACTGGGAGCCTGATACAGATAATAGTTATGGTATGGAAGCATGTGACTGCTGTCACAGATCTTTTACATGCAAGTCAGTGTGCATATGTGGCCAATTCATGATTCCAGATTGAAGACTGATGTGGAGATAATTATAAATGAAAATAAAACACAGCTTTTGAGAAAACACCCTGTTTTCTTTACAAAGCAATTGATCACCTAACGCCAGTAGGAAGGTTCAAAAGTTACTATATAACAAAGTGCTAGTAGCAAGCAACTTGCTACGTCTTTTAGGATCAAGACCATGATGACAAGAATAGAGAATCAAGAAAATAAATGCCACAAAGACACCTCTCCCCTCCTCAACCCCCTTTTGCTTGGAGCATTACTTACTTTCAAATTTGGTTTGTTTATATTGCACAGCTTTAGTGCCCCCAAAACAGCTAAACTCTGTGCAGAAACAGGAAGGATATTTCCGTATTTAAAATCTGAACCTCATTTCCAATTCCCTGAAAATAACTGAGATGTGACAGCACTGGTCTCCAAAATAATTTTCAGATTCCCCACTAACAACTTGGTGTACAGCAGAACAAGCTTCAAAACGGCCCCCTGGTCAATTCATCGTGTTTTGTCCGACCAGGAACTCATCACAGCGTCACAGGTGGTTCCCCCTGCTCCCAGCATATCCTCAGAGGGAAAAAGGGGATGGGACACTGTTGCTACTGCTGCCACTTGCCGAGGATTGTCTAAAGAAGGTATTTCAAATTCTCTGGAGGCCAGTGAAGTCACAGATGTTTTCCAGTACCAGAGGAGCACAAAGTACCTGAGCAATAGCGAGGATCTGATCTTAAACTTACAAGATAGCTCTTATTTGGGGGGAAGTGAAAGGAAGGAATAAAAGTAATGTATATGCATAAACAAGTCCAAAACTTGGAAGATGAACTGAAAAGTCAATTATCTTTATAAATTTTAAAACTGCAAACAGATTCAAGCAGAACCATTTTTGATCCGTCCAGATCCTCCTGCAGGACATATGTACAACATAGAAGACAACTTTACATAGAGAAATATGCTCACTTGAACCTAAGATATTTATGATTGTGGGGAAAAAAAAACAACAACAACTTAGTGCAGTGTTATGTTGGAATGATAGTAATTTCTCTTTTATCCTCTATGTATGTCACTGTCTATTGTAACGCAGTTTTTTAACATTCATCTGAATATTTCACCCATGCAAAAATTAGTCCCAGCATCTTTTTTCTGAATAATGTTTGGCAGTCATTTCTTCACAATTGCAAACAATCCTTTACTGCTATTGAGTGCTACAGCCAGGCTTGTTTCACGCTGGAGGTTAGAATCTGATCCTAAGTCCATTAAATCACAGAGTCTTTTTAAAGTTTAATCTTGAGAGGATTTGAGTTATAAACAAAGGACACTATACATGGGGAAAGAAACAACAGAAAACTATGAACTTATGACATTAATGCAACCTCAAGTTCAAATTTTGTGTGTGAATTAGCAAGAAAACTCTGAGCTTTCGGCAGCAGCGCATCCGTCCTGGCATGTGGGCAAAGCTAAACCAAGCACTGATGCTCACATCCAGAACACACATATGGATCCCATTTTACTATAGACATGATTCTTCATGTGCAAAACATGTGTCTGACTGGCTTTCTTTGACTTTTTAAGATGTGTTTCTTTTTCTCTGGTGGGGGCAGGGAGCAGAGAAGTAAATAAATAGTTTGCATGGTCCTTGAATATACATTATCTATGAAGAGAACTGCCTGGGACTTAAGGGCAGGTAAAAAGCCAGGACTTCAGCTAAAAGTATCAATTTCAGCAAACAACCAAGTGCCGACAGAGAAACACAGTCCACTCTACAGCTTCTGCAACACACTGATCTATCCCACTCTGTAATTGCTAGATAGGAAAGGGAAAAAGGGCTCCAGATGCTAATAACTTGGAAGTGGTAATTAGAGGAGTCCGCATTACTGCTGTGAGACTCCCATCTTCCCTTGATTACTGGAAAGAAAATTTTTTCCAGTGCGTCTCCTTCTCACTTCTAAAACAAGCAGCACTTCTGTGTTCCTAAGCCCCATCTCTGTCTCACTAAACACATCAACAAGAACTTGATTGGGCCCAGAAAACTTTCTCTACCTTGCTTAACACCGGAGGATGCTCTGTTCCCCATAGAAAATTTAGGAAAACATCCACAAGGTTATAAGGTGATCTAACAGGGAAGAACCACAAGCCGAAACTTATACAAGAGGAAAATTACCTCCTGTAGCCCCAGCCTGAGTGTGACAGAACAAGAGAGTCTGCTTCCCTTGCTTTAAAGGGTAAAAAATATCTTTAAAGGCTCCTTGAGCATTTATAATCTCTGGGATCACAGAGACAAAGTAAGTCTGGAAAGGGTCTGAACATCGCATGAGAAAGTAAAAGGAAAAATACACTTATCACAAAGAGGGAATGCATTTGTATTATTATATTGAAATAGCACAAGGCTACAATGACAGGCTATAAATTTTTCTCTTGGACTGTAACCAATATTTTCCATTTCAAGTAACAACAGTGTAAGAAAGAGTGACTCAGAATTAATAGGAATTACGGACATAAATTGGTAGGTACTTAGGTGAAAAAGAACCTCAAATTCAGCTGCTGTTAAAGGAGAAAAGGTTAACTAGCCCTGTGGGCAACCCTTGGGCCCATTTATACTGCTGACAAAGTGACCAAAAAGGTGTGCTTAGATTTTACCAATGATGCCCATCTTTATATTTCTCAGATTCATAGCCTAGAATGTTAGAGTAAATTTTTGGCAGTGAAAAGCATCGTGTTTTTATGCCTGAAATTTAACATTAAACATAACACTAAACCCAATCTATGATACCAGATAATAATAGCAGCAATAGTAACTATGTGGTTCTGCAGTGTTGAGAATTAAGTTACAGAAATTTCTCACTTCTACTTTTTCTGATTTGATATGTCATTTCATTAAACAACCATGAATTATTGAATATTAATAATTTTAAATCAGTGATGTGCCTTAAGATATACACTTACAGACTATTAGTATTTTTCTTAACCATTTGCTGTGACTGGCTATTGAAACACTGGCTGCTGAGTTAAAAAAATAATAAAAAAATCAACCAACCAACCCAGCAAATCAGGACTGGGCTGCAAGGAGCCTGTTAGCCAAAGCCAATGTAATTTAGCAAAGCTCAGTCCACAAGACGAACAATCTCTCCTCTGTTTTAAGACTCAATCCTACATTTGGTTTGGTATATGTAAACCCACATGATTTTCTAACAGGTCCATCAAGCCTAAAATTGAAACTAAACCTGACAAGTCCTCTTTGCCCCCACCCCATACAGACTTCTAAAAAGAGAAGGACTGCGAATGATGTAAAAAACTGAAATCAATGCAGAGCGGTTTAGCACAGGTGTTGCTGTTATTGTGCTGCATTTGGAAAGCCCACACATTCAGCACACCTTCAATTCACACACCCAGCTGCGTGAGGTGGTGGGCTATTGTTAGTTTACAGGTTTGCAATAAAAAGCATGAAGTAATATTGGCAAGCTCAGGAGCCTGTTTTTTTTTTTCCTTATGATGTCTCCCTGCATCTATTTATCTAGTTCTCCTTGTTTTGTTTCTGCTTTTATATTCAGCATATTCAAAAAAGGGTCAGAAGAGGTTTTAAAGATGTAATGCCACGCTCAAGCCTTTTGAACACTAAGATAAAACCTCAAAAGGTTCACGCATAAAGGAACAAAGATATAAGGATAGCTTTGAACCTGAGGGGCTCTCTCACTGCAAGCAAGTGCATTGCCAGCATGTCACAGGTGTACACCACATGAGCAAGTGAAAAAATAAAATGCCTTTGTGAAGGGGTGTGATGCTGACGGGTCCGAGTCCAGAATGCATTAATCCCAGGGCGAGCGCGTGCATCTGTTAGATATTTATGTAGTTCCTACCAGTAGTTTGTACAGCTATCTGAGCAGGTGAACGTCAACAGCTTTGAAACCATATGTTAAAGGGAGCCTGGGAGAGGGTAGGGGAAGGCCACCAGGCACTCTGTGTCTGACAGGGAGGGCAGGCACCCACAGCCTGGACATGGCCCTGGGTACTCGGCACTCCGGGGCCAGCATCAGAGCATCAGCCTCCTGCTGCTGGCTGAGCTGTGGGACACCGGGGCAAACAACTGAGCCTTCCTCTCAGCTTCCCCCTCCTTCAACAAGACACCATTAAATGTGACCACAAAATGACAATTTTCTTTCACATCTCTCTAATTTTTTTTTTTTTTTTTGGTGGAGGTAAATAGAAATCCTTTTAATGGATTCAAAAGGTTGGTTTTTTTTTTTCACAGTTGCATTTAAATAATTTTTAGATGTTGACTTTAGTTTGTTGGAAGAGGACAGCAAGAAGATCTCAGTCTCCTGGTGGTTACAGGAACACACTACAGCAGAGAAGAGCCAAGTCCTGTTCCTATGACTGATGCAGAAATTGTTTTTATATATTAACTCAGACACTCAGGCTTGGGAATGACATGCATCAGAACCTGGGTCATCCCATTTCTCAGGACACTCTCCTGACCACCAGACTGCAGTCCTGGTAGGTACATATGAGCACAGTTGAATCCACCATGTTTTCAAAAGGAAAACAATCAGTTTTAAGAAAAACAATGCACTTTCAAAAAGTGACATTTTGTCTATAATGCTTAGTTTCTCTACTAAATATCCTCAGCAAGGAACTGTGAGAATTCATTCATCTTTGAATGAATTTGTAAAATATGCTGAGAGGTCTGTGGCTGAAATGTATGATCTTTTTTTATGATTAGCACAGAGTAATAGAATCCAAAAATTGTCAGTTTATACACCCCTTTAACCTAGACCCCTCAGTTATTCCTACCATACATGACTTGTAGGAAATTAAAGGAAAACTGTTTTGATAATAAACGTGAAGCTTCTAAAGGAGGACTGTTAGGAAAATTTTCCTCCAAATTAATTTTTTTTTTGTAAAATGGAGAAAACAAATCTCTCAAATCCCCTCCACTTCAAACAGCCTAGCAACTACCTTGAACCCTCCATGGTTCAAGTTTCTCTCAAAGGTAAGGGAATCAAAAACTAGCTTGGGAGTCCTCTAAGACCCTATTGCTAGAGAAGTAATTCCACCTTTGAAAATCTTAGTGCAACTAAGTGAATTCATCAAGAGTTGCAATTTCATTTTGTCCTCAATGGTCCATAGACACCCCCAGTGCTGGAGAAATGTGCCTTCCTCACCCTTCTGAAGTATTTCAGCTTCACTGAAAACCTTGCAGAGAGGATCCACACACAGGGCATGGGGCTTGTGGTTCAGCATTGCCCAAACTCTGCTGCCAAACACTACCAGTCCATAGTAAATCCCATGAATTTCAAAAGCTCCTCTGACACTGTTGCTAAGTGCTCCTGAAAATATCTAATCACACCTTCCCATCCTCTCGTATACCTACCCTTCACAGTATCAGAACACGCACTCTGTAGTAGCCCTTTTCAATTTATTTCCCACATACTTCCCTTCCCAAGAAGATGTGGTTCATACCTCCTCCTTCTCTGTGTAATTAACTTCTTCCAATCCTTGGAAATGAAACACTCACCCCTGCTTTTGCCCCAACCCTCAACAACTTCTTGCAAGGCTCCTCCTGCAGCTTGCCACCCCATAGAGTGGGAGAAAACAGAGTGGCTCTGTGCTTGGCACCTGAGACGGAATAATCACTTGTCTTTTATTGCTCTGCTTTACTTTAATGAAGCACAGTTAATAAAGAAGGGGGGTGAATAAAGCTGGTGGTTTACCACTGACCCACCACCCTTGTTATTGGAGGCCCCTTGGAGTGCCCCCCACTCCAGCACCTGGTCTAGAGTGGGCAAATCCCAGTGTTGCTCCATGGGAAAGACAACATCAGGAACGACATCTCCACTGTGTATTAGAAAATATTAATTGAGATTTTTAATTCGAGGAGCTGTGCATTGCATGGCATCTGTAAAATATGCCCCAAACAATCCCAGGACTGCGGCTCCAAGAGTTTGATTAAAATTGAGTAAAATCAGTCTCTCATCCTTCTGTTTAAAAAATGAAAATTCATTTATTCAGTTTAATTCAAAGATTTATATATGATTAAAATTACTATAAGACGTCTAGCTTTTCTGCAATAAACTGCAATGGCCATCAAAATATTGATAGTCATTGGTAAATTACTTCTGGTGTTTAATCAATGTTATTTTTTTATCATCCAATTTTTTCTTCAAGTCAGCTTCTAACACTAAACTACATTTCATCAAGGTTGGTAAAATGTTTAGAAAGGAACAGATGTCAGAATATGGGGATTGCCAATAACACTGATGGAAGCCAGTAATTTCTTTCCTGTCCAAAGGCAAAAGAATGAAGAATAATCTAGACTGTATACAATAATACAAGATTTACTACAACATTAATGGCTATAAAAAGTAAAAGTATACAAAAGCTATCTCCATTTTTTTCAAGCCATCACTAAGGGCACTGTTTTTCAATTTGAGACAATTTTTACAGGAAAATGAAAGGTCTATGTATTCTTAAACCTTTAAATATCCATAAAATACAGATGAAGACACAGGCTAGCATTTGTTGCTTCCAAATATACTTATATATTAGTCCATTGTGCAAGTTAATAATTTTGCCAAATCTCAAAAAATGTGGATGCAATCTTTCCTTTAAGAAAGCGGCTCAGCTTGTTATTTACAGATTGTAACATTTACATAAGAGTTTGGTTTAACAAGAGATATAAATATAGATAAAACCCTTAGGACTTCATTCTTTAAACTGCCCTCTAAAAATCTGCCCTACAATTTGCACACTGAATTTTGTGCAGACTATTCTTGGAAGCCTTTTGTGAATTAGGGAGAACTGACTCGAAACAGGGGCTGGTTAATCACAATTTTGCAAATTGTACGTAGCAATCATCCTCACATTGTGAAATTCAGATCTATAAAATGCTGATGTTTTAAAGCTGAAAAATAAATAAGCTCAGTAGGAGTATTTTACTAAGGAAAGAAAGAAAAAAAGAGTATAAGACCCTTTGCAAAGAAATCCTTAAAAAAATAATAATTAGAATAAGAGAAGTGGCATCATAAATACAGTGCATCTCCACTCCAGATCTCAACTGTAAACAACCCTGAAAAAAATGTTACCAGCTGACCATTCCTGCCCCAGCCTCATGTCACGACTCACCTGAACATACCTGACAAACTCCTGCACTTCCAAGGATAAACCTGTGGGAGTTTAACATTTTAGAATATTCAGCTGTATGTTCACCGACCACCTGGCCAAGCCTCCAGTGGAGGAAGGGCTGGGGAAACTTCACCTTTGCACGTGTCCCTCTCTGTCTGTGCCCTGTGCCCCCAGCCAGAGCTGAGCAGACACCAGGGCTGTCACCTGAGCACCAACTGCAGCCACACGGACACGACACCGTGTGATGCACGTTGAATGCAAGCACTTGACAATAATGGCTGGCAAATAAATAGTTGGAGGCAGAAGGAGCAGAATTTATGTGAAAAAGATGATGCCTCAAAAAAGACTTTTTTGTTCTGCTTTAAGCTGCAGCTATTGTAACTTCACCAGCAGCTGACTCAAAATTCTTCTTTTCCACATAGCTTTTGCAATTCCTAACATTTAGTATAAATGAAGGTCTCTTTCTATTTATTTTCCCTTATCTGTTACAGAAGGGCCTTGACAAACTGACTGGTTTGAGTGTACAAGGATAGGCTGAAATTCATGCAAAATATTTTCTGCTACCAGTATCGTTCTAAAGACAAGAACTTTCCACTGGAGTTCAGCAGTGACAGTGTGTGTCAGTCACCTTCCTGCCATTCCAAGCCCCTTCACTATGGACACAAGTCACAAACACTGGAAACTCTGTTTTCCTTATGTTGATCCTCCCCAAAGGTCAGGTTTCTTACCTCAAACATTCCAGCAGTTGCTTAGACTGCAGTTCAGGAATTTTGTGTAACATTGCTTCTAGAAAGCAAATATTTATGTTAGTAAATACCATTAAAGTATTACTGTTACACAGGTATTCTCATTAGCAAACTGCTAAATAGCAGGAAGAGAATTTTAAACTAAATGGATAGAAACATACTATATTTGTGTATTAAACAAGCTTAACCATCTTACTTGACCATGGTAAGTGTTTTGTCAAACATGAAGTCCAGCTATTAACTGTTTTTATGGCAATTGATGTTTTTTAGAATTACTACAAATTCAGAATTCATGCCTTTGCTACAGAGAGCAGGCAGATGCAGAAAGCCCTACAACGAGCAGAAAAATAGGCATTACCAGCATTTCATAAAAGTAATGGTCAGGAAAAAAAAGAAAAATGAAAACAAGGAACCCACAGGATGGGGGGATGAAATAAGGAAATTCTTCTTGAATGAGATAGGCTTACATTCATGCCTGGCTCTGAAAAGGTAAATCAGGGATTTAACTTCACACATGATAAGTGAATATCCTGAGCATCAGGCTCAGTTATTCTGGTAGAGCACATTCACTCACCCACCCCTCCTGAAGTTCCCCCTTTTGTTGTCCTTCTCCCTTTTTTAATTGAAGCAATTTAGCCTACAACTCCATCATTGCATGTGAATGCCAAAAGGAAAAGAGTGCAGGAATCTCCAAGTACGTATTATTTTTGCAAACAGAACAGATTTAGCAATTTTGCCCAATGAAACAAAACTTTTTAGTATCTGGAATTTGTAAAGGATGACAAGAAAACTCTCTCCTTTTAGTTCCATCCCACTACTCAGATTAGAACCAAGATCTACAGAGGCAGAGCTGAGCACCTTCCTTTGTTTCCTCTGCTTCCCATTTTGAAGGCCAAGACTACATCAGATAAAAGCTCCTATGCTACTTATTAATTCAAAATTAGCAATTTTTAAGGCCCTAACAGACGATAGCTCTTGTGATAAGGGAACATGGGACACTAAAAACAATGGAAGAGTGTAAGGGGGAAGAAGCTTTTCAGGGACAGGACCCAGATAGTGAAAAGTTCCCATCAAAACTGTGGAAGATTCTTGTTTGCTATTTTGAAGTAAACCTGCCTGTGAGTCCAGATGTACTCATCCAGACTTTCAAACACACATTTTATTGTGATCTAAGTTTAAATGTAAGATGGTAAATGATCTATTCACCATCACACAAAATCATCTTAAATATCGCCTGAGCCATTTCACTTATTTGGGAAATGTTGGCAGCTCTGAACTTGAAAATACTGTACATATCAGAGGTAAAATGCCCTAGACTGGATTTTTTAATTTAACATAAAATGAAGCAAAAAAAAAAGTGACTTATTCCTTGTTTGTTACATCCAGTTACG
>WEKY01005688.1:617700-630200 GCA_013390045.1 Picathartes gymnocephalus
GACAGACAAAAGATACATTAAAAAAAATAAACCCATCAGATAGTCTTGCAAAATATATCAATGCAGTTTTTCAAACTAAAAAAAAGAAGAAGTCAGAAGATCAAGAACTCCCAGTTAGGATTTTGTGTTAGATAAAGAACATAAGGATTCTCCTGAAGTCTTTGATTGATATATGATCTTTTCTTTCTTTTCAGGCAGAACAGCTGTCCAGTGAACTAGAAGAAATAGCCCTGAAGACAGCTTTGTGTCTGATACGACTTTGAGAGGGAAAATTATTCCAGTGATAAATGCTTTACATGGAACATCCAATAAAATAAAATAAAAATGTCATCCATAAAAGAATTTTTCTTTCTATTTGAGTAAGCAATCCCTATTATCATCTGTGGGGCAGGGGTGTTGCTGTGTCGGAGACCAAAGAGAAAAGGTATTTCCCTCAAAATGGGATTTGGAATGAACTTAAACCAAAAACAGGCAATAGGTACTTTTAAGAGAAGGGCAACTGGGAAAATGCAGAGGGAAGATGAGAATTTTCTCATCATTGTCAGGATGCAGTGACCTGGGATATATTGTAACTTCATTCTTTTCAGTAAGGAAATCTTCAAGTAAGGTGAAACACAGCTGCTTTGCTGGCTGATATCTGTCACAATGTCCGTATGCAGAGCTTGACTATGCTCAGAAAATCCCAAAGCAGTAACAACCACCACAAACCTCCTCAGCAAAAGAAGGTACAAATTTGTGTAAATTTATTCAACCTAATGGAATTATGTAAATTACACAAGTGGAGAACTACAGCCACTGTGAGAATTGATTGAAGTTATGTCCAGCTTGGAGGAGAGATGGGTTTGAATGAAGCCTTTCTGGAGCTTGCTCTAGAGCTGTGTTTTGGCAGAATGGTGAGGGACTAAGAAAAGAGCCTTAGAGAATGAATAACCACAGTGCTCAGATGGAATTTGTACATCTTTGTCATTTTCAAACACGTCTCATTGTGACACTTGAGTGGATGGGTGAGCACTGATGGATGCTGTCATACACAGACAGCAAAGGAAGAGTAATCACAACCAGATTTTCTTTCAAGTAACCAAATCCACCATAGCACCAGCCATGGCCAGCAGGACATCCATGGTTCAGCCACCTGTCCTCCAGAGCCTCAGTGAATCTGCCACATAGGCTCTGGGCTCCATTAATTTGGCCAAGACTAAACAAAGGCCTGTCCACATCTGATACAGGACAGGACAGGACAGCTCATGGCTTGGAAACACCTCACAGAAGAGCATGATAAACCTTCCACCCATCCTCTCTGCCTTTCACCCAATGGATCTGTCCTCAATAGCACCCTTCCAACTTGCACTCTTCTCCAAACCAAGCCCTCCTTTCTCTGCCAAAGCCTTTCTGAGTAGGCCCCAGTGAATGTATTTATTCCAGAACTAATTACAATTAAATGAGTATTTTAGCACTGAGGAACTAGAGACAGCTACACATTCTCACGTACCTTTGCACAGGTAGAAATCATTTCTCTCCCTTCCCTCGCATAACTTGAATGCCCTTCCTTGCCTATCCCACCTTCCTTTATCCCTGTCCTCCTTCCACATGAGGTGTCATTAATGCTGTTCCTCTGTGTGCTCCCAGCAGCTGTTGACATCTGCCTGCTCCTCTGCCACCTCACCTGCCCCCTCCCCTCCCACTACTGAGTGCCAGCCCCTGCTCTCATGCAGATTTGAGATCCACACTTTGCACAAATCCTGCTCCATGGGATTCCAACAACAGAGGAATGGAAGGTAAGAACATAAAAGCATCCTCAATGTGGTGTCCCATCAGGAAGCCAACTAAATCTGATAGACACTGTCCTCTCTGACCCATAAGCAGGAAAGGGCTGAGCATTTAAAAAACAGCTGTTCAGAAAACAACCCTGTATCATCCAGAACCAGTCAGCACCACCTAACAAACAAAGAGCATTTTCCTAAGTCTTTACCTTTGAGGTAATCAAATAGTATTTTGAAAAAAAATAAAATAACTTCCACACATACACGTTACATATATATTTACATGTTTCCCCTCATTCTCCCTCACTTTTAGTTTGCAGTGACAATCAGCAATTATTTTACAGAGAAAGGTTCTAACAAGCTTACGGGATGCCTTTAGTAATAAGATAATTATTTGTAACTCTATAAAGAATTATAATTTTTAATTTAAAAAGAAATCAAATAAAAACAGCTTTCATCTTCCCTACCATGTGAAGAAAACATTCTCTGCCTACAACTCAAATTATCATTCTCTCCTTTGTGCAAAATGAATTGACCCAGAAAACTAAAAGGGTAAGGACCCATATTTGCTGGGCTTATTCAGCAGCCAAAAGTTCATGAAAAACACTGTTGTGTATCACATAGCAACCACTTGATGCCTATTGCTAAAATACAGTAGTTATTCAAAAAGTAAAATCTTGCATTCTCAAATAAGAAGCCAGGCTGCAATGTGTGTTTACTGTTTTGGGGAAATAGTCATCTTGCCATTTTCTCTTTTTCCATAGTCTTGGCATATTTGGTCAGCTATGCAATGTGCAGTTACCCCCAGGAAAGAAGACAAGAATTTTCTCCAATGTTGAGCTCACAGGACAATGTCCATTCAAAGCAAAACTTGCAATCTCTTTTAAGAGCATTGAGATGTGCTCTATTTTTATCCAGCCACACTTGCAGTAAAAATGTAATATTCCAGGGGAAGGGCATGAGGGAGAAAGGGAGAGAAGCTTCTGCTCTCTGACTGTTAGAGTTGCACACTTTCACCTGTTCTTAAAGCAAGCTGCTCCTGGGAAGTCCTGTACACGTGCACAGGTATCCACATTGCTACTGCACCTCCTCCCAGCAGGGCTACCTGGCACCACACCTGGGCAGAGGTATGATTTCACAAACATCTCCCTCTCTACTTTTGTGGCAGAATATGCTTTGAAAAGTGAAATAAAAGAAAAAATTTATACAGAAAGAAAGTCAGGTGTAGAGTCAGAAAAAAGATTAACAATTTCTGATAAATGGAGCCTGTATTATTCTAAAATACTTGAAAAGCAGTGTCAGATCACTTGAGCTACTCTAACTTTGTCAGATTTCCATGAGAGCTAAGAGTCAGCCCTCAGTTTGTCACAACTGCATCAGACTCTCTATTTAAATTATCAAAGCAAAAGCAAAAGGGTTCTTCTGAAACAACTGCGGGAAAAGATGAAGGAAAGAATAAGAAAGATATAAACTCCCTTCTAGGTTTTATTATGTGCTGTTACACAAACAGTGCAACTTAGAACTTCAAGATAATAACACCTTTAATACCAGAAGGGAATGGCAGACTTGCTTAGCATAACTTTGAGATATCTCATCAAGCCTGTGTACAAACAGGTGTGCCACATTTTCACTAGCGGTAAGATGCTTGTTGGATTATCTTCCTATCTAGGAGAGTGTTTAAACTCCTTTTGAGCAGTTCAAATAAGACACTGGCAGAAAGTAGATTAAAAGGGAGAAAACGTATGAAGAAGGACTTTTTGCCAAGAACCTTACTTTGAGCCCAGCTGTATCCAGGTATGTGTGAGCTGTTTCCAGTCTCTGAAAAGAAAAGTGAGTGGTAGGCAGCAAAGCCCACATAAATGCATGAAGCTGCAGAGGAAAAAGTGTGAGAAGGAGTTAGGTACCCAGGAGGAATGAGATGGGCTTTAGGATTTGAGAGAAGGATCTGGCTGTTACCAATACAAGATGAAAAGCATGGATGGTTGAAGTTGCAGCTCACCTGCTGCAAGTGTTTCTGCTTGCTTAAAAATAAACTTCTTCACTGAAGGTCAGAGCAGATGCAAAACTCAACATCTCAGCTGGCTTACAAAGCAGAAGAATATATACAATTATTTCAATCAAAGGCAGATCAGGGTATACTTCTAGACAGTGATTGTCTGTACACAGGAATTGGTTTGGTCACTGGTCAGTGATCTGGCCAGGACAGGATGTGGTAATTAAGCACGGCTGTGGAAGAGCTGTAGTTACAATACTTGTCTCACGTAATTTATCAGTAACGTATAGCATAAATTCATGAAACAAAAACCAAGCTATTACATCCAGTGCACAACTAAAACTTAAGAAATCCTTCCCCCCAAATAATGAAAGGTATATACTGAAGAATAATGCAGAACTTGTCTAGCACAACTCAAATTCTCCTCTGAAAATGTATGCTTCTCTCAGAAGCAGATTCCCAGCACAGGGACTGGTAATTTATGATCCACCAAAATACTCTGTTGAACAAAAAAGTAATACCTACACCGTGCCTATGCAAATCACTAAGAATAAGTGACTCCAAGGACCAGTAAGAACAAAGCCCAAAACTCCTATCAAACATTATCTGAGGTTTGAAAAAGTCAAGACAAAGTGCAATTTTTTTTAAATGGGGATAAATTGGGATTTCTGTAACAATTGACTCATTTTGCCTGCTTTTATCTAAGGATCTCAAAGAGCACTCCAAGTGTTAATTAAATTACAAAGCATTTTTGAGACAGGTAAATGGTATTATGCCCACTGGGGAACAGAGAGAACATTTATGTTTCATTACTAAAGTCACACAGTAATCCAGTGGCTAGTAATATAACCCAAGAACTGCCAGTTGCCACTTCTACTCATTGACTTGATGGCTTCACAAGAGATAAAATTAGCCTTAAAAGCCAAAAATACTTTTCCTCTTGTGCTTTTCTATCTTTCAACACTAGGCCAAGATTCTTTAATTTTATTTTATTCTTCTTCCTCTGCTTACTGGGATGCCTTTCTTTCAGAGTCACACAAAAAAAGCCACTTCCTAACCCATCCAAGTGTGTTAAGAACCACGGTACAGCAGCACGGGTAGGAGCTCAAACAAGGGCAGCGAACTGTAGTGGTGCTCTTTAACAGCTTGTGCAGCTGCATCAGGGTCCTCTTCTCCCTCCTCCAACCAGTCCCACTCCCAGAGATGACACATCAGAGCCTCTGTGCCATCAGAATAAAGATGGACAGACGTGCAGATGAAATAATCCTAGGCTGGCCAATTCACTGACTTCCAATCCCACTTTACCAATGAAAGAGACATGAAGCTACCCTGAGGAACCTGGTGCCTCACACCCTTGGCACAAGAATCTCTCACTGAAAGGAACAGTATCAAAAAAAAGCCAACCAGACCCTGAAAATGCTTTAGACCATGGAGAAGGCTATTCTGCAGTCTACTGCATCTATTTTGAGTTGCATGTGAAGAAATGAGGGAGAAACATTTCACTGACCATTCTATTCTTAGCCCAAAAAAGAAAGCCACCATTTTTCATTTCAGCCTGGTCCTGGCTGGTAGAACTGCAGGATGCAGAAGCAGTAAGGCAGTAAGAATAATGCAATCTGCACAATACACAGTCCAAGCTAAGGCATCACTAATTCGAGACTGGTACAGCTCAGTTAGAGCTTTAAATAATTATATCTCCATTAGTAAAATGATTTTGGAGAGTAAAAGGCTTTTCTATATAACTATTTTTTACTAAAAACAGGGAAGCATCGTATGGAACTTTCTTTAAGCCTTTTGAATACAATGCTAAACCAAGATTTCAGGCTTTATTTTCCCCCTCATTTCTTGTTATGTCATGAAGAATCAGCTATGTGGAAGAGATGAGAATGTCTTTGATTTAAATGACCAAGACTTAAGATTGTCTTTACCACGGCAGAAAATAAAGCTGCTGCATATATTTCCAGTGGCAGTATTATTGTTACATGGTATGACATTCATAATCTTTTTTCTTTTCCTAAAAATATGTCTAAAGAACCACACAGTTTATATACTGCATTCAAAATATTTTTCTTCGTTTACATTGATTGCATATTTCAAATCATGTTACAGCTGTATCGCTTAGCCTAAATCAAATAAGGAATCCACATAAATGCATACACACACTTTGCTTGTTTTTAGACATTCCCAGTATTGACAAGATTAAAATATTTCTCTCATTCATTATTTATTGTGATATGATGAAACAGTAAGAGTATGTATTTAACAAACATCACAAAGTAGAGTTAAAATGTGGACATGCTGTTTCATTTTGATTTTGCTGTGCCAGTGTTAAGTATGTGACTCCCTGACTGCAACAATGACATCTTGGGGCGATGAAGATTTAAGATGCTTTGCAAGGATGCAGTGTTATCCCAACTCTTCAGCCATGCTGATGAAGAGCATTATTAAACAGATGAACCCAAGACTGGAAAGAGTGAAGTGGCCACAGCCCCTCCTGTTGCAGAGGGCTGGGGGAATCAGTGCCAGAGCAGCACCAAACCCCTCCATGGATCCACCAGTGCCTAACTGGAATGACGAAGGCAGTCAGTCACACACACACACCACTCCCACACTTGTACAAGCACCAACCTTTTTTATTACCAAAGATGTGTCCTCTGGATGGTTTCTCTGCCTCTCGGGCGGCCTTGACCTGGCAGCTGGAGCTTGGGGTCGAGCAATGCTATGTCTGGGTGAAGCTCAGGTACGGCGCAGATTCCTGTGGCTTTGGCTGCCGGGTGTATTCACCTTGGGTTGAAAACCACAGGCATAGCACTGCACGATCCCAGTTTGCAGCTCACAGTTGGGCACCATTCTCCACATTTCTACTGGCAAAAAAACCGCAAGGAAGTGCCAAAGAGCGAGCACGACAGCAAAGCAACTGTAACCAAAACTGGTACTGCTGGGCAGAGGAGCAGAGAGCTTGCCTTCTGCAGAATGTGGCAGTATCTGGGTTAGAATGTAGAAAAAGACACATTTTAGCCCAATACTTATTCTTGCATACTAAAATCTAAATATACTCTCTATGATAAATACAGCAGAATAATCAGAAGGTACTGAATGCTTAAAATGGACTCTTAACAAAGCAAAACAATGTAATGCATATCTTTCTTTACATGTCAAACAATTTGCCTAACAAATCATAATAATGCAGAATGATATAAAATTCACCCATCAAGCCCAAATGCATGCAGGAAGATTACCATGGCAAAGAATTGTGAATTTCATTAAATATGTTAAAGGCAAAAAAAAAAAAATTCCACTTTGAAAAATAGTAATCCTGTCTTTCAACAAAAATATTATAGGAAGCTATGAATTTGGTAGATCTGAATAGGATGTTGGTACATGTTTTACTAAGGTAATATAATGGCACACTATTATTAGATCACATTAATCATTACTGTGCCAAAGGCACTGACAGCACCACTGAAAAGGATTGAAAGGGCTGGTAATGGATATAAATTACCCATTGTGTGATAAAAGGATTTTTACTAAGAAGGTAAGAATAAAACAGCAAATTTCTAATATAACTGTTGTGTAAAAACCAAAATAAAAGTAATCCAGTCAGTAATATCCACAAAATCAGAAAGTAAGCACTTTTGAAACAAGATAAAGTCACAATAAAAACTGTATACAATGTAAAATTAATTTCGTGCTGCATAATATTACTATCAATTTAAATAGTTTACATGATGACCTCTATGGTCAAGAGAAAGGTAAGCTTTGTTAATTAGAATTGAGTATGAGCTTCTGCATGTGTATTTTAAGTTTGTGGGCTTGCAAATTTTTCTTTTTTTTTTTTCTTCTTTTTTTTTTTTTTAACATATAATGGCTTCATAACACCCCCCTGCAATTCAAGACATGTTGAGAGTTTTCTGTTTTGTGCATTAACGTCACAACAAACAGCACATCCCTCAGATGGTTTTATTTGGATTCCAAATGCTATTACAAAACGAACCACGTCTTTGCTGAGCTATTTAACCATTTGATTGAAACCATTTGTATCACTAATTGTCCGGTCCTGTGCTCCTCCTTTACTCTGGCAAGTATTTCCTGATATTAGTAGGGATCAGTGGAGTGAATTGGTCAAGCTACATCCTTATTTACAGCATTAAAAAATGCACATATCTTCTCTGAAGCTGGTGGAATTATTCGAGAATCAAGACACCATAATTCTTTTCAAGTCAATTGTCTAGAATAGAATCCAGTAGCTCACATTCAATTAGTAAGTTTTAAAAATTGTGAGCCATACTTTTAAATGATATAAATTCATAAGTACAGACATCAATCCTGAAAACACTTACATCTCTACTTAACTTTACTCACGTGAGTAATTCCATTAGCATCTGTAATTCAATACCTGCTTATGCATTTGCAGCACTGAAGCTTTAATATGCCTGGATATCCTTTCACATCAGCTATAAATCAGCACAATTCCTCTGAATCACAGAGTTTCTACTAATTCACAGGATATAAAAAGGAATGGACAACCCAGTATAACAATTAAAATAAAGAAATAACATAAGAATTTGATTTGGGAGCAGAAGCTATAAGAAATTCTGATTTAAGAATCAATTAATGCATGTGGAATGTGGAATTAATTATTAGTTATTTCCTACGAAGCTAGACATTTATTTCAAACTGAGGGCCAAATAACCCAATTCTGATTTCACACCTATTTCCACACCAATCTGATTTCTCAGACTTTACAGGAGCTTTTCTTCTTCTGCACTGGAATAGCTCAGAGGAAAATCACATATACAATGTAGTACAACCCTCCACCCACTGATTTTCATGGGTGTTCTTCTCATGCTAATATTCGACAGAATATGGTTCTTAATAATATGCATGAGATGTTCTATTGAACTTACAGGGAAAAAAAAACAAACCAAAAAATGATAAAATGAATTTAATCAGGAGTGTCATGGGGTTTTTTTTTAAATCAGCAGTCTGATGATAAAGTAATAAATGATGATTCATCCCCAACACAATTATTACATATCAACTTCATAAAGATGAATGCTCATGATTTTACCAAGCAGAATTTTTTCTTAAAAAAAAAAAAAAAAAAAATCTATTTGTAGCTCACTACAACCTGAAAGAACTACAATAAAAAGTTTTGCAAGACACAGACATTATATTTTTGAAGACGTAAAAAAAATGTGATCACAGACTTAAAAATCTAATTTAGGTACCACATTTTACTGGTTTTTTTTTAATACGGAAAAACAAACGTAGACTCAGATCCATAAGCAGAGGAAAATGTTGTGACAACAATATATGTAAGTATTCTTACCAGTTATTCTTAAGCCAATGAATCTGTTCCCTGGATGAGGAAATTCTTAAAAGACACAGGATAGGTACTGAAGGTCACAACTGGAAAAATAAAACCTGTGAGAAATTTAATATGTCAAAGCTCAGTGTTTGAATCAGACATTTACATTAAAATATTACAATGCCACATCAAGCAGACAAGCTACAGGACAGCAGAGAGCATTAAGAATTACAATATTAATGGGATTAACACCTTTTATTTTTTAGCTTTCATAATGTAGATGCTTGGTGGTCATTTCATATTTGGAACTGAAAACTTCTTTCAGTTCTGGATTGCTTTGAGAGGGAAAACCTTCTCTCAAGATAATGATGAGGAACAGAATGAAATTCTTCTGATCCTTTCCCCTAGACACTACAGCAAAAGAGGACAAAACAGGATAAAACAAAAGTTGCATAGCATACTCCAGAAACCCAGTTATTCTCTTTGACATTGATATTCTAATCTTTCAAACCGAGTAAAAGGAGAACAGCTACTAATTGTATTTTTACTTTTTTTTAATTCCATTTTATAACAGAAATAAGTCCTTTGTAGATGATCTCATCTAATAAACCCTACTTAAAAGAGATAAGAGCCAGCAGTAAAAGCCAAGCAGAATACTACCAAGATATTTGTCAGTAGTGAATTTAGGGCCATTATATTAGTAAGCAAAATAGAAACAAAAACAGAGGGCATTCTTAGAGCAAAATAAAGTTCAGTCAACTGAAGCTATAATCTGAAGAATTTATGACTGAGAATTCTAACTATGTTTATTCCTATGAATGTCTAACAAATGAAATTAAAGGTCACTTCCAAATAATACACTTTGTATGTCTACATCAACCAAACTTTCATACAGCAGGCTCTGAAACCTCAGTTCAAGCAGCACAGCCTCAGGGCTTCACCTCAGCAGCACTGATTGCCCCGAGAAGCACTGACTGCTCGGAGAGCCACACTGGCAGGCTGGGGTAGTCACTGTGGGTAGAACTGCAGCCTTCATTTCTGGGGGAAATAATTAGGAGCTTGGCCATTTGACTGCATTTGGTTTAAACTGGTCAGCACTGACAGGACCACGCTGCTGCACAATGCTGTTTGCTGGCTTGAAGGTTAAACAACAACTTTGAGGGCTCCTCTTGATGATGAAATCACTGTGGAATAATTCTGAAAACAGGAGTTCACTACGGAGCAGCACAGCCCTCCCTCAGCGCAATACTGACACAACACTTCTCATGTATCCTCTGCAGTCTCCACCTAGTCAGGATTACGTCCAGTGTAAAGTGCTCCTGCCGTGTCCCACTCTGTCCTCAGCACCTCCTCTTTTCCCCTTTGGTTCCCACCACACCAGCCACAGGCTATTTACTGCCATGGTGATGGCTCACCATAAGGCTTCTCAAATCCTGCTTCTTCCCTCCTTGCTTGCAGACTGAACCAGACTTTCCCACGTGTTTCAAACTCTTTTCCAAGTGATAATTCTGCCATACAACTTCCCTGACACAGAATTACTGCAATTAAAGCTTCAAGCCCCTTTTTTATAACTCACATTTCCACAGCAAACAACCAACAATTCTGCAGTAATCACCTGGTTCGCCATCCCCGTTATTCCTCATACATAGGAGGACATTCTTCCCTGCTCTCTCCTCATGCCCAGTTTTCTTTTACCTGCCAGTTACCTCTGGGTTTATATTTGAATTATAAGCCCTGAACAGCAAAGCCTGTCCTCTCATGAAACACTTTCCTCTTGAGCTGAATGAGGTTGAGCAGGTACAAGGCATTATTGCAACCCAGCACCCCATATCCCATGGGGATATTGAGACACAGCTACACCAGAAGAAAACCACTGGGAAAGTCAAGCCAAGCACCTGTAACGTTGACTGGAGAGAATAAAAAACCTTTTGTAACCAGTTAAAGAAAACCCCTGTCGTCAGATTTGGTCTTCCTAAACATGAAATTGTATCAAGATAGGCTTCAGATCCCATTTATGAAGGCCCATACCATTTTAGAATTTAAATAAGTGAGTTTCAGTTACTATATTTGAACACATAGGAACTGCAAATTCCTGGACTGCTGCAGATAAACATAGGTCCCATCCAACATTTTCAGTTGCACAGTATCTAGAAACAGTGACAGCTTGTTTGTCTGGAATTTCTGCTGTTGTTGATGTCTTAGAATCTCGAAGATACACCTTTCCAGTGTTTACGTGCAGCTCATTCAATGTAAAAGCCAAGAAACAGAAACAAGGATAATAAACTGTTAGGTTTCTAAAAGATGTTATCTCGCTAAACAGGTTCTTAGTACTCTTACACCAACATCATAGACTATGCTTTTGCTATGCTATTACAAGGCTACTTGTGTTTAAAAAAAAAATTCAGCTTTCACATACATGCTCATGACTTGCAAAATTCTAGGAATGATTCTCAAGGGGCTTTCACTAAGATGCTTTATAAATTCTGATGACAGACAGAACACAGTAAGGCTTCATCTCTTAAAGTCCTGTACTGATTTGTTTGGAGGCTTCGTGTCATTGATCAGCATGTCAATGTCTCTTGCAATCTGCTTTCCAGTTCATGACTGAGAGTGAACCCCTCAGGTTTAAAACCTTAAATGATTTAAGGTCTGTGATACATAACCTTACGAACAAATTGGGAAAATCTGTAGCTTTACACATTAAACTGTAACAGAAATGATTTAAAGCCTTATAAAAAGGTATTTTACTTACCTGTGCTAATATTATTCTAACACATTTGACACTGACTATGTAAAGCAGATATTTTAAAGGTACAGACAGCAAGCAGCTTGGAAACAAATTAAGACAGTTCCACTTAGGTCAAATTGGGCCAGTTTACCAGTGTCTAATACACTCCCTAGCATTAAAAAATGGCACCATGAATCCTTGCAGACCAATTTATTACAGTCAGCCTCCCACAGCAACACTCTTGTGCAGTTTCACTTGGCTCAGTGAGTAATCCAGCACACCCCCAGAGGAAAAAAAACACCCCAAAGATCTTCAGAAATAGTATGGCAAAATAAACCAAAACAAAACAAAACGTGGTGTTGAGACATAACTAGGGTATAATGGCACAACTCCTGTTCATTCTTAAAACATGCTTATGTAGCTCACTCCTTGAAATGAATTAGAGACATGAAAGGGAGAAAGTAATCTCATCCCACTGATGAGCAGGGACCAGAAGGATTTCTGCAGGTTACAGATGGAAATCTAATACACAGCAAGGGAAAACAGAAGCTTGAGCATGGACTTATTCTGAACAACAGGACTTTTCCCCCAATACTGAGACTAAAAGGCTTCATTGCATGGTTCTTAGCAGCACATCCCATTGCTGTTCAACTCAATGTTAAACCCCTGCTAATCTCAAGGGGACAAGGCTCAGGCCCTCTGTAAATG
>WEKY01005688.1:635200-679030 GCA_013390045.1 Picathartes gymnocephalus
CTGGCCTAAGCCCACTACCTTTTACCTGCTGAAAAGATTTAATATATTTTTTCACTTGTGCTCATTTAGAGATAGGTGTTACCGGCAGGATTTTGGTATGGAACAGTAAGGGGAAAATCAAAATCTCCAATCCTGGGGCATCTCAGAAGCACCTCTTTTGAGAACAGGTATGTGCCAAATGACAAAACGCAATTTTACTGCTCATCTAGTTCCATGGGAATGCCCCAAATTATAACCGCAATCAAAACTTGTAGCAATTAAAAAAACCAAACCAAACAAACAAAAAACCCCATACAATAACATAGTCAGGTGTTAAGGGGGTGTTGGAGTGCAGAAGAGTTGTTAAGGTGTTGGAGCCTAATTGTCACCAGGAACAACAACTATCCACTCATACACAACTCAATTCCACTTCTAGAAAACAATCATCAATTCACAGTTTTAAAGAGAAGAAATGATACTTTCATACTTATGAAATGATAGCTTAGGAAAATGCATTTTTCATTCCTAACTATCTTGTTAGTGCATCAAATTACAAAACACCATCTGAGGCAGTTTTCACCACATCACATAAGAGGACATTTCATGAGTGTTACTGCTCTCATCACAGTCTAGTAGAGAAAGAAAGAGGGAGTTTGTTTATAGATTCTTTCTTGTTTGTTTTACATTTTCTATGTAGAAAAAAAATCCAATAACCCACAAAAAGATGTAGGTCAAACGTTCTCATCTCAAATCTTCCTTGATAAGTAGCGATTTAAGAAGTCTATATAAAAATGTGTTATTCCCTTTCAGCTCATAGGAAAAAATGTTTCAGAAATAGCACATAAAAAAATATTCAATGTCACTAAAACTGGAATAGAAAATGTTTTATAGATTAACAAACATTGTAATGAATTTGCACAACCTTAACTGACTGTATACATAGCATAATGAAATGGTCTACAT
The DNA here is from genome assembly GCA_013390045.1 of Picathartes gymnocephalus. Classification (NCBI taxonomy): domain Eukaryota; kingdom Metazoa; phylum Chordata; class Aves; order Passeriformes; family Picathartidae; genus Picathartes; species Picathartes gymnocephalus. The sequence goes on from WEKY01005688.1 coordinate 636,143, forward strand.
CCTTTCAAAGAAAAATTAGGTATTCCAGCACATAGCTTTAGAAAAGCATTGTTCAGAAAAACCTGCATTTTTTCCCAGCTACCATGTAATTTGTGAGATGCATTTTTAAATGATCTGCAACTGCAGCAGGCTTCATCAGTCAGATGATACAGATAGATAATTCACCAAACTGTCACATGATCTTCCATCAGTCTAAAAGATGTGAATATATTGCCACAAGCTTTGGGAATAATGGGTGCACCTGTTTACAGTGTCACCTCTGTTTGCTAATTGTCTCCTTGAGCTACATTTTACTTCTAATGCATTTATTTTTGACAGGCAGTGTCTATTTAGAAATCACATTACTTCAAGTGCAATTGTTCTTTTGTCTATCAAGTAAATGAAGTGTTGTTATACAGATTTCAGGTTCTGATTAGTGAAGTATCAGCACACCACAAAGGTCAATCAGTTATTTACCTGAAGTAATAGAAGTATGACAGGCCTCCTAGATATCCTCTAGATCATGGTATAGCTCATGTTAGTATTAATATTTTATATTTCGAACATCTATACATAGACCTTGGTTTGCATGTATATATTACATAAATGTATGAAATGTTCTAAAACATACAGTACTGCACATTCCCTGAAGAACATAAGGACAGAAGCACTCAAGTGGAAAATATCAATGTCAATGCAAACCCAACTCTTCTTCCCCAATATTTCAAGTTAAGCAAAGATAACGATAACCAAGGTGTCGATCTCACAAATATTTTGCAATTGTTTATGCACATAATCTGTCACACCAAGAAAACAAATGCTTTAAAAACACATTTTTGTCATTGTGCTTCCTGCTTTTTATATAACAGTGAAGCAAAATTTAGTTAAGGTTACTAGCATTAGCTTCAACTAATAAGATGCCATAAGAAATTAAGATGAGCCACTTGAGGTCTAAGAAAGACCACAGGGGATTTTTATTCACACCCATATCCTCATGTCTGCAATGCTATCAACATTCAGTTAAATAACATGCCTCAATAAGTACAAAACCATGTCTTTATATATATATATAGAGAGAGAGAGTGTAACATATTCAAGTAGAACTATAGTATCAAATAGGAAATTTTGAAAACCTAAATCAGCACATTGATCACAGCCACTCCACTGCATATATATTGATCCTATATACACACACACACAAAAAGACATTTTATTACCAAGGTGGAAAAAAGAACTACTGTAGTGAAAGCAGTGGCTTGTCAAAGCCTCATTATTTCTCTTGTCCCTCTGTCCAAGTTCCACATCCCACACTCAGCTCCGCCACGTAAAGACAAAAAGAATCAGGAGAGCAAAATAATTTTCCAAAACAAAGGCAAGGTCCAAAGCTGACAACTGCCCATCCTCACGAAGGTCTGGGCACAGCAATCTCAGGGGCTTATCAGGGATTCCCAGCCACCATTGCTGTTCTACCAGTTTGCCAAAAGAAATGCAGACAAAAAGCCACGCATGCCTTAAGTCACATTCTAAATTGGCTCCCAGGAGCATTTCTACCTTGTTCACTAAAGCACAGGGTATGTTTTCACAGTGTTTAGCATATGCTACATAACCTGAGCAGGACTTGTATTGTTCCAGTAGTTGTTTTTCTAAAGTATGTTCCCATCAGGACCATAATTACATGCAAAAGGCTAGAGTTAGAGTCGTCCATAAAGTCACTTTAAATTTTCTCTGACACTTTCTAGCAAGATTAGGGCACACCTTGAAACAGAATATGGAACAAATCACAAATCTTGGGCACAGATACAAACCAATGATAAAAGTTCAAATTACTCCAGGTAACTTTATGTATTCCACAACCCAAAATGCTGTAGAGAAAAGTGCCCTGATGTATTTTGAAGAGCAGTGCATATTTCAGGTATTTCTGCAAGTGTAAGCACAATTTAGACAGAGTTAATCATTCATGAGTATCTTATAGACCTGCATTTATGACGAAAGCTCCTGCAAACTTGAGTCTGAAGTTCTCAAATCACACTTCTCCTGCAGCTTCTAAGGTTAAAAACCACAAGTGGCATATGCTTAGCAGCAGCAGGATTGAGCCTGATGCTGTGAAAGAGGCAATGGACATGGAATTGCCGTTTCCTTGCTAGCCCCATGTCTCTCTTTGGGAACGTGTCTCCTACCACAGCCTGATGTTGTGGAAAAGAGATCATTTATGTAGAAAATGTACAAACTTATTGAATAATTTTACACCTACCCCAAAAGTTATTGTTCTTTTACACAACAGCAAGCAATCTTTAGGATATCATTTTGCATACAGAGAAGGATACTCTAGCAATATAGCTGCTTGCCTGAGACTAAATCCTGCCAAGCACTTCTTTTGCACACAAACAGTCTTCTTGAAATCAATGAGATTTCTTGAATGAGCTCTTCACACAAGTAAAAGGATCAGGTCCTTAAACAGCAGAAAGTATGGACGACCATGTTAACATAAAGCATCAAACAGGAGGAGGTCTCAGCAGTGGACTGAAGTAGAGTCACCTACCACACATGGTTAATGAGAAGTGACAGGTCAAATTCAGAAGAAATGTAAAGAGGGGCACTTTCCTGCCTGGAACAAAACCTGTTACAGAGGTCTGAGCTCTGCTTCGTGTGTAGTATCAGGTAGTAGCAATGCAATTAACCATCATCCAATGAATTGCCAAAGCTTACCAGCATGATCATCACCAAAATAACACAACAAACAGCCTAGAGACACAAAAAAACCACAACCATCTACCTTCCAACTCACACTACTGAACCACAGGAGACCGTCCAGCCCTGGAGATCGGAGGAGAGATTCAGCACAATGCCATGAAAAGGCAACCAGGATGTGAAATCATCCTGGGATTTTATGTACACATGCCAGGGAGCTTTCCAAAAACACCAAGGCACTGTCTTCCTGATTACCCTGGGCTCCTCTCACTTCTCACACAGTTCCCCTGCATGCCTCCCAGAGAGCAGCAACACTGGCATGAGGCATCTCACCCATCAGGCTCCTTCTCCTCCCTTCTTCCCCCCACAAATACCTCATGGCTCTGCTGAAGAGCCAGCCAGCCTTTGACCCTATTTTACCTCAACTTCTGAACCTCTACACAATTGACAATAGAAACATTTAATTCTGATTCAGTCACTGCATTTCTCTTCTGTTTAATATATATTTTAATAGTGGAAGGAAGAGGGGGTGAGGACACAGCTCTTCCCAAGCAGAACTAATCCTCCTTTGAGGACGGGCAAGCCCCACACAGCCCTCGAATCCAAACGGCAAGAGGCTCTGGTTAGTTTGGGAGGCTGCACATCTCAGCAGGTTGTGAAACAAGGATAAACAACAAATTATAACTTAGTGGCGACTTCCGTTCTCCCGCTGCAGCCCGGGATGTGCGAGACTGGCCACTGAGTGCGTGGGTAAGTGCGGGGAGCACATATGTGCCAGCAGAGTTTAGAGTGAAGGAGGGGAGCACGTGGGTGGTAGCAATTTAAAAAGCAGCTGTGTGTATGTTTTTCCCAGTTAGACTGTGAAATCACAAATGGTGGAATCAGCACTGTAAGCTTAAAACCACGTTAACCCACTTGGCTGCATTTTATTGTTAACTTTGTGTCTACGTTTTTTCCTTATTTTTATAAGGAACACAGAAGGAGTCCTCATCCCAACCACCTCCTTTTATTAATAAGAGGGTAAAATGTCACTAAATATTTCTACTGTAGCAATAAAATGATGAAAAATTAGAAAGTATAAAACAGGACATTTGTGGCCAGAGCTTTTGGAACATTCATACTGTTACATATACTCTCTCTAAGTAATCAGGAATGTATTGGTATTTTTAAATTATGTATCTCTAATAACACAAAAGTACTTAAGAACAGAAATAGACAGTAATGGAAAATGCAGTCAACTGTTGACAACATATAGAATTTCAGAAAATAATTTACAGAGAACAGCACAGCAGATGAGTCAAAATTTTCTCAAAAATATTTCTTGCCTCCGATAGTCCAATGTAATTCATTTTCTATCTCTGTTCATTAATCATTGTTAAAATTAGTGATCCATTTCTTCCACTCTGCCATCTGCACTCAGCTTCGTAACAAACATGACACCTTCCTGCATAATAAAACCTGACAACTACGAGGATGCATTTCCAAATAGCTTTCTGCATATTTGCACCTCTATAACTGATTCCGTTGTCAGACAAAAGTGGATTATTTAACCAGAGTTCTTTCTTTATCAATTCAGTACACAGACGTGTGCTTGTGAGGGAGTGCATGCATGTGTGTGTATAAAATGATCAAGTAAAAATCACTTAATTTGAATTAAAAACAAGATATACCAGTTATCTTTGAATTCTCATGGTAGGTAAAATTGATCATATATATGCATGTTAGTTTTAATCTTCTACTATGAAGCTTAAGGATGTAACATTTGGATTGGCTTCATCTTGTAAAGTTTGCATACACTAGAATTATCCTGACACTCCAATTTCCTCCGAAAGAAAAAAAAAATCATATCCAGCTCGGTTTTGTTTCCCAGCCTTTGATCACTGACAATTTCAAATAAATATTTTTAAGATAAGATGAAATATCCAAGCAATGAGAAGATATAAAAAAAGTGCACAGATAAATAATTAAAATTCAGGATGTCATTCCTATCCTGTTCAGGCTAGCCTCTAATCTCCTGGTGACAGACAAGGGACCAGAGAACAGGGTTTGGTTCTTGGTCTCTTTCCATTCCATCAACAGAGTTGGAAAGCCATGGCAGCAGGGCATCTGAGTGGTCCCTTAGTAAACGCTAATTACACTTAGATCCCACTGATTAACAGAAGCTGCAGTCCTCAGCACACTGAAAATCAGGCTAATGGTGGGAGCATTAGGCCATCCACACGCAAATGAACGTGAACCTGTCCCCTGAGTGTGAGGAACCTGGTGCCCTGGTCACAGCTCAGCTTCACGAGCAGAACCGGTCAGCCATGCAGGTCTCCGTCCACTCCTGCTCCAAACCTGCTGGGCAGTGGGGAGGGGGCACTAAGGAACACAAAAGAGCACACCAGAGTCTTCTGGAGGCTAAGGCAGTTACCAAAACCTTTAAAATACTGTCAGTCAGACCTGAAAAGTATACTAATCCTTAACTGGAATTGGAAAACCACTTTTTCCACCAGAGAATTTGACTGTTCCATAGTAACCTCAAACAGTTGTGCCTATGACAAGGTCTGCAGGTGCCTCATAACTGCAGAGTGACAAATACAGCATTCAAGATGGGAATTGTTCCTTTTTCATCAGTTTCCTCAATGCTAAGTTTTGAGTCATGGCCACCACAGCCACATACTTGTTTACCTGCAGGCCAGGTGAGGCCACTGAGCATCCCCCAGGCACGGCACAGCTGCTGCACACACACACACCCATGTCCTAACCCCCAACAAGCTGGCAAATGCACCTCCGAGGAAACACCCAGGGCTTGGGAAGGGCACAAAGGGCTCACAGTGCCCACTGGTAGGTTGTGCTGTGTTCAGGAGACCATGCCCATTTCCCAGGTTTGCCAGCTGACCTGCTCACTAAACTTGGACAAGCTGTCCCACTTCCCAATATCCCCACTTCCCCATTATTAGTGGAGATGCCCATACTTGTCCCCATTGCAACCCAGTGACAAGAAAAGCTAAATGGCTTTCAACAGCATCACCCAGTACAGCTCCTATAGCAAACAGTGTCAGTGTAATGTAGTTAACACACCTTCTCCCAGTGCCCCAGTTTCCAGCTCTGCACTACCACCAGCATTATTCCCCTCTCTGATAAACTTGTGATAGAAGCTGTCAGTGGAGAAAAGATCTTCCACTGCTAACATAAAACATACAGGACATAGACTTTTTACGTTCTACATTTATATGCAATAAGAACATATACTGCAATGCTTCTTTTTGCAAAATATAAGGAGGAACTTGAGTATGAGACCAAAGGGTCAAATCCAAATTGAAGCAACATCTTCAACATACATTATGAGAAGCAGCAGAACATTTGAAGAACAAAGGATCCAGTTCTGCCTTCAGATGTATGCCTATGCTTACACATGCACAACAGGCCCAAAGGAGACCAAAGTTTCTGCAAAAATTATTTCAGAAAGCTAAATAATTCTTATCTTGAAGGAAGCCAAAAAAAAAATTAAATTGATCTATTTTTTGATGCAACACTGTCTAATACAACAGCAAATATATGACAATTTTTGGAAGAAAATCTGCATCTGACATGAAAGTGTCTGTTCAGAATTTAAACCAGATGTGCTATAAAACAGCTGAAATTTAAATTTTGGGAAAAAATCAAGATGCAGAAAAGATGTAGCAACTGACTTCTGCTGGATACTGCAAGGATAAAAGAGCCCTCTTTTTAAAGCATTTAGATTGCAACTTTTTTAGGTACACAGAAACGTGTTAATAATACCCATTGGTATTGCCTTTCTAAAATACATTTCATTTTGTGATCTAGGGTTTGTTGGGCGGGGGGTTGTTTACTTATTTTTTTATTTTTGTCTCCATCTAGAAATTGGCTGTCTAGCCTATTCATGAATTTTCTGTATGTTCTTACATAGTACTCAGTAAGCACTGGAGAACAACTGCTAACTATTCTTTTTATTCTTCCCTTAAAAGAAAAAAAAAAAAAAAATCAAACAGGCATTGTCTCTATAGCTGCCTCTTTTGCGTTTTAGTTTCCTTTTTTCTTCACATGTCTGCATACTGACACATTCAATTTCAGGTTATCAGCACATCTGAATTACAGAATACAGATGGGGATAGAGGGCAGGCCTCTCTGGACTGATTAGCATCATTTAAGAAAGCATTCACTTGCTTGCTTCATTGGCTGCAGGGATTCCATGATGGGTGGCCTTTTACCATTAGAAGTCAATATGGAGCAATCTCATTTGAATTAAATATGGACAAAAGAAAAGATTTGATTGTGGTTATTCATAGCTAACCTTTTAATTTCACAAAGCTCTGAAATTTGGGAGTTTGTAAGCCCTAAAACTTAAATATACTTAGTTTTTCATTTCTTTTCAACTCCCTTCTCTTCTCCTCCTCCAGTTTTTATGTACTTTTTAATTTGTGCAAAACTTAAACCAGAAGCTTATTTCAAAAGAAATGTCTGGATGAATATTCAGGAAAACCTTTTAACCTAGTTAAACCTACACTGACTATAAAAGGAGGAATGCCTGATCCTAATCCATAAATGTATGTAAATCCACACTGAAAAACATATTTGTCTCTATCAGACTCCTACTTGTTTCTGAATGGACCATAAATGCAGCCAAGTATTTCATTAACACAAATAATTATGTATGGCCAGTCATTATGACCTTTGTTAACAAGAGCCTAAGTCCACGGAAAGGTTGCAGTGATTTAAAGTACAGCAACAAAATCTGATCACAAGGAAACACATTTCTAGTCTTTCATTAAAGTAAAATTATTCTATGAACCAATACACAAAACAGAAATAACAAGTTCCACCTAACCAGTAAAATCACAGAAATGTGTAACATCAAGCTACAGAAATAGCTGGAAGAAAATAAGTAAAGCTTGAGTTTTTCAAGCGATCAAAAGAAGTTAAGTGCAAAATTTGACTTCCAAGTAGATGAAAGCACAAAAAGTGTAGCCAACCTCTCTGAATATCTGATCCCTCTGCACTTGAAGACAGTGGGAGTTTTGCCATTAACTTCAATGGAAGCAGAATCAGACACTGAGAAATGAAGTGGAAATGGCTTTTGCTGAGCTGGGCTGACTGCCATGATATGGGATAAGCTCAGCCTATGAGGAACAGAGGATAAATGTCACTACTTGTAGCACATGACTTGTGCCTTTGCTGCCTATCCCAAAAGACCAGGCTTAAATTTGAAATATATAGTTAACTTGAGTCCAGACAATTTCATAGATATCCTGATGAAGGAGAGAAGTACTAAGAGTCCCTCAGTGGGTGTCTCATAGAAAAAGATTCCAGCAAATCATTCCTGTGTTGCAGACACCACTGAATCCTGAATCAAGGCCTGTTTAAAGCATTTCTACGGATAATGTTAAAGATCAAACCAACCACTTAAAAGGAAGCACCAAAACACTACCTACATTTAGACCCTCTAGTTGTTTTATGGAAGTTAAGCTTGGAACCATCCAGAGCATTCAGTTACTCCTGGATTCCTCAATATTTTAGTTTGTTCCTGCTGTTCTAATAGAGAACACCTAGAGGAAAGAGAATGGAAGGTAGACAGTGTTTCCTGAGGAAACATATGCAGTCAACTTTTTCAAATTGTACGATCTCACTGTAGCATTGAATAGTTTTAAAACTATCCCAGTTTCCCTTCTGTATACAGTTGAACAAAAAAATTTTGATTTTAGATTTTTTCAAACCAACATCCCACACCTCTTCATTCTCTCACGCAGCATTATATCAACAGTATCCTTAGCATGCATTTTGTCCATTTTCAAATGGAATAAGTCTAAATAAAGAAACAAAAGCGCTCGGGAGCACTTTCACTGCAGCATAAGCATTCCGAAAAGGCCCTTCACAAATGTTTCCAATATGCTTTATACTGCAACCCAATGTGCAACTTCTAAACTACACCACCACAAGTAAGAAATTAGAAATGTTGAGGGCTATTGAACACTGAATTTTCACAGTGCATCTGCACAAAGTTATTTAGCACAGATGTTTCTGTAATTGTGATCCACTGGAAAAACTTAAAGTGTTCAATGGCCCTCACACTTCCACCTGCAGAGCAGTACTGGGCTAGTACAACTATGCTGAGCTGTAACATATAAAAAGCAGCAGCAGTGGCTCGATCTGACTTTGTAAGGATTTTCACAAATAGTGTTATTCTGCTTTGTTTGTGAAGGGGTGCCACGATTTTGGGTTTTTTTCTTTTCGTTTACAAAGAGACCCACATATTAAAAAGGGGTGAAATAGATTTTACATGCCTGGCTTTGAACCTGGGAATCTCCCACAGTGCAACTAATTGCATTGCCAACAAGACACAGGAGTACACCCACAAGCAGCATAAAATGTAACTGTGAGGGGTGTGATGGTAAGTCTTTATAAATAATACATTCATCCCAAGGTGCACTTGCGTCTATGTTGTTAATGTAGGTATTTTTTCATTAGTAGCTGTAAAGATATCTGGGCAGGTGAACATCAATATGCCTCCAAAGACAATAAAAATTGGGAAGCAAGAGAACAGGACTTGTTTGTTAAGCAGAATGCTTAGAGAGACTCTGTACAGGAGCAAAAGGAAGTGAAGCTCATTACAAAGACCCTGTCTCTCCTATGCATTCGCATGGCCTCAGAAATTTCCAGGAGAGCATTCCCTATTCTAACTGTCCACCAAAGAGTGTGTCTGAGAGACTGCAGAGACAGGCAGCCTCTTCCTGCCCACAGGAACAGCTGAGCAGAGCAGGCAGCATCAACCTGGTTAAAGAGCACTGAGTAAGGACCAAAAACTTCAGCTAACCTCTCCTGCATATCCCTAAAAAAGGATTATACAGATTCTTTTAGCTGAGAAAATAAGAGGGAATTGATTAGAGAAAATATTATAGGCACGATAAGGATAAGAAAATTTTGATATAAAAAACAGCTAATAAGGCTATCAGCATATATTGGGCTGTAGAAGTCCATAAAAATTTAGTAATAGGTTGCTGGTTTTCAAAACACAAATCCATAATGTGGACTCATATTTTGAGCCATAAAAAGTGAAGATAATGGCTAAGTTAGCATTTGAAAATTGGCTGCAGCAACTGCTAAATACATTTTTCAGAGCATATGAACAATAATATGACAATTACTCCCAACTAGATAACCACTTTGTGCTTCTGTCCCACCAGATCTAACAAATGTATCCACGCCAGTGCCTCAGCAGGAGAGCAGCCAAGACCACTTAATTGCTCCAAGAATCTGTATTTTTACCACTCTTGTTGCTACGGTTTTACTTATTTCATTGGCTATAGCACTCTGCTACCTTCTCAGTTTCCTGTGGGGTCCTGCACAATCATGTTTTACCCTTCTCTCCTTCCCTGTTTTCTGACTGGGCCATTTCTTGTCCGCCCACGTGCCTTCTTCCAAGGTCATGTCACAGACACCCACATCTACCTTCTACACCTGTCTCCATCTGAGCTTTGCACACATGCCTGCACCTGAGACCACCCCTTCTAATTATGCTGTTGTCAATTTAAGCTTGAATGGATAAAGTGAACCATGTATCTTTCCTTTCAATCTGATGCCATTCCCTACCTTGTCACTGTTCATAGGCAATGCCATTTCCTGACCTTCTTCAGTGTCACTGTCTCAAAGATTTCAAGTAACTCCCAAACCTGCTGCTTTTTCCCATGCCCCAGTTTAAGAAACAATCTCTTCTTTCTAAACAGAACACTCTTCAACTTCTCCATCCTGACTGCTACTGCAACTACTTCTACTTACTCATTCCCCAAATACTCAGCTCCACCCCTGCACAGACAGCTGTTCCCTGAGTAGGCCCAAGTGTTCTGCAATAGAAACAATAAATAATTAAATGATAATGAGGAGGCAGCATGCTGATAGAGGAGGTGGCACTACATCCTACAAGACAGCACCGAATCAGTGTGCCAAGATAATAGAGAGAAACCAGGCATCTATAAACTGAATTTTCATTTAATTCTGAAAAGCAGAATTCTGGTTGGCCACAGTAAACATCTGACAGTAGTGCACAGAGCTTTGATTGTATTAAATTTACCACCCTGGGAAACATTTTAAGGGATGTGCATAATGGGCTTTTGAAAACCGAACGCAGGGCCAGAAGCCCAAAGCCATGCAAGCCCTTGACCCTTATTCAGGCACCTAAATCCCACTAAAATGTAGCTCAAGCACCTCAAAACCCAAAAGGCCACACACTTCAGAAGATATAAGCCACAGGCATGTAGCTCCCTGAGACACTTTTGAAGTCGTAACCCCTGGTCAAATGCTATCTTAAATGCTACCATCCCACCACCTCAGCTCTCACAGCAATTTTATCTGGCTGATGTATTTATTCCTGTCCTGTTCTGCTACAAGCTGTAAAAATAGCTTTACTGCTCCACCTTAGAGGTGGCTGCTGCTCGGTAGGAAACCTTCTTAAGCAACTGTTTCACAGTCATTTTGTTAAACTTGGTAATTCTGCGAACTTTAGGGCACTTGAGTTAAAGTTCACAGATAAGCACAAGCTCCTCTCCTAACCAAAGACCTAGTCAAGAAACATGAAAATAACGTGTATGGCACAAAACATTCACTCAGCCCTTTTTCACACTAAACCTCATGGTGTTTAAAACCTTGGCACATTTTCGGGTTTCCAGCTATTCTCACTGCACAACAACATGAACAGAAAGTAGCTGCCTTGAAATAACCATTTCTGGAAGCTTTTGGCCTCCAATTACCTTCTGTGTTAAAACACCAACCCCTTTTCATGCAGGAGGAGGTATTTTAATGTTCAAGAGGCAAAATTTAGTCTCAAAAATAAATAAATGAGGAAATGTTAACAGTAAAAAGGTAATAGGGAAAACAAGAGGGGAATTGAAGCTGAAATGTCATCCTCAACTCACCCCCACCGTGCCCAACTCTTGCAGGGGTCCTCTAACAATTGGTAATCCTTCATAGTGTACCATATGTGCTGCAATAACAAGGCCCAATGAGGTACATTAAGGATGTCATTTCAACCTTACCTCCTTGCTTCTGTGAGGTGAAGGGAGACCCTGAACTCCATTTTAACATAGTCTAGTGATTAAATAAAAGTTGTACTTTGCTAGGACAATGCTGCTCAGTTTTGTAGTGTAAATAAAAACGGCTTAAGTTGGTCAGCTGCTAACCACATGGTAATAATAAGTACAACAGACCGAAGCTCACAATTATTTCAGATTTACTCTCTTCCTGATCTTTCATTTTTATCAGCAAAACATCCTCTTGGCAATGGGAAGCTAAGCTGAAACTTAAATGAAAAAAATGCAAGAAGTAAATGACAAAAGACACAATTTTATGAAAGGAAAATATTCAGACCTCAGCCTTGACCTTGACCTTTTACTGTCTTTTAACATTAAACATTTGCCCCACCTTCGAAAAGATAAATGTGGCTTTTGATGACAGCCTATGTTATCTGAGGATTAAAATAGCCCTCTTGCAGTGCTCAACATTAAAGTCTTCCGCATTTGCAAAATTGCAAACAGATGCAACTCAAGTACCTGCAAATAATCTGCCAAGACCAATTTCAAAAGGGAGATTTCAAAATATGTGGAAGTCATTAGGACATGTATTATTTTTGCAATGAATAGGCGCCAGGAGTGTCTCAAGAAGCAGATGGGTGCTACTTTGTTTATAAAAGATCAACAGAATATTTGCCTGTAAATGAAGACGTATAAGCTATATGAAACAATTATGTTAAAATGGTGAATGTTTCAAAGCTAATTGTAATGGTCTTTTAAGATCTGAATTCCTCATTTCTTACAGCATGCTAAAATATCATTTTAGTTTTGCTCTTGATTGATATAATTACAAAAATGGCAGAAAATTAAAGCAAATGCTGTCAGTTTTGCTGTTGTAAATGTTGTCACTTTATCACTTGTTTACAGTTGCACCCATACTGATAAGTGAATATTTTTCAACATGCATAAAAAATACGACCTTAATCTCATGGGAAAATACAGAAAGGACAGTAAAAAACGTTAAGCTTAAAAACAAAACAAAAAATATTTCCCAAACTGCAACACGCTACCTAATGACCAGTAGTTTTAAAATTCACCTTTATAAATTTCCAGCTTAATAAAAGAGAGGATCACAAAAGAAACTATGGCTATATATAACATATAAATTTATAAAGAACTCGATAAACATTAATACATTATCCCTGCAACAGAACAATAAGCTGTAGCACAATACGGCTGGTTAAAAATCTCAATGTTGTATTTCTCAAAGTAATATATTTTAAATCAGGCTATCAAATGATAATGAAAAATTTGTGTGTCCAGATACTAAATCTATTTGGCATTATTTACCATGAGGAGGATCTATAAACTGAAAAAAAACCCCACATATTTTACTTGCCCATCAAAAAAATTAATTGCTTGGGCAAAGAGAATTTTGCACTGTTGATTAAGATAGCTATACCCAGAAAATTCCACTGAATAAATATTTTTACATTTGTCTCAGTACTGGTAAAGAGTATTATTACAATAATTGTTTAATATGTGTATTAAAAACAATGGGGGGACATTTGGAGGTTTCTTTCGTCTGTTTGTTTGGGGGGATTGTTTTTACACATTAGACTTTAATAAATAGAAATTTATATGAGATGTCTACGTCAAAATAGTCATTCAAGATTTGCTGACATTGTAGCATACCAACAACAGCGTGGCTACCTTCATTTATTGCCATTTACACAAAACTGTGATACAGCAGGCTTAAAATAGAGTGGAAGCCCTCAGAGTGCAGGTTAGGAGACCCAGTGAAAGCCAGAGAGCAACTGCAAATACTTAAATACTTTTCACACTCAGGGTTTCACCAGGTCCTGCAAACTTCACTTTTTTTTTTTTCCAATGTGATGAAGTTTCTGCTAGGACCTAAAAACTATGTTCTTCACTGATAATCTTCCAACTGGGGCTTGTACTGCTAGTGTATACCTGTAAGACAGAGAGAAGGAGAAAGTAAGAAGAAAGAAGGAAATTAAAAAGAAAAATCCGCTAAGGATAGTTTATGAAAGATAAGCAAGAAGAGCTAGGCAAAGAGAAAACAAAACAAATATCAGAGCAATCAAAACATTAAACCCCCTATTTTGAATTTTAAAAAAATGCTTCTAACATGTGAATAAAGCATCAGAGTATGGAATTAAGGGAATATTTCCTTGCCCATATATAGTTTAGATAAATGTACTAATGGTAAAGTATATATAAAAAACAAATCTGCAGTTAGTAGAAATGTTTTTCAAAACATGTATTGGCTGCTATGTAAATATAGTGAGCAAATATCTGGCACCTTGTAGGAGATACAATTAAAAACAGAAGTGGGCTTCCATCCCCTAGAGCTCAGAGTGTCCAGTCTCAGCATTACCAACAGAATCAGAGTTAGGTTTCAGCTAACTCACAGCTAATGGGAGCAACAGGCAAGTAAGGCTGAAAGATCCAATACCAAAATTAATAATGGTCTGGCAATTTTAGAGCTGAAAGGCTTTGGAAGCTGCAGCTCACTCCGTGCACGTGGGCTGCTCCTGGCCATGGTCAGGGAGAGCTATTCGAGCGCAGGTCAGGAGAGCTGAGCCCCACAGGTCCACGCACAGGTCATTCCACACAGGCCATCCTGGAGCAAAATCCCCTTTAGGCAATGCTTTCACCTGGACAAGCACAGCCCTATCAGCAGGTGCTGCACCTCCCAGCCCTGTTCTCAGCAGTGCTTCATCTCCAGCTCCCCGTGGGACACCCGTGGGCAGAGCTACTGAGGAGAGCACTGGCCAAGGAGAGTCTAGTTCTATAAATTTCCCCATCGCCCGTGTCAGGAAGCTGGTGGTGGCAGCTGGTGCAGAAGAGTAAGACAGTAACACTAGGCAGCTCCAAGTGGGTAAAGGCAACCAAAACTCCTCCTGACTACTGTCCTGGTCCCACAGGATGAAGGGGAAGGACCATATTATCTTGGATCACACTTTCTCCCATTTATTACATTTCTCCATTGGAGCTTTTTAAAGACTTATTTCCATTTTTACTGTAACCAACCCAGGTCAAATAAACAGAGATACTGCCTTCTGTTCCTCACCCAAACCCATTTGGGATCAGTTTACCAGAATGTGGCCACTGGGCAATCCCTTACCTCCCTAACCTAAAAGGGACATAGCCCTTCCACTGCCCCAGCCCTCCCTTCTTCCTGGAGGACCCAACAGATAGGAGACAGGCTGCAAAATAGCAAGCCACCACAGTAAATTTTATTTGAAAGCAGTTGCCAGATTTCAGATATGGCAGGATTCCTGTTTGTTTGGAACAGGAGGATGTATTTATACTGCAGATACGGTCTGAGCAAGAGGTTCTCTTGCTGACTGCTCAGAACACGTTTGTGGGAGTTTGATTTCAGCTTACGAAGGGGTCTGCACCATCTGGAGACTCCCACAGCCTCTGGTCCACTTCAGGAGCCATGAAGGAGTGTATTTGAAACTGATTTTGAGGGGGGCTGCCTGAGTCATGCCAGACTACACAGTCATATAAAACAAAAGAAAAAAAAAAAACATTTGCAAGTACTGGTACCATAAATCTGTATTGAATCTACATATTCCAATAAATTCTGTTACAACACATACTGACCCTGTTCTGAGCAAACCACACAATTTCAAAATTATGCCAGCCTCTGCAAAACTATGTGGGATCTCTTATACCATGAATTAATATCCACAAGAGACATAGCTGAGCTCATCAAACTCATTTCACATAAGACAACGTATTAAATCACCCCAGGGATGAAGTACATGAAAAGCCAGAGTGCTATCAAGCATGCTAGGTCCCTATAAGGTAGATTTCTTTAAGCAAAATATTAACTATAATTTCAGAATACACTGCTGCTATTGTTTATATGTACCACGTAATGAAATGCTACTCCTGTTTTCACCAGATGGTAGCACATATAATTTTCAGGCCTTCAGTTCATATCATAATACAAACAATTGGTATGGCAAATATTACCGGTCTATAAACACTTCCACTGTTCCACAGCACTTACACAAAAAAAAAAATACAATTTTTCCATTTCACCATTGTAATAGAAATAATTATAATTTCTGATATTCCAAAATATATGCATATTTGGATACTTTTTGCCACCCAAAACAAATTAAATGATCAAACCCCTGATTGTTTGGCTGCTTCAGCATTTTAAATGAAAATCAAATAGTAACAAAACTATGCAAATATCAAAATGCTTAAATGGGGTACAATACAAGATGTATCCTTAATACATTTTAACAATAACACATGCTGTGTTCCTACACTGGAATAACATCATCCATATGAATCCCAGGAATTCAGTGTATCTGACAGTTTCTCTCAACCACCCATAACATTCTTTCCTGTCTCATTGTAGCTGGCGAAAGAGAATTCTATAATTGAGTGGTACAGAACATGTGCCCTCCCTGCTAGAAGATGACAGATGGATTATAAAAACTTCAAAGCAGAGCATTTGGAGCACCAGGGGAGAGATAGTGGGTATTTGAACTCTCAGTCTTTACCCAGGAGACAATGGCACTCTGACATGGTGCATATATCAAGGAATGGTGTAACTAGATAGACATAATCTTTCTTTTCAGTAAGTATTTAACATTCTGTTACGAACAAGTTTCAGCCTAGCTAAAGTGCAACTCATCTTAATACTAATCATCGTAGCCTGAAAGGCTACATGCCCCCTTTTTTCAATTTTGGCTCAACTGCTCCTTCATAAAACTGTTTTTTTTAAAGGGCAGAAGCAGCGTTACACAGGTGCTCCAGTAGCAGAAAGGCTATTTTTAATCTTAAAATTAATGTTTTGCTGGGATTTAGTATTTGCATGTGTGTAGGTAAATCTCTGTTGCTTGCTGGAATGCTTATTTGCATTGTCTGCATTTAAAGCCCGCTCTGCGTCAGAGTTTACATACCACATGTTGCTGATCATTCACTAGTTACTAAAGTTCCCTTAAATTATTAACATCCCTAAAAAAACCCTGATAATTCCAGGGGCATAAATCCTTTCAAGGAATTGATCCTTTCACTCCTGCTGCTATACCACAATGATGGCTGATTGTCTGATGCCATCTTTATTAAGATAAATTATAAACTGAAAAAAAAATCTCATCCCTCTGCATCTTTTAAATACTTGCTGGAAACACAGAGAGAGAGATAATCCCATTCACATCAGAGGTGTGTTAAAAATTTCTTAAAGTTAACAATAATTGCACCAGCATACAGATTTTCTAAATCATTACCTCCCCATACAAACACGGGTTTGGTACATCTTGAAATTGTTCATCAATTTCTTTTTACCACTCCAGTAACAGCCATTGCTCCTGGTTTATTAAGAAATTACTTGCTGAAATTGTTTTTTAAAATACCTATGACTTCCAGTAAGGTCAGAAATAAAAACGAGTTTAAAGGTCTCGTTTGTCTATATCACAAAAATCGCACACACATGATTTGACACAGTTTGCAGCCGCTGCTCAGGCAAGGCCCAGGACTAGAATAGCAAGGGTATTATTGCAGGTCAGAATTGAGGGGTACTGGCAGAGCTGCGTGTGGGAAAGCTTGCATAACAGCCACCCTGTGCCAAGCTTTAGCCTTTGTTATTAGGCCCTTTAATGAACGCCATATTCACACAAAATAAATAAAAAAATATGCTGCATATTTTAAGTAGAGTGAATTCAAAACGAAACAATTGGAAGCTTCAATGCTACAAGAAAGCCACACAGTAACTATTCCCATTCTCCTACAAATGCATTTAATACAGTAACATGCGAGCAATTTTAAATATTTGATCCTTTTATTATACAGTTGAAAATGAAAAAAAAAAAAAAAAAAGCAAGCAAGCACTCTGGAAGATGATGAGGCTGTAGTTTTTAAGTAGCAAGTAAAAACAATAGCACCAAGATAACAAGGAGGAAAACAGAAGCAAGGAACTTTGCAGCTGTGTTAATAAAAAAGGTCCCAGCTCCAGCAGTGGAAGAGCTCTCGCTCACGCACTGCCCGGTGCTTCACCATGGATGGCTCTCTAGCAAGAGCACTGTGGCAAACTGCAAAGTTGCCTCCTAATGTATATTTTTCTCCTGCACAAAACATTAATCCCAGTCTTTAAAAGAGGGTAGGAGGTGGAGGACTGCGATACTTTGAAGGAGACCTGTTTTGAGAAACCCTTTTTCAAGTGCATTTTCATCTTTTCTTTTTTCAGTGATCTTCTGCCATACTGGAATGTAAACACCACAGGAATAGACAGAATCTCGAATTAAGGATTTGGATGCCTTTCTTTAGAAGTAATCTTCAAAGAATGCACATCCCAAACATCACAGGGGCTCAACAAGCTAGGAAGCTAGCTACTGCATGTAAAACTACACAGGTCATACCTAATACATACTACCAACTTGGGTCCTGAACTGCTGCAAATGCAGACAAAACCATTTTGAACCTCAGAATACTTGACAGGCAGGAGCATCAGGGACAGTAATGTTGCTTTAATGGAAGAAAGCCATTCTTTCACAATGGCACTAGTGTACTTATACACTGTGTTGTTGAATTAAAAGTTAGCTCAGCAGGACCCTAGCTTTATTTTTGTTAGTAGGGATCCACCATCAGTAGTCAACATAAGTGGAGAGGAAAGGCATGTCTTATTTACAGATGCTATTGAGCAGGCTTTAATAATAGTAAATACACAGAAGACAGACTATTGTGGATGGAAAAAATCTTTGGTTTAATGAACTGTCAACTCGTCCATCATGATGTTACCCAACCTAAAACCGCCAAATCTGGACAAGCTCTTTTGATGATATAAAGTAGGCAAGAGGTTTTGTTCACACGCGACAAAATGGAAGAGATTGCTGCCATTAAAAATATACTAGCCCATGCTAGCACTAACTGCCACACATTTGTTAGATAATAGCTTGAATTTTTTCCTGTGAGAATAGCCTTCTGCAAGAAAGAGACATTTAATCAGAGTGATACATGACATCCAAAAACTGAAACCAAAAATTATGGCATGAGCTGAAAGCAAGTTGTCTTCCTGAAGGCAGAGCACTGAAACATCTTTAAGATTAATTCTGGGAGAGAATTCTGAAAGTCAAATGCTGAAAGATATTGGAAATACATTAATTATGCACAACTCAGGATCTAGGAGAGGTTAAACCCCAACTTGGCAGAAAATTGAATCCTTTTATTTGATACAAACTTTGTACATAGTGATGTTGTGTCCTGCATCCCTAATCTCCCTACATCTACCAATGGAGCAAAAGGGCTGCAAGACAAAGCAACTGGAGGTTTAGCCATTCCAGTGTCATCCTGCAAAGAAATTAAATGGAACAGGCACCGTGGAAAAAGGCTTCTTGCAACCATTCGTGGCAGAGGTCAAGCCTCAGACCTACCTGGGGCAATTGTCCATCTTGTTCTATCAAACATTTATAACGACTTTCTCAACTGAAGTGGGATTCAGGGAAAGGAGACTTTTCACAGTTGCATCTGATGACTCTCTCAGGAACAACTGTCATTCACGTGCATTAATTTTCTGTCACCTTAAGCACTAACCAACCTTTGAAGACATGCTCCCCTACTTTCCACAGTGCATATTTTCCAGTTTTATCACAGCTGAATATTAATCCCTTATATTAATTTTGTGTGTGGTGTGTGTGCATGTTAGTCCCTCTGCATGCATTTTAACACTGGGGACCCTTGCTTTCTGCCCTGGATAGTCTCAATTTTAATACTTTAACCATTCATATTAGAATGCTCAGAATTTTGGAGGATAATTTTGAATCATCTGCATTTTGATTCCCAGAAGGGCCAAGCACTTATTTTTCATTACAAAGTGCAACAATAGCTGTGCTCAGGAAATCAAGTCCTATGTCTCCGAGGATTATTTTTCCAAGAATCAGACACACCAAATAAATGATGTCTTGGGCAAATGCAATGCAAAATCTATGTATTAGACACACATTCAATTTCATCCTACACTTAGATACTTAAATGAAGACGAATCTTATACATTTGCTAAAGAGTTGATTGGTCTGTTTGATAACAGGATGCTCTCCGAAAGGTCACCAATTTGTCTAACCATAGAAACAACCACTAGAGCTGCTAAAGAAGCAGATTCCCTGAGCACTAAATTTTGAGGAAGTTCTGTCTCCAAGGACGCAGATAATTCCAGAACATAGACATGAGTTCTGTTCTGGTTCAAGGTACGGGAAATTCCTTAAGGTAACAATTTTTCCTTTTTTAGAATACTAAAGGTCACAGTCTGACACTTAATTGTGACATGAATGTTCAACAAAGTGGGTAACTTTGATTTCTCAAATGGAGTCTGAACTGAACAACCTCTGTGGCAGCCAAACATCACAACAACCTCGCAGCAGCATGCCCTCTTCTTCCCTAACCCTCAAGAGTAACTCTTGCCATCTTCCCACCCTTTCTCACTGTTTCACTCCTGTAAAAGAACTCTAAAATTCCTGACTTCCTTGAGCTTTCAACTTTGATCCCTCTGTGGAGATGAAGTCAGCTCTCTGGAGTGCTACCAAAGGCCCAGAAGGCAGCAGGAGATGCAATGATAAGAATGATAAGCTGTCTTTAACTCAGCCAGTCAATCAGTTCTTTCAGCCATCAAGTGATGCAGGCACAGTTCTGGAACCAAGGTCCTTGTTTTCCACTGGGTCAGACCAGCTGATTTAAAAATTTGGTAGCCACAATTTTCTTTTAGATAACAATAAAGGCATTACCAGAAAAATCAAAAGTCAGCAGTCCTCTAAACCTGAAACGCCCATCACCCCATGGTCTGACCTGGCAGAAGTGCCAGAGGACTGCTGATAGTTTTGTGGATGCTACAAGAGCAACTTCAGTTCAATTAAGGTAAGGAGACTCCTCCACCAACAGTCTTACTCTTAACTACAAGCCCAGATGTCCTAGTCTGGGGAAGAAAAGGTCATCTTGAAATAGCATGTGTAGATAAACAATAAAAAAGGGAGCAATTAAAACACCTCTGACTCCATACCAACTTTTTAAACATCACCTATTTTTTTTACCTGTTTCCCCAGTAATTTTTCATATCTAAAATGCCAACAAACATTAACCAGAACTGGATAACACATCATAAAAATGCAGTGAACGGAACTGGAATAGGTGGCCCATTTTCAGGAGGGACTACGAATGATTCCTGTGGACTGGTCTTGCAAACAATAGAGAAGTTACAGATCATCATAAACGTTTAATTCTGAATTGCCTTAAATAAATATATACTTTTATTTCTTTGAGCTACTTCTGTGATGCAAATAAACCAGAAAACTATTTTCAAAGGCACAAACAAGGTCTCACCTTAAGGTCTCCTAGATGTACACAACTCTAATAATGGTAACAAGAGCACTTAGACATTTTACTCAAGTTATAGACATAAAGGTTTCAGTGCTGGAGGGTGCTGGTTCTCTTATCCATGTCAACCAAGGTAACAATTCACAAATAGAAGGTGATGTAACTAGAGCATGTCGTGCTCCACTGGTCCTGGCAGTAGTATTGACTCTGCCCATCTCCTAGCATGGGAAATACTGCAAGTGAGCCCTTTTGCCAATGGACAGAGACTATAAAGAGCAGCTTTAACCACACTCAAATAGAGAAGTATCAAAATTCACTCTTCTAGCAAATATCCAACTGCCTGACATGCTCTCCTACAAGACTTTGCCAGCAGCTGTCTCTAGCTAAGAGTTTTCAGCCCCATGCAGACAACACAAACTCTTTACCTGGAGCAACTGCTTCAGTGTGCACCTGATTGGGAATCAAATAGTTGCTAAGAGGGAATCAGAGCTCCAAAAGACCAACAGGCAAAGACCACTCAACCTGATTATGGCATTCGATGATACCATTAAGTTGCACTCCTGTTTTCACTTCTATTTTCTAAAAATAGGTAAGAAAAAAAATATTACAGCAATTTAAAACTGACCTCTTGGCTGAATCATTTCATCAGGGAACTCCTCCATCAAACCATCCACAGATGTAACCTCAAGTGTATCTCTCTAGAAATACAACCAACTGGAAAATTGCTTTCCAGGGCTAATCTCTACAGGTGAAGAGTTAAGCTTTCCCTCTTGCTGCCAGCTTTTCCAAAACCATGATTTTTAACCAGAGACCAGGAGTATTTTCAAGAGCAAAACTGTCAAATGCAGATACGAAAATCCTCTGGGGAAGAGTATCAAAGGCGAAACTGTTTCATGGCTCCTGTGACATCCATGGTTGAAACTCAAACAACTTTCCAAAGGGTCAAGAAAAATCACTGGCTGAGCCACTCAGTTCAAAGGCTGTGGCTGGAGGGTAAACTTGGGGTGAGGAATCTGTGCTTCGGCCCAGCCAGAGCAAGTGAGCAAATATGTGGCAGACGAGTATCAACACATAAAAATGTGAAGGTTTAACATCTGGGGAAAGCAATCTAAACAGCCACGTACAATAACACTGAATTTGGAAATGGCATGTAAGCACAGAAAGAGATCTTGCAATTGACAGTCCTCTGGAAGCATTAGTTCAGTAACATAAAAAGAGTAAACACAGCCTTAGTCATTTGTTTAGAAGGGCATTAAGAACAGGATGGATAGATAGCACCCTTCTGCCACAGCAGAAAGCCTTGGTGCACCCATGTACAGCATATTTTGGGCCATTCTGGCCTGGTCCTATGAAGGAATATAGCAGAGTCAGAGGTACCAGAAAGGCCAAATAAAATTATAAAGGAGGTAGAGTGGCTGCTCCACAGGAAAGATGAAAATACTTCTTTTCACAAACATCAGTAAATTTGGAAGCACGCTGCCACAGGAGGTGGGGCAACACACAGACTGCAGGCTGGGCAGATGTCCCAGACGTTTTGTTGTCTGTAGATGCATACTGTGAGGATGAGGATGTACCCTCCCACAGCACCACAATGACAGTGGGTACCAGAATTTTGTGAAGAAAATGGACCACCTAAAGCATCTGGGCTCACCTGGCCTCCCTAACCAGCCCCAGGCAGAAGGGCAAGGTGGGACACTGGCCTTCTGCAAGGGCATTTCTTTCACACCAGCCAACGTTACCACCCTGCAAACATACAACAAGACTTTCCTCCATCTCATTAAGACAGCCCAGATCATTTTTTCCAAGCAAATTATTAAAACAAAAGCATACTTATACAATTTTCATCAACAATATCTTAATATTTCTGAAAGGTTGCAAAAATCCTTTTACCCACTTGGCAGACAGATATGCAAGCACTGCCCGAGTTTCAGAGGTGATTAGTGCCCCAGTTGCAAGCCCAAGACTCATTCACAGCAAGAGGCCTCCAGCACCTGTAAAAATCACCTCCCAATGAATTTCTCAAGGTCACACAAAGTCAGGAAAAGAATTAAGAATGAAGTTCTGTCCAGTGCTTTATCAACAAATTTAATTTTTCAGGTGTCATCCATTTTCCTCCTGATATTATGGTCATTCAAGCTCATATTTCACAGATGGACACCTTTTGCTCCAGGCATACACTACTTGATCTATTTTAGAAATCAAGCACAAGATCCTGAGATAGGGCCAATCCACACGCTCACAATGCAGGGTAACAACATACAGAGGTCACTTCTGAGCTGTTCATCACCGCTGCCTACTGGAAACTACTGCTGTGGATGCTGTGCATCCAGAACTGCAGCCAGGGTTTATAGGGAACCTTTGTCATTCCCTGTTTCCCCTGCTACACCTCTTTTCCCTCTGTGAAGAAAAAAAAAAAAAAAAGGGGGGGGTGGGTGGAAAAAAAATAAACCTGGTACAAGAACCTAGAGATCAACGATGAAACCTTTAGATTCAGATACTTTAAAGCCAGATTTTATCAGTTATCAATTCCACCAGACAGAATTTGCCCCCAAATCTATATTATCTATCTAAAAGGGCACTCCAGCATATAAAAACAATTCAGTGCTATAAAATTACATATGATATAAAATCTCTTCATTTGCCCACTTACAGAAATACCAAGAGTTAGACCTTCCTCTGATTTATTGAGGTGAAACTGAACGGGTATAAATGTGGCAAAAACTTAGAAGGCCACCAAGATCCTTAATGAAACACCTGATCACAGAGGCCCATTTAAAAAGTGAGAATTCCAAGTTCTTTGGCCTCAAGATGCACAATAAAGCTTAATTGCAAAAGTAATGCAATACATGCTGAAGGGAGCTAGAAGACAGGTGCAAACAACTGCCAATTTTTAAAATTATTTTGCAGAATTCATTTGAAGTTCTTCATAATCACTTCAGTATCTCAAGAAAAATAATCTGAAGGAAAAATGGCAAGGTATCAGTGAACAGGGCTGGGTAGAAGCCCAAGTTTCCCCAAGACAAAAGATTTTTACCATAAGAGGAAGAGAAAGCCAACCTGAAAACCATCTCCTTCCTTTGAATATTCTAGAGCAAATCCACTGCAATAGCATAAGGCTGAAAAGTATGGGGTGGAAAGGATGTGCAGAGTTTGCATTAAATTCTGCCTATGCATGTTTGCCAGCAATAAAGGGGTTCACATTTCAAATAGGACAGGAAACAAACAGCCCCTGACGGAGCCCTTGTGAGCAAGGAGAGAAACCAGCACCCAGAAGACTCTGTTGCCAAAAGTAACATCAACAACTGGTCCTTTCACCCTGACAGACACATTGAGAGACCAGATGTCCAAACTGGAGCTTTTCTAAAGGAGAAATCTAAAACATGCTCGGATCATTCATATATAGAATACTGCAGGCTACAATCATTCGCAGCAAGAGATTTTCCTTAATACTTGTCTACATCTGTCAGCTCATGCTGATACATACTGTAGCTTTATTTTTATTGATTTTAAATTTTAAAAATGGCACAAGTTAATTCACAGGTCTTTAGAAGAGACCAACAGTAACTAAACTATTCCAACATCTTAATGAACCTACTTCCCCAGAAGTGAATTAGTAGCCACAATTAGTATATTCATAACTAGATTTTTATAATTTTAAGCTGCATGCAGGGTATGCTCTCTTCAGCACCTCCTCCTTGCCACTGGAGAAGCAAATAGCTTGTATTTTCCCTTTATATGACCATCTTCTTGTATCTTGCAGGCATATAATTTGCTGATCCTATAAGACCTTTTTTTCAGGTAATGGTAGTGGTACATGGCAGTTTGCTTTGGAGCCAATTCCAGGCTAAATATCGATGAGTAGCTTAATTAGGGACTAGTAAAGGAAAATTAAGGGTGAGAGAGACTGGATTAACAAAACCAAACAGTGATGATACCAAATGGGGACTCAAAAACGCATTTTAAAAATTTTATATGTTTTAATGAGTAATACTTGTGTGCTTTTAAAATCATTTTGTAGCTATGGCTTCCAGTCATGAAAATATATGCAATCTCGTAAAACGTCTGATATTAGCATGCCTCTTCAAGTGCAAGTGAGTTGTCAATAAGACAATTAAGACAACATCAATAATACACACTGCATGTTATTATCTGCTATTCGAAATCCCAGCCTATCCAAAGATCTCTGGAAACAAAGGGTACATCTGACATTGGCAAAAACATCTCCCACAAGTGAAATATGTAATTCTGAATGTATGCAATGGCACTCCTACCTGTAAGGGGGAAAATTAATTGCTTTTAAATACAGAATAAATAACTCCTGGTAATGTAAAACCTGGCTCTATAGAAGAAATGGCTACAATAGAAAATTAGCAATCCTGTGCTTAAATCAATCACTTCTATCACATGATCCAAGTCGATAAAAGTACTGAATAAGTGCTATCATTGACCTTAATCAGCCAACAATTGGCACACAGGGATCAGAAATCCTAGTGAGGAAACCAGTTGTCCCTAGTAAATTTTTGGGTTTGGGGGAAGAGCAGACTTGCAACCTCACATGACACTTTTTCCAAACTGCACAGTAGCTTTAACAGGAGGAAGAAAGGACTAAAGTTAAAATAGGCAAACTTCCAGCAGACTCCTTCAGGTATAAAATTTAACAGGTGCACACGTATTTCCATTTCATAGCTGAAGAACACTCTGCTCCCGACTTTCTTCCCTCTGTAACACAGGACCTGTAGGCTAAGCATACACTGAAAAGAGCCCTCAGTGATCTTGCTTGGTGGAAATAACCGATCTGGAAGTGAGGGTGATGAAAATTGTGCTGCACAACGATTAATTCAGGTTTTAATGCTGATGTCCCATTTCATCCAAAGTTGCCATTAAACTCAAAAGGAGAAAGGTCTACATAACTGGGACCTAACGTTTTTATTTATCCACCTCATAAGCTGAGTGTGATTTCAGATTGAACAGAATAGATTTCCCTGTAACTAATGGACCAGATACATTCATACAATGTCCTTTCATTGATTTTACTTTCTTCTACCTATTGTTTGCATTTTCCTTCGAAAAACACATAACTGTCATTATGCTGTAGATGTGCTTTACAATTATTATATCACTCACTATTTCTTAACAAAAAATATATGTTTTGCTACAGCGTGCTTTCTAATGAAAGACTCCCCACTAGCCAAACTGGAGCCTAAATTGTTAGAACACACTGTACAATTTGGAAGAAACAGAAGAAAATTAAACCCTTTGGAATTGGTTTGTTTGGTTTTGAAATATGTGTCTTTAAAAATTTAATAAGAGGGAAAAAAATGGCTAAAGGACAGGCTTCATTTTAGACACATTCTAAACAATAAGCCTATTTATATAACTGATCACATAACGAATTTCTAGGCACTTTATGGAATGAAAAGCCTTTTGCACTGCAAAAGTCACACCGCACACAGCTTTCAAGTTTCAGAAAACAAATATTCAAAGGGATGGAGCAATAAAAAGATATTGTTTTTAACCCACACCAGTCTGAAGGTTTACACAGTGCCTTAAAAAACCACGAAAAAATTTGTCAAATATCTACTATGGATAAGTATGTGAACAAATTTAAATATATTTTCTTTGTTTACCAATTTTTTTCCCCCTCTTCCTTGATTTATATTGCAATATTTTGTTCCTAAGTTATGATTATGCAAAGTACAATTTGTTTTGGATGACTATTTGGAATGTTTACAATTATTTAAATACAATTTACTTAACTATTTTGAAACCAAATGATGTGTTGAATTAAAGAAGGTTCAACATTCAAATTGCCGTCATGTGCTCGTTTCTCTGCAAACTGCACTGACAGCTGAGGACAGCACATTTTCATTTGTACAGGGTGCCTGGTGTTCCACCAGGTCACACTGATTTTAGAATCTTCTCACCAAAGGGCAACTTTTTTGGAACCAAGATCCAGCTTATCTGTCAATATGGAAGCCACCAGCCAAATGTAGTCAGAGTTGAGAAGAAAAATGCAAAGCCATGCTGTTATTGATACAACCTATAGAGAACTTAAGCTACAGCTTACAAAGGCAATGATTCAGCTGCCAGATTAAAAAACATTTGCAAATAACCAAATAACTTTACATGCAAGAGCAGCCTTCAGAGACAGCCACATTTATGCAGAGCCAGCTTTGCCAAAACAAAATGATCTCAAGTGTTTCAGTTCCTTAACACAACTAAGCCTAAGGGCACAAGGAAGGGACGAGGTTGATAAAGTAGGAAGCACCCACACATAAGTATCTGTGACAGAGTACAGCTTCCAGCAGGATCTCAACCAGGTGCAGCCACTTTTATTAGCCAAGTCTGAGATTACTCCCATGCTGACTATCAAGTCCTATGAAAATATGAATTATCTGCAAGCACCACTACAGTGTTCATCCTCACGCTTTGCCACCGCTGGACATCCTCAGGATTTCCAAACTATACACATAATTACCAGAATTCTCTAAGAACTTAAACACATAAATACCCATCTATATTTTGTAGACTTCAGTTCTTTAACTTGATTGTACAATTTAATTTCCCATTAAAAGAGAAAAAATTCTCAGTTGTACAGATGGGACAAGACAGAGTCTGGGATTTCTGAGGCATGCGAGAGAGAAGCTG
Source organism: Picathartes gymnocephalus (assembly GCA_013390045.1). NCBI lineage: Eukaryota > Metazoa > Chordata > Aves > Passeriformes > Picathartidae > Picathartes > Picathartes gymnocephalus. The sequence goes on from WEKY01005688.1 coordinate 663,811, forward strand.
TGTTAGGACTTTGATCTCTCCCTTTTGGTTTCTACTGAAATCTGTTACTTCTGCTTGTACAATCAATAACAGTCAAACTAGGATTGCTGAGATTCAAAACACACCAGCTGAAACTCTTAGAACAGTTTTGGAAGCTCAGCCTTAACTGAACTCCTCAGGGTTTGGGTGCGTTTGTTTAAATAAAAGACGTTTCAGATAAAAGTTGTAAATTCCCCATCTAAGGCAGCTACTCTTGGAACACTTTAACTCTTGGCAATGGAAACTGAGTCACAGTTCCAGAAGCCCCTTCCAGTGCGGAACATGCAAATGCAGTTTTGGAGATTTCAGTGTCACTGAAGTCAAGGCTATCCCTTTGATACTCAAAGTCTAAAAACAGGCTTGAGCTAAATACTGCCTTGTCACAAATAAACCAAGTTCAGATACTTAATCATGTTTTCCTTTCTGTGTGATAGGGCATTTCCATTATGGCTAGCACGGTGATACAGAGCCTTTAGTCAGCAGGGCTTCTCTGACTGCTGCTGTGAGGAGCCAGGAGCTCTTCTGTCTGCAGGTGACAACCTGAGGGACTCTACTCAAATCCAGGTACGGCCAAGCCAGGACTGACAGCAGGTCTGCCTAGAAGAGCATTAGAGGATGTCCTAGGGCTTGCCTGATCACCTGAAATTCAGGGGCATTTTTCTGGGTCAGAGAAGATCACAGGTGTTGCCACCGAAGAAAACCACGTCAGCCTACCAGCCTTAGGCTTTTTGAGTCGGGAGAATTTTCTCATGATCCCTGGAATGACTCAGGAACACAAATAGGCACCCTGTCCATGGGAGGAGTAAAGCTGACAATTATTTTGAAGAGAAAATCTTGGTTCCAGTGAACTCAGTGGTAAAAGTCCCCATTATTCAATGGAGCTAAGATTTATTCTTAGACTATAAGGCCAATAAGGAAAACAGAAGCAAGAATTTTACTCATTCGCTCCTCATGCACTGCAATAAGGAGATGGTCAAGTCCTCCCTGGTATTATCAGGGTTCATGTGAGGACAGGATTCTTCTCTGTTTTATTTCAAACCACCTCAGGCACGTGATGCTTTTCTTCCTCTTTTAATGGGTGTGCAGAAATCCTGAAATCTGGGGGCTCACCCACTCTCATGCCTCTTGGTGGGTCTGCCACACCAATGAAGACAGCCTGCAATTGCTGCACAACCTATGCTGAGCCCCAAGCTGCAGCAGCACCGCGTGGCTTCATGTAAGTGACACATCACAGTCAGCAGCGAGGGTGTCAGCTCACTGACAGGCACACAGCGCGTGACACCAGCCTCCAACACCGCTCCCTTGGGCAGCCGCCGCCTCTCAGGGACAGCATCAACAAGGCTTGGTAGCAAGCAGAGCAGGACGGGCATTCTGGGGGTTTCTTCAGCGTTGTGACATGCAGCTGCCTCAGAGAAGTACCAGCACCAGCGAGTGTCAAATGTCACTCGTGTTTCCGCTGTGACTGCGAACATGGTACAGTGCATAAAACCCAAACGTGCTAGTTAAACTGTGTAACTCCTGAGCAGTGCCCTCCATTAAATGTAATTGCATTATCTGACAAATAATCAATGTCCAGATGACACTCAAGAGTCCTAGCTGCTAATCCTGGGCTAAAACTATCTGATATTTGCCTTCTTCCTGAAGTTTTATACTGTGCCTGTGCTAAAATATCAGCCCCAAAGGAGAAGCAGCATCACAAATAAGGTCCTGGCTTCCAGTATGAATTTTCTAATAGTGCCATTAGAGAGATGAAGAATACAATCTGGTTTTGGACAAAAGAGGGCTCATCCTTTGGCAAGCAGAATGACATAGTACCTTGTTTATATCATTACTTATGATATTTAGCATGTTAATTTTTCATTCTGTTAGGCTTAATTCTTCAATATTTGGTACAGATCTCTTATTTCACCAGAAGTTCCAATGAAAAGGGAAAGAGCAGTGACTTTGAAATCAAGGTCTGCAAAGAAAATTAAAATAGCAAATATTAGTTCAACAGAACAACCTGTGCGAGCGTAGAAGCTGTTTTATATGGCTGTGAGCTGCTCTGATCTGAATGCATAGAGGACAGCATTATCCTGGGACACAATAAAAAGCTTCTCTCATTCTTTCTTCATCTTCCTCTTTCTCAGTTGGGCCTCCAAATTGGAGCTCCCATGGTCTGCAGCCTCTATATCCCTGATGCTCCAACTCCAACACGGGAATGAGCAGTGGTACTCCAGCTCCTGCCTGTCCTGGCCACTCCCTGCATGGATTTTCTCTCTTCATCACCTGTGTGTGGTGCTAGAAAACTCCTTACAAGTCCCCTGCCTTCCACACTTACTCCTCTGCAGCTGGTAAGGGCTCAGCCAGGCCACCCTGGCAGGACCTGCTTCAGAGCCAGCAGTGGTCACAGGCAAGAGGAGCAGCCCTGTCCCCTGGGGTGTCTGAAGTCATCCTGCTGTGGAAAGGTGGTGCTGGAATGATGCCAGACAAGCCTTGGTGGAAAGAACAAGAAAATGAGAAGAATTTTCCTGCTCTTCACAAAAAAGCACAGCTCTGTGATGTGAGCTTAATTAACGTTTACATGAACACTGTATTTGTTTATATTTAAAACATCTTTTTCTAAATGTAATTCAAGACCACAGCTATTCTAAAGTATGAAAAGCAACTCTTCCTTTGAACCACATTTTTAAAGGAACTACTATTCCAGGCAATTTAAAAAACAATTATGAGACCACACGATTTTTGAAATCACAGATTATTGATGGGAACAACAGAGATAAAAAAGTTTTTAAAAACAAGAAGGTAATATGACTTATTGCAGGTTTTCAAAACACTGTAACACCTAACTCAAAACTAACTGAATTGTGACCACAATTTTTCACTACTTTGACTTTTTCTAACTGCAGAAGAACTGATTTAGCACAGAAATGCTTTAGCACCTGACATCCAGTTTTAGCCAAATAACTGAACAGGCTTCAATACCACTGCTTCCCCACTAAGTCAGGATCAAATGCTTTTCCAGAAATTCTCAGTATGAGATCAACTGAAGGAGTACAGGAGGATTCATAGCACTGTACCAATGAGGTTTGGCACTGAACAGCTTAAACTGACAGTCTTTACATGTATGTGAACAGCTTGTTTATAAAATCTGAAAAAAGGACTTATGAAACAAATTATATCCACAAATTATTCACAGCTGAAGGTACATACGATCCTCCCCACAAACTGAAGTATTCTTATAAGCTACAGAAACTTGTGTTAACATACAGCCTTCCTGAGAAAAATTAAGCATGTAAACCAAGGGAATAAAGTATTGAACATCTTAAAAGGATGTGACCATTCTAAAGTATTCTTATTCTTGTCGTATCACTTTCTCAAAGACAAAGTGTACTTATACCTTTTATAGGTGTCTTCATATCATGTAGTTGTAAGACAAGCTTGCAAGCATCTTAAAAAACACTAAATTATTATTTATATTCTCCTTGTACACTTCCCAAATTCTACATACACCTGCTCATAGAAGGATGGGGCACCCGTGCTAAGCCAAGAAATCTTTCAGTATGGACTTCAATCGGAGAGCAGTAAGCCCTAACAGAATAATAGGTAACTGAGTTACCTAATTGAAGAGTTTAAGTGCTGGCAATATTATTGCTAATAAACTAGTAAGTTAGAAGAGCCTTCTTCACCTAGATGTCCAGCAATCATTGGACAAAATAAGGGCTTAAGATTGTTTAGAATTAATATTGTCCACATTTGAATACAAATTATCTTAGTAGGGTTTTGGATATTGATTGTACATTGCTGTTAAGTCCTCTTAATTCTGTAGAAATAAATGATCCTTATTCAACATATAAAAGCTGCCCTAGTACTAAATACTGATCTCAAGGGAAGGCAAATCCTACATGGGAGTAACTGGACAGGACTAAATTCTACCCTCAGCAGGTGCACACGGGAAGCACCTTGGGCCAAGAACAAGGTACAAATGGCTTCCAAGTCTAGCAGAACTTTCAGTTCAACAAGGAGAACTTCCATTTTTCACAGATGCTTTCTGGATAATTCCCTAAAAAAACCATACACACATCTGAAAAGAGCATGGAAAGAGTTCAAGACACTTCCCTGTACCTCCTCCCCCCTTTTTTGTTTGACCAGTTTCCTTTTTCAAATAAGAAGAGATTACCCAAAGGAGGAATAGATGTCTTCAAATCCAGTATGAAAAGACATGTGCAACCTTTCTCCTCCCTTTATCTGCCAGCCCTGTTTCTCCTGGCATGCTTCCCTCACACTGTGGCAAATCCAGAGTCCCTGATTCAAGAGATCCTTCTCTGCTACCTACACACATAGCTGCAGGCATGCTGAAAGCCAGTGCTTCTCCTTCACTTGTCTCTAGTTTGCTCTATCGTGTTCAACTCCACCACCAGCAACAGAGAGAAAGGTGCAGAGATTATTGGCATCTTAATAGGGGAAAAAAGTGATGGGGTTTTCAAGGGTATTTCCATTATTAAATCAGAAATTATAAAATTGTGCCATGGGGGTTTTTTTAAACAACAAAATATTTGCTCCACAATATAATTAAAACCAAGAAAAAAATGCACAATTAGCACAAGATATATGATGTGTCATAACAACAAGCAACAATAAAAATTTTCTGAAGACTTATTTGTAAATCTATATTGAAAAAGGAGAAACATAAAAAGGTAAGTTTTTTTACTCCCTAATAGGTAGCATTTTATTTGGCTTAAATACATGAAGCACATCTTCAAAAGCCCAGTCTCCCAACAGAAAACCTAATCAAAGCAAAGCACACCCATAAAAATAGTCCTTATCTGGTTATAAACACCAACATCTTCTGAAAAGAAATGTTTTCTTCCAGAAAAGGTACATGGGTGTCACGCAGTTGAAAAATATGGACTAGCCAGACTATTTTACAGAGGCATCAAATCTACTTTTAGATCTTTATACCAACTACAGAGCAGGAGAATGAAAATTATGTTACATTACAGATTATATATGTGTAAACCATTTTCAGCTGTTTTTATTAGAAATGTAAATCAGAAATTTCAATACTTTTCCCAATAACACAGAAAAAGTCTGCAGGATAATTTATTTCTTTCCACAACAATAATCTCCTCAAATGCAAGTTCTATCTAACTTCCTGGTGGAAGTAAGTTCACTGCAAAAGTTCTATTCAGTAAGCAAAAGGTTAATTGTTTGAAGTCAGTGATTTAGTATCAGGACATGAGAAGTAGCCAATCAACAGTTGGTGTTTGAAAGAGGCTGTGATATATTATATTTATAAAGCATGGGGTCGTGGTGATTTTTTTCATGTGTGACAATGATTTCAGTTAGAAGAAAACTAAATTTGACTTAGCCAGTTCACACCTGAAAACAAGATACTGAATCAGCAACAACAACAGACCTGATCATTACAACATTCATTAAGGTCTTCAATTAGTGAACTCGGTGGTGAATGTTGATCATAAAAACACTGGGAGAGCTTTTATCTGCAAGCTTGGGCCCTATGAAATTCCTATTTCTCTAAGAGAAAGGCTTTCCCTTTTCACAGGGCACCCAAGGGGCCCCATTCCTCATTCAGATGGTGGGTGCATGGTGGCTGCTGAAGGACACTGGATGAAGGTAGAAAGGCGTGCAGTGTAAGGAACAGCTCAGGGTGCCTGTGTCACTCCTCTCTGGTTTCGGTGGCAGCAGCCCCTGGAGAGGTGCAGTGCTTCCCCAGACTGCCCCAGGCCACATATTCATAAAGCAGTCAGCAACAGCCACAAATTCAGGCCTTCCCTAGAATAGCCTTTTGCTTCTTAAACTGTAAAGCAAAATAAATAAAAATCCAAACTAACTCAAAATTCATCACAAGCACCTTTTTAAAACGAATTTAAGAGTTTTGATGCAAAGGGTAACTGTCAGCCAATATTTTACTCCGAAGATTTTATTACAGTTAACTTCCCAAGGATCTGACTTTATATATTCCCCATGTGTGAGATTTCTATAGGTGCCAGCAACAATGAAGGTATTTAAGGGTTGCAGGCATATCCCCAGATTGACCTCAGCTGCGGCAATCTCACAGCACTAATAGATCAGAGATCAACTCAGAGCAGTTCTAAATGATTAAGACAGTTTAGAACAACTTACACACAGGTGGAAGGTCTGACCCCAAACCCTTGAGAGTCAACTGCAAGGTGCTCATCATTTCCATGGACTTTGAACCAGTTCCTAAGAAATATTCAGGCTAGAATTTTTTGTACCGTGTGACAGAGGGTAGTAGCAGTATCATGGCTACACCTTGCAAGTACATATAAAAATAGAATATAATTTTAAGATCAAATTAGAGCCACGCCATTGATGTAGTTTAGGTCTTGTAAAAATCCAAGTTGCACAAAAACTGAAGACCAATAAAAATGTTTCCATGGTTCTTTTTTTAATCCCATTGAAAACAATTTTTCGTTGTAAACATTTTTGCTAGCCAAGCACTGCAGCATTGTGCAACTGCATGACAGCCAAAGAGAAACTGATGAAAAGCTGACTAGATTGATTTCATTTTTCCAACCGGAGTGAAATACGTAAAAGGAAATAACAAAATGGTGAAGTTATTTTTACATATAAAAAATGTCCACATTTAATAAACTCACATGGAAACTGCACAGCCAATGGTAATGCTTTTAAAACAGATCTACAGATCCCTTCAGTTCTGCATGTTTGGAAACAAAAGCAGGAGTTGGTTTCTGCAGCACCTTTCCCCTTCCTCAGAGAGCACACAAACACCCTCTCTGCTGAAGTCAGACCTGCGCCTGCCCATTCCCTCTCCCCCTGTGACCTCCCAGTTTCTGTGGAGAAGTGTGGCAGGGGGTTACTACTGGAACTCAGAGCTATATTTATTCCCTTGGCTCCCATCCATCACTGTTGCAGAGCAGCCAGGAGGGGAACCAACCAATACAGCATGGATTCTGCCAGAGTTGTGCTGCCAGACAAGTTAAGAATGAAAGACAGAGGAAACAGAAGCTATCAAAATGGGTATTTCTATCTCTAAGAAGAGAAGGATTTCCTCCCTTTGTGGATTCCCCTTCTACAGATTAAGACATTTCTTCTCTGCTTTTTAAGAGATCCTGACAGAGAAACCTGTCAGTTTCATAGATCACTTCAAAGGAGGCTCTTCCAGCGAGAAGGAACAAGTGCAGCATCCCTCACATCTCTCAGGCATTTGTTGGCACTTACACAGCATTTCTTTCCTCCTCCCAGTACTCCCAGACCGAGAGCCATCCACAGCAAGAAGCTCTGTGCTGCACAAGGTCCAAGGCAGTACCAAGGATAACGTTTCACCCATTACACCTCCCAGAGCTACTCACTCAATGCTCAGGGGCATGTAAGAATATTATCTTCAAAGGCATAACCCACTGAACAAAAATAATGGCAATAAAAATCAATTTTGAGAGGCAAATTTTTGGATTATAAAGATGCACCCCATCACCAACTGACTTCTATAACAGCTGAATTGTGAACTACGCAAGAAAGAATTTTTCAGTATCACAAATATTTCAATGATTTTAGAATTTCCTTTTGTTCTCCTCTGGGACTAACCTGATACCTTTTGCAATTTTTCAAAAGGAAAAGCCAGCAAGACAACAGTAAGAATATAACTGCTCTCACCATACCATACTCAGGAGCACAGGCTGCAAGACTCTGCAACAGAAACCCGTTGGATTCAGTCTCTCACATCACACTGGAGTGCCCGAGCCAAGAGTCAGTTCTCTTCTGACCCACTGAATAATTAAATGATTATTTAAATTGGAATAGCCTGAAGCAGAAACTTAAAAAGAAGAGCCAAAGTGTGGTTTTTAAAGCACTCACCTGGGATGTGAGAAACTTGATTTGAAAAAGCTGATTCAAATCAGATAGAGAGGAACGATCTGAATCCAGCTCTCCAGTGACCCAGGTGCATTCCATAATCACCAGTTCATAATGAAGTGCAGAGATGCAACTCTTTCATTTTGAGCAGAAATTCAATTGTGGACCTGAGAAATCCTTCAAAGATGCAGCATGTTGATGCAAACTAATGAACTGGTATTTTTCAACTGCAATGAGAAAATGGCAGCTAGTTCTGGCCAGAAACTATACTCCTATATTTGGAAAGCCCTTAGCATGCCAAAGATACTACCAAACAAACAAAAGATTGAAATTCTAATCCAGAAGTTGTGGGCTTCCTATTGCTCATTTATCTCATAGCATGTCCATTTATTACAGGCACAGGCATGTAGCTTTGTGTGTCCAAGTAAAAAAAAAAGGAAAGATGCTTCAACATTTGATCTTTAAAACAGTAAAGAATATTTCAAAATAGTTGAGCTATTTTAAGAGACATTTTATGGTAAAATCCAAAGGAGGGAGTACTTAGAGCAGTGGAGGATTGTTAGTCTGTATTACAGTACTAATAAAGACACTGGGTTAACTTCAACTAGTTACTTTATTAGCCCTAGGAGGAATGATACTCCTATGGCAAAATCTCAATGAATCAATGAAGAGCAGTTACTTTAAAAAGGTAATAAATAGTCATTTTATTGCAAGATTCAGTTTTGGGTTGTCTTTTATCTTTGCAATTTTTTAACTCAAAAAGTACGTGAAATAATGAAATGAGAAAAAGTTTAATCAGGAAACAGTGGAGTTGCACATTGTACTTAGAGTGAAATTAAGAATCACATGAGTTTCACCAGCTAAGGAAGGGAGATTTTATCCACTGACTCAGTCCTACCCAAATTGAAATAACAAAAGTAGAATTGGACCCTAGAAATCACATCAAATTCAGTAAAAATTTTGCTAAACTTTATGCACTTCCCTGTGAGAAGAGAGATTCATAATTTTCCTCAAAAATGCAGGATCTATTCCAACAAAACTAAGGTAAAAGTTACTTGAAGCAGCAATTTCAAAACTAGGTCTGCTTTCCAACATCAAGTCAACCTTCAACATTCAATAACCTCAGAAGTCTCTGTGTAGACTGGAACCCATAAGAGTCTTCATGCAAACCTTTGAGAAATAAAAGTATTAAAAAAAAGAAGGCAGTTTCTACTTCTCCTGTCAATTACAAACTAACGCCAGACAAAAAAAGGTTTCTTCCTAATTCATTCGATCAACACTTCACTGTCACGTTGTTCCCTTGAGTAAAACTAAAATGTTGCGCTGTCCTGTGTTCTAAGATTTCTGTGGACCCATGAAGAAACAACAAGATCTAAGGAACAAGTGTTAGGAAACACACATGAAAATTAAATGTAGCTCATCCATACAGAGCTATCCAAAGACATGTCAGGAGAGGAACATCCAGCCCACCATGTTAGCATTCATTAATAGAAACCCAACTTTACACCTCCTCGCTTTCTCCACCCAAGCTCTCACATGCTCTCTCTCAAGAAACAAACCTAGGCTTCCCTGGAACTCATTTATCCTTCTTTTGCTGGTAATTTATTCCATATGTCCTTTGCGTGAAGTTATTCTGCCTGAATTTCCTATTTGCCCATGTTTCTCTAAATTTTAGATTACAGAGACCTATCTACATCTATCTGTATCTACCACTGGTATGGCAATGACGAGATTGGTGGTAACAATGCCTGCAAAATCTGTGGAGGCCAACTCATGCGAGTGAAATAAAATAATATGCATGTTATCATTTAGAAAAATAAATTTAAGGCCAGGCTGGCAACCTAATGCAGTGCTACAACATGGGTTACCAGGGCAAATTCCCAGATGAGCAGGGGCCAGGACCACGAAGGAAGCTCTACACATAGCCCTGTTGTGACCGAGCAGACTGTGGTACTTGATAGCAACCCCTTCGTAGCATTGATGAGCTCAACAGGGCTCCATCCTCCTCACAAAGAACCACAGTGACTGCAGCACAATATCCCAAAGGCGTAAAAAACAGGAGAAAAAGTTTCTAACAGCACTTTTGGCAAAAAAAAAAAAAAGAAAAAAAAAAGGAACAAAAATAAACTACAACGAAATTCACATAAAGGCTGAAACAAGCTTATTATAAGGGGAACAATCAGAACTGCCACATACCCCTTTGCAGCATGGTACCCTGACCCACCTAAGGTTGATGACAAGGAAGGCTCCCCAGGACATCCCAGGACATCCCAAGGCGGAGTAGGGGACACAGGTGGTCCCGCAGTGGCCCCTGCCACCAACCTCCCCTGCAGCCCTCTTGGGAGTGAAAGTCAGCTCTTACTCTCCTTCCTCTTTCCATTTCTGGCTTCTCCTGTTCACAAAACTGAGACAGGACCATATTTTCCCAAGCAGCCTTTCCCTGGCACTGTGGTACCCTCCTGGGATAACCCCTGGCTAATCTTCACCAGCTTCCACCCTCCTGGCAAGCACTCGCTCTCTCTGGGAGCCCGAGATTCCTACAGCTGGACAGTTCAACTCTAATGCTTGAAAAATGAGCTGCTGGTTCAAAGAAGCTCTGCTGCTTTGCCCCACGCCATGGGAATGAAGCCATCATCATTATTTTCAGGCACTACCTGCAGATCTCTTAATGTCCTACCAGGATCGGCAGTGCTGCTTTTTTCATAGCATGGCAAAGACTTGTAAGGAATTACCTAATTCTGCTTTTGGTGATGTGACTCTCAAATACTGCAATGCACAATGGAGGAAAGATCAGATATTGAGGCTCCAGTGGCTATTTTAGTTCTGTTTTCCTCATCTGTGTTTAAAAGACAGTCAGATTATAACAAAATTGTTTGTCTTTAATATAGTTCAACTTGACCTGATGAACCCATCTCTTTAGAAAACAATCTCACATGGAGTATTTAGATTAAGACTGTAAAAAACAGTGACTTCAAAATACTTTCAAGGACCCATCTTACAATTTTTAAAAAACACAGACATCTAGGCTAATTATAATTACTCCTCTATAATTCTTTTGCCTTTTTGATGCATCTGGTTATCTAGTAGGATGCACCTGAAAATCAGAGCAAAATTAAATTTAAGGGAAAGGTGCCAAATTCAGAATACTGGGAGAATCCTACCTCTGGGAGCATATTTAGTGAGAGCTTTGGTGCAGTTGGGCAGAGGCAACCCAAATCCTCCCTCGCTCCCCTATTCCCCTGCCTCTTTCCTCATCCAGATCTCTGCCATCCCTGAAAAGATGCTTCAAATCTCTCCCTCAGTGGCTTCGTTGCTTAACCTGCCAATATGAGTGAAAATGTCATAGCAGTTATTGTGATCCACTCAGATTTAGACAGACGCTCTTCGGTTATTTCACGTTAAACATCCATCGGATCATTACAGTTTTCTCTTGTTTCTAGCCAAAGGCAGATTCTGATCGGTAGCTTGGTCTGAGAAAGTTCATACTCCTTATTCGGCCACACAGCTGGAAGTTAGAAACACACAGCTGTACAATAACCCTGAGAGCAGCCAATTAAGCATCAGAATTATTTTACTTTTACATATTTTCTTCCGGTAGCTCATCCTTTTTTTCTTCTTCCACGAATATCTGTGCCTGGAGTTTCTTCACTAGAGAAATTTGGATTTCCATCTACAGTTGCCAGAAATAAGTTTATTCATGTTTCTATAAAACAAAGAGTATGTATTCTATTTTTTCATCTGTGTTGTCTTTCCCTGAATCCAAATTGCTTGCAACTCAGGGAAATGCGAGGTATAAAAGAGAGGACAGAAAAAGAGTTTTGCAAGATCATACTGTTTTTAGCATTTTGAAGAGCCGATATACATCTATTCAGGTACCTGGGAGAAATTCAGAGATTAAAATTTAAATTTGCTCACAATCTTATTAGAACACACTAAATCAGAAGACGAAAAAAAAGAAGTCTTTAATTGTCCACATTCAAACCAGAAAAATAAATCTATCTATGGCTTTAGTTTCTGTTTTCATAAAGTTCACATAAATCGTGTCTTTTTTTCTTTTTTTTTTNTCCAAAAATCGGTTTTTTTTTTTTTTTTTTTTTTTTTTTTTTAGTCAAGGCACTCTAAAAACACCTGTGCAATTCAAAGTCAACTTTAAGCAAAAATCAACATTCAGAAAAATTACTTCTTACTGATTTCCCTACACTTGATGAAACTTGTGCTTCCCAGGGAATAAGCACAGCCCATTTTAATGGACTAGTGGATTTTCTACATCTGTTCTCACGCCAATCTCTTTGGTCACTTAAGGCTCCATGGTGGGTAACCAACCTAATGTGCCAGCTTTCTGTACTGAAGATCACAATTTCTGATCTCAGCGCGGTCTTCATTGCTGCAAGCAAAACAGTGCTACTGATGTTGCAACTTAGAGGCTACTCTCTTCTGATAATGAATGGGTTGGGTTATTGGCCTCTGGACATGGACAAAAATACGACAATCAGCCTCTTCATTATATAAAAGTCTACAGCAAAGACAGTGCCAGACAACTTGCTGAGTATTAGAGCTTAAATATGTTCAGAAGTCAAAAAGCCCGTAGAACAATTCTTTTTTCTTCTTTTCCATTAATAAAGACATAGTCAATTTATCAAAAGAGTTTTAATAGAGTGTTCCATCACAGCAACTTGTATCTTCAGGAAATCATTTGCAAAACACAGCTTTAGCCTGCAAATAGTTCACTCCCTGCAAAAGTAACAGAGAAGCTGACCTTTCTTACATCTGCAGTTTTTAATTGTCATCATCAGAACAGCACACAAAAACAAAGTTTAACTCACTGGCACTTTAAAAACCCCATCATATTAAATCTCATTTACCTGCAGGGATAGAAATTCAGAGTCACGAGCAAAATCTGAAGACAGAGCAGACATGAGAAAGTGCACCCAGTCGCTGGGTTTAGCAACAGTACCGAGACTCTTCCAGTGCATGTTCAGAAACAGCAATCGAATCTCTCAGCACTTGGTACCAAACTGCAAACATTTTTCTTCTACAACATTCTGAAAACTTTAAACAACTCATTTATGATTCTTTTCTTACGAAGATTAACAGCACGTTCACTAGAAGATTAATTGAAAAATAAAATTTTTTAAAAAAGGATAACAGAAAGGGTAAAACAGACCAGACTAGGACAAACAACTCAAGCTATTTACAAATATTTTTATAATGACTAGAAATCATAGAGCCCTCTTTAACTGTCTGACTTAAAAAACAATAACAAAAAAAAAAAAAAAAAAAGAAAGAGAAAGAAAAAAAACCCAAACCAGCCAAAAAAAATGCATCATCTGTTGACTGAACACAGGGCCTGATTTTCAAAGCTGCTGAGCACCCACAACTCCATCTGAAGTCAGTGGAAGTGATGAATGCTCAGCAGCCCTGCAAATCAGGCCCAAACTGTCCAGGGGTCTGCTAGCAGCCTAACAGGAGTGGTATTTAGAGGAGGAAGGGGGTTTGTTGCAGAATTGAGGAGGTTCAAAGCAATCTGGCAAAGAAGTGCTGCTACATTCATGAGTCGTAAAGCTAGCTGGCTCTCAGCTATGGGAAAAAAGTTAATTCATAGGGCTCATAGGGCTTGCATTTGTCAAGGAGCAGGACGTCAATGCTATCATTATCAGGCAAATCAGCCAGGCGTTTAATGGTAGAATCAGGAGACATTTGCTCTCCACTATCAGAATGACATCATAACTAAAGCAGCTTTCGGCGAGGGGGGAGAGCCGGGGCAAGGCTTGGGCTGCACGCAGACTTTGCACTTCTGCTCGGCTCGCCCCACCGATGGCTGCTCCCCTTCCCCACGAGGCAACTTCCAGCTCTCAGCTGCCTTCCCTCCACAACTTTCCCTCGCAGCATCCGAAACACCAGCGTCTGATTTTACAAAATACTTCTGAACCTGCCCGATCCAAAACTGCAATATTGCAAGCCAGCCACTCGGTTAGGAGGGGATGGGGTTTACACAGAAGCTACTAATCCACTCTCAAAATTGCTGGTATTTTTAATTACTTCAGTCATCTTCATCCCCCCTCAAGTGGGGGGGTACACACACATTCAAAGGCTAGTTGCCTCTCTGGTTTAAGAAGTAACACCTTAGTTAACAAAGTCGATTTACACAAACACATACACAAACAATCTCTGAATATTCTGATATATTTAGTGATGATCTATTCGATGACCAGAAATAAAACAGCAATACACATTTCCCTTCCACAGTAGCCGAAATTATACAAGTCAAACAGCACAAATTACAAACTGTTAATCTATTTTCTTTAAAAATATCACTACAGGTACACAGGCATGGTACAAAAGCCTCACCTTGTACAACAACTGTGAGGGAAAAAGTTATGAAAGCAGACAGAAAACCTAAAATCCCTGAGGCTACAAAAAAATCCCGCTATTGAGAAATAACCCAAGAGACCACATAGGGAATGTACAGCTTTCAGAAGCACTTCTCGTCTTATTTGCACTTAACCTATTGATGTACTTATGCAGGTCACTTACTTTTCGGATATGTTTGAACCCTTTATAATCATGCAGATCGCCGCGGTTTTCACTTGGGCTTTTGTTTTTTTGGTTTTGTTTGGGTTTTTGCAAACAAGTTTCATTTAAAAAAGATCCAATTATGCAAATCTGCTCCCGGATAGGTAGTGAATATTCAATATGATGGTGATACTGTAATAGTTCAATGCAACGCACTGTACTGGACAGATTTATGAGGCAACGTCACTACTACGCTCTGGTCCTCGCTGAAGCATCTTGAAGTTAATTAAAGCTGCAATGTCCACTTTTCCAGGCACCCTCCTCATTCAGGTTTACTATTTCAACATCAAACTACCGAGGGGGCCTCCCCCCTCTCTCCGTACATTTAAGCAGCCTTCCACAGTCAATGAACAATGAACAAAGATTTGAGCGATAGCAAGGGGGGGGAGAAAAAAAAAATCTCCACAGGAATAATCAAATCCGGTTTAAACAAGTAAAAATATAGTTTCTAATATTAAACTAGAAAAGAAAACATTCTTCTCCAAGCGAACGTGCAGAGGCGCTTAGCCAACCCCTTCAGAAAGGGTCTAAAAGCAGCCAGCCCTTTTTATTTCGAGCAGTGAATGAGCCCAAACAAGGCTTCTAAACTTAATTATGACACTTAAAATAGTCTTTTTCCACAGAAGCGGGCGGCTCGCCGCCGCTATCTGTATCAGCCGGGCACATCAGCTCAGCAAACACGGCCCCTGTTGGATTTATTTTAAACTGCACGGGGGGGCGGGGGGCGGCGAGGGAATGCACAGCCCCGCAGAGCTCTCCCGCCGCGGGCGGCCGGGCAGCCGCGCCCGCCCCT
>WEKY01005688.1:681338-708838 GCA_013390045.1 Picathartes gymnocephalus
CCCCCGGGGGCAGCGCCGGGCTCCACAAAGCGCCCTTCTTACCTGCTCCCGAAACTATGCAAAGTCTGTTTCTCCTAAAAAAAAAAAAACTCCCGGGGAAACCTTGGCGGACAGGGGGACCGGAGCATCAGTCACCGCTCCGGCGTTTAAGAGAAGTAATCAGCGATAAAGTGACGTTGATCTGCACTGTAACCTTGTGGCGTATTTAATGTAAATAAGCCAGTTATGTTGCCAATCGCATGCATACAAACACATAAAGGTCCTCAGCGTTGCATTTTGATTCTTTCCATTAGAGCCGACTTTATTTACATACACTATTTAGGGGATCATGATAATTCTAAAACAATACTAGTGCCAAATGATTATGAAAATATGATTTTAATTAATCACGTAGTAGGCAAGGAAATTAGCATACGGTAATTAAACTTAGAGAAAAACGTCATGGAGGTTCTCTGCCTTATGGGTTCGGAATAATCATTAAACGATGGGTTTTCAGGACTTAATTATCAAACAAATAACTTTTTTAAAGCAACTTTACACGGTTTATCCGCAGGGCAACGATTTAGTAAATAATATATAACCAAGCAAACAAGGTGCAAATGTGACTGGTGAAATAGGTTGCGTTTCTACAAAGCAGAAGGGGGGGGGGAGAAGCTGAATAATGCAATTATGGATTCTGTGTCCCATAGTTGACAAAAGCATGGTGCCTCAATAGACTCTTTGTTATGGGATTATATAATGATTGTGGTGTAATTATGGGAAAAAAGATTTAGTAATAATAAAAAGTATCAAAATACACCAATGAGCAGCTTGTTTTAAAGAAAAGGCTTGCATGTGACATTAGGGGCATGTTAATAACAAAAAGCCAGGATCCGAAAGGGTTGACAAATAAAAAAGACTGTGATGCGCATGATTAAGAAGCGATGGAGACAGATTGATTATTCAAAATGCCGAGCCACAGGGACACTTAAAACATTGATTCAGGTAAGACTAGTTTCATCTTGACTGAAATGAGTTCCCTGAAGATGACTGGCATACATTTTAAATCAGTTTACTACATAAAAAGCATAACATCACAAGCTGAAACCTTCTAGTTAAAATAGGAGTCCATGAGCAAAAAAAAAGTTTATGTTTGTGGCAATTCCCAGAGGGACTATGGAATTGCAGAGGAAGGGGTATAGATTAATTAGCTCTTCCTAAACACTGGACTTAAATGTGCCCATCTTTTATAATCCCTAGCCTCTGTTTCTGGAGTCTGTGGTCCAATCCCACTTCTGCATGTTATGGGGGCGATATTAATAACCCTTAAGGTACAATAGGACTTTTTTTTTTCCTAGAACTACAGTGAATTAACTTTCTATAATAACTGAAAAATTAGCGACATTTTTCCAATTGGTATTTGAAGTGAAGTTTATAAATAGTTGTTCAGAGCTATTCGACGTTTAAAAAAAAAAAAAAAAAGATTCCCATGCCTATACGAAAAAGTTTAGGAATTCACTCTGCATTTTCCAATTTGATGTGTCTGAAATTCTCTTTGAACAAATTCCAAAATACAAGTTTTTTCTATAGAAATTAGCATAGCAATCACATCAATAATATCACTATCTCTATGGGAATGATAACTGGAGCAGTGGGGGTGTTCTTTATTTCAATTCTTCGTGGATCAACTGATTATATTCTGTCTTCTTTTGAACTTGTTATTGTAAGTCAAGTGATTCTTTATAAGTGACAGCCCCGACAAAGAGACGAGGATGGGAAAGCAGGTCGAAAGGAAGTCGCCATATGGACTTTAAAAAAGGCACTTTTTAAACAAGATAATGGGGAAATGGATGTTGCCTTTTAACCCTGTCAAGGCTGAACATTATTAGCAGTCTCATAAAAGAATGAGCTATACCTTTTTTAAAAAATATCAGATTTCACCTTAGGATTTCCATGACCTAGGGCTACTTAATACAAACCACACAGGAGGGGATGGCATTTCAGAGACAGGGGCCAAATCAAGCACCTGGAATCAGTAACAGACAGGAGATTGCAGAGCATTGCACAAAGAGTTACAGAAGAATGAGAACTCAGGAAAACCCCATGGTTCTTTTTCCTGAGACAAAGATAAGAATATTGACTAGAGATAGGTGAAACAGCAACTGACAGCAGAGGAGCTTGAGACATCTAACTGGGATTTCCTGTTCCTCTGGAGTATGTGCATGATGCTTATATAGAAACAACAATTTGAGTGACAACAAGCATGAACATGAAGGCTTTGACTCAGATCTTTGCAGAAATTCAAATATTTCTCCTCCTCTTTCTGGGTAAGGAATTTCCCTCCAGAAACTTTCAAGTGGACGAGGATTAAGAACCATCTCCCAGGAAGCTGAGATTAAGTACTAAACCCTCACTAAGATGTGGGCAGAGCGGTGATCCAGCACTGGTGAATCACCAATCAAATTTACTTTTTGTTGGTTTTTTTTTTTAGTCAGTTGGATCGTCCAGATGATCCTCCATCTCAGCTCTACAGGAAGAAAATGTCAACCAAAATCTTCTTGAAATCTGGAAGAGCAGGGCTACTACTTGCAGGCAGAGGTGTTGTCAAGGGAGGATTCTCTTAACAAGACAGATCACTGTCTTCCCCAGCGCCTCATAGACACAATCATTTGGGCTGGGCTGGCCCAAAGTGGAGCACAAAGAGGTAATGTAGATCCATGAGTTCAGTACACCCTAAAGACAAGAGATCTCCTCATTTTATTGACACAGTGACAGGCTCCAGCAGCCAAGCAATGAATACTGGTTAGCTGGGATTCAGGAAATCTCACATTTGAGCTCAGGAAGAGTTTGCTCCAACCTCCCTCAGAATTCAGAGTACTGTTAGGCACCATCAGCACTTCTGTAGTTCCCCCCAGTAATCCTTCCTATTTCTCCCCATTTTTCAGTGCTGTTCCTTTCTCCTTTTATTGCATCCAGGGAAAGGTCTTTTCTCTTCAAAGCCTTCATGTGCTCTCAACTGTCCTTAGCTACTTCTCCAACTTCTTTGGTTGGCCTTATTCCTTTCTGTGCCTCCTCCATGAGTGGGCAGGAATACTCTGTCTCTTCAAAACAAAGTAAAAACTCTACAGAGGACAGAGGTAAAGATCAGAGGAGCTGTGCATTGTGTGCCTTACCCTGCAAGGCTCTTGCCCTGCCTTGGAGCATAGTGGGCACCTTCTCAGGGAAGAAAAGCTATCAGCTACAGACTTGTCAAACTTCAAAAAGCAGGAAGAGAGAAATGAAAGCTTAGTTCTTCAGCCAGGCAACACTACTTTCACCATGATTTCTACCTTTGTGGAATGACAGCCTTCTGGAAGATATTATTTCACACAGACGTAAACAACAAGGATGAATAACCCAAATCTCCTCAGGTTTGATGAGTCCAATGAAAGTCCAGGTCAGAGGAGTATTTTATGAGGCTTTACACAGGAAAGCAGCAAAAGACAGCTGGTCATACAGTAATTTACACAATCGATGGGGGAGAAATATTAGCTTAATATATATAAATATTTATAAGTCGTTCCCTTTATAAGGAAGGACCATAGAATAATCCTGCCTTTGTTCTTAAAAAGTGTGATCAGCATTTTTTTCCTAAAGAGAGGTGATAAGCAACTGGGCATTCTTTCAACAAAGGCTGAAGAAGCCCATTGAAAGCTTAATGCCTTTAGGAGGGGGTCTCTTCTCCAAGGAAGAGCAGGACATCAGGTCTTTAATACTGATAAGGAAAGGCACATAAAAGAAATCATCTAATAGCAGGGACTTTAAATAAGGGATTTCAGAAAACTTGCATTAAATGTTTCAGCAAACTCTGGAACAGGTGGTGTGATCTACATGGCAGTCTGAGCCAGTGAAAACACAAGTCAGCCAGCAAGAAAGTTGCTGAAGCATGGTTCAAGAAGATATAAATAAAACACTCTCACAGGAAAAAAGGGAAAAGGCTGTCAAAATGCCTGTTACAAACACGGGGGGTTCCTGGGCAGAACCCCAGCAAACAGACAAGGCGGATGGAGGTTTTCCCAGTGGCACAGAGTCTAAGAAAGCTTCTTGCTAAAGGGCCTCTGAGGTCCCAGCTTTCAAAATAGAGTAGAGGCAGAACCTGTTTGAGAACAAGCTATTTCCCAGGGTCCATGACTAAAATAAGTATCTCTTTATAGATTTGATCAAACAAGATTGTATTTACCATCATCACAGGGTCAAGATAATCAAAATCTGTAAAAATATGGGGGTTTTTAGGAGATAAATCTACATCCTCAATATAGTAGTCAATTATCATTGAGCCTGACATCATAGACAACTTCCATGGGTCAGATAAAAGCAGATACTAAGGTCAGGAGCCTATGTTGGCCACTTTTCATGGTAAAGTCATTGCAAAAATCCATCCAAACACAGCCACCAGGAAAGGATCCAAATGAGAGCACAAAATGGACATCAGGAAGAAATGCAATGGAAGCAGCATCTAAAGGCAGGTCACTGTGGAGGTGCACCTCCCTCTCACAGCACTGAGTCTTTTCCTATGCAAAATAGAGACAAAACTGCAATGAAGAGAAAAAGTCCTTCAAGGTATTATGGACTGACAGACGGATACATGGCTTTAGAGCTTTCTATGGACAAAAGTGGTCACCTTTATGTTTTTTAGAACATAAGGAGCTGAGTAAAGTGGTAATAAAGATTTTTTTTTTTTTTCCCTTAAGTGAAAGACATTTTTTACATTAAAGAATGAACAATGTTCTCAATAGATCCACCTAGTGGAATCGAGCAAATTCTGCTTCCAGAATAAAGGCACAGCATTTATAAACCCATGCAGGACATACTTCTGTGCCCATCCTCCATTCAGCACAACAGGGGCTCCAATACCCTCCGAGAGAGCAAGAGTGAAAGCTGCAGTAAGTCTCAGTACAAGCACAATGTAGAAGATCAGGAGACAACTGTTGCTCCAGGATTTAAACTTTAACATTTAAATTTATGTGGAATTGGTATAGCAGGTCTCCTTCTCCAGCTGTAATCACCAGGAATTATGATTGATCAAGAGGAGAAAGTGCTGGGAAAAATATCCGAAAGAATAGCTGAACTTCAACTTTAAAGTGCATTAGCGCTGACCTAGCTCTTGTAGCAAATTCACATTGAGCCTGTTCTCAGTCTGTCAGAGCTCCTCAGGAGCTATTTAAAAGAGGTGGTGAGATCTTACCTCTGAGGTAAGACTCTGGAATAATTTTTTGGATAAGCATTTCTTCTCACTCAAATATTCTAACTAATATCCCACTTTTCAACAGTTTCCTTAAACTTTTCCCATTTCTTTCCACCCTGGTCCCAAAGGTCAGAGCAAGCCCTAGATATCTAATGATTATAATTCTGTGCTCATCCCAGAGCTTGGCCACTTTCCCATATTGATGAACACCAGTGTTCCCAACATGTTGCTTTGACAATTCCTGTCCCATCCCCGTTCTCCCTCTCCTCTGCCAGTTGCACGCAGTCCCCTGTGCTGCCCGTGCCTCCATCCTGGCTCACAGCTGCCCTCCCAGAACCTCCTCCGTTGTCAGGCACCACCATGTTCAAGCCGTTGTGCTGTCAGAAAATTTGCAGATTTATTTAAAGGAAAGAGCTACATTTTAGGGATGTGGTGGAAATGTTGGTGTCTTACCTTTTAAGCTGTGGTTTCACAATTTGAGGCCTGTGTTACAGTCATTTGGGCCATGATACCTTTTCCCTTCACCATCTGGCCCTGGCCCACGTGTGAGGTGCATCTCTTGCCTGGCAGGGAGCTCTGTGCTGCCAGGTGGGGAACACAGAGCTCTGAGGGGCACACAGCAAAGGTGTCACTGACCTGCAGTATTGCCTCAGGCACAGCCACCTCAGTGGGGGCCAGTGTCTGCACAGAGATACCTCGTGTTCATGGGTTGGTGTCTGAGCTTGAGGAACGCTGGGGATATTTTGGGAGGCTCTGAAGAGACCCCTGGCAGACCACAAGCCATTTTGGGGGAGGTTTTCCTTTCACTAATAGCTCTGCTTCCCGGGGTGCTGTGACTGCGCCGGTCGAAGGCAATCTCTCTGGGGACCTTCTCTGGTCCCCAGAACCCTCTCGCAGCCACAGAGAGCAGAGCCGAGAGCAGCGGGAAGAGCAGGTGAGCACCGCGAGGAGAAGCCAAGCGGGGAGGACTCAGCAGCTCTGCATCCCAACTAAGATTGATTCAGCTGATGGGGACAGACTGACTGAGTCAGGGCACCGGGAGTTTCACAGAGAAGGATCGAGCCCCCTCCGCTCTGCTCCGGGAGACCCCGAAACACAGGTAACAGGGGGTTTCATACCCCCAGGATCCCAGGATACAAACATGCCCAATTGGGAAAGCCCAGGGGTGTGGTCCCGGGGTGAGGGACAGGTTACACAGCAAACGGGAGAACAGGGGAGGGGGTTACACCTGTGGGGCCCAATGCATGGCCAAATGACAGAGACCTTTCTAGAACTTGGGGCAGGGATGCAAGGAGAATGACAGGGGAGAGAGAGGGATTCTCTCGCTCGACCAGGGGAGGGGACAGATAATTGACAGGGAGAGCATACAGGGTCCGAACAAGGGTACATGGAACAAACCAAAATACAATGAACCAATAAAAACCGCTGCATCATTTTCCCACAGGATTCGAGGGAAGGCATCTCCCCTCGGGGGTCCAGCACACAGGCTGTGCTGGGTGAGGTGACTCAAAGATGGGCCTCCCCCTCACCCACAGCCTGGCCATGGCGTGCCAGCACCAGGGCTGTCCCTGGCAGCAGTGCCTTGTGGTCACGGCAGCCAGGAAACACGGCCAGGGTGGGAAAGGGCTGGGAGCTTCAGGGCAGGGCAGAGCTCACCCACAGCTGGCCTGAGACACCCTGGTGGCACAGCCAGCCTGGCCCCCGCCTGCTGCTCACACCCACCCCCAGGGACACCATCCCGGGGGGCAGAGAACAGGCTCTTTTTTAACGAATAAAAACCGCAGAGCTCCTATGAACTGGCGTGGCTGTGGATGTCTGAAGGGATGTGATTTATGCCCAGTGGTTTGGTGTACCCTTACCACAAACACCAGCTATTTCAGTTCGAGCTGTAGCAGCCCACGGGCTCCCCTCCATCATCCCAGTGCCCAGCAGGGCCCTGCAGAGGGGTCCCACGGAGGGGCAGGGGACAGCAGCTGGGGCTGCACTCAGTGCCCTCAGGGGCTCAGCACAGTCCAGGAGACACCCAGAGAAAAGCTGCAAGGGACAGTCACTGTTGACCCTTGGCTTCCAAGAGTTGTTTTGACCAACTCCAAATAATACTTGTGTCTCCATTTTTTAATTTTCCCCTAAACAGCTTTCATGAAAATGACACTCCTCTCTTTTTGCTTGTTCTACCCTCAAGCTCTGCCGCTGCCCCTGCCCCTTGAGAAGGTCACTCTGGGTGTCCAGGTACAGACTGGATGCCCAAGAACATGATAAATAATTTCCTGGAAGATAAAATTATACTCCTCATTTTGTCATTAGGGAGGCTCCACCATACTGTGCCATAGGTTCTTTTTCAGGGTTGCTTTCTGCGAGTGCTAATAAAACAAAGAGGACTGTCTCACATCCTCACAGGAGACTGGACACTTGAAAGTGATTTAGGCAACATCCCTGGAGAGTTGCAGAGGCTCTGGGAGCAGGACAAAAGACCGAGCTGGCTATGATATCTATGTGACAAATATACATCAATACAGAGTGACACCAGTGCAGAGCAGAACATCTGAAAACTGATGAAGTGGAGAGCTCTCTGTGTAATGCAAAGCACCTGAATGATGTGTGTACACACAAAGATTTGTTCAGCTCTGCTCATATCTAGCCCTTTTGGACAGTTGGATTTGATTTGCCATTTTCCTGCCAAAATATTGTTGCTGTACCTCAGCACCTGGCCTTTCTTCAAAGAAACTGCACATGACTCTCCTGTCCTCACCTAAACCAGTCCAGAATATGAGTTCAGGAGAGGTTAGAGGGACCTTCTTTAATAAAAAACATGCTTGTAATAATTTAAAGACTCAAAAATAAAGACTTGTATCTTAAAAAATTTCCTGTTTCCATAATTCTGCTCATATATAGCTGCTCACCCACCTTGAAATGAAGACTGCTATAATCAACCTGCTGCCTAAAATGAGAGGGTCACACAAGAAGCCAACTAACGCTGTCTGCACAGCCAGCAGAGGGAGGCAAACAGTGTAATTGGGTTTGAGCACATTATTTTAAACTGAATTTTAAGGATTTCTTAACCAAATGGGAAAGTGGTTTCCTAAAAACTAATACAAGAAACAGTTAAGACCGATACTTCCACCAAAGTTTTACAACAGCAAAGGTGATGTCAAAGAACACCAACACTATGACCTTTATAATTTCCTTTCTGTTAAGCTCAATGGGCTTTAAGGCTTTGGGTATTTATATTCCATTTTCTCACTTAACCCAAAATGGTTTTTTCCAGATACTATTTAATTTTGCATAAGAAACTTGAGTATTTTTTTATTTTGTGGAAAGCATCTTCGCATAATTAGAGGCATTTGAAGGTAAACCATCTCTGAAACAACTGGGAAGTAACACCAAAGTGTAGGAGTTGTCTGAGATGGTTGAAAACTTACTCTGCCTAAACAGCTGAGAAAGGACAGTTCTCTCCAGTGAGCGTTCAATGCTCCTTCTAACAACATATATTTACCCCATGGAGGAAAAAAAAAGGTGAACAGGATGGAAATTTCCAACTTAAAGGACGAAAGAAAAAGTGGACAGTGAAAAGGATAGCAGCAAATACAGGTATCCTTATGCCCTGCAAATTAGAAATAACAAACACATGCAAAAAAGGCTTGAAATTTTCAAATATGTTAGGAATTATATGGAAACCCCAGAGAATTCAAACAACCTACCCATTTTCCAAGAACCTTGCAAATTAAGGGCTCTTTTTTCTTATCATTCCATTTCATCCTTATGTTGGATTTAAGCTGCAATGGATGCTATTGAAGAGCATCATTTTAAGATGTATACAAGTTAGAGCCTGGAAGAGCCCTCAAGGATCACAAGGCATGAGAGTGTCTGGCTGTGTTGTTTTACACCTCTTTAGCCAGGGTTTGTCCCTCTGAGGTCCCACAGATGTGCTAACAGCTGCAGAGGTGGGTGAGGAGCTGGAGCTGCCCGCCCATGGATCTTTGCCAAGGGAGCATTGCCTATGGCACTAACAAGGGAGGAACAGCTGAGGTGGGGTAAATCTCAGTTCACAAACAATGGGAGCCACTGAGAGCCACCCATAGAGGTATTCTGAGCCCACACTGCCAACCTGCACTTGTAAAAACTGTGTGGGTTTTGGTTTTTTGGGGGTTTTTTTCTATTTCCACAGTAATTTAAGCTAGAAGCAAATCCCCAAAAGCAGAATGATACACCAAGCAAAATCAGTGAAGCTCAAAGACTGTGCAAATTGCACAGAGGTGTGAATAGGACTTGTTATGTCTTTTTAGGCATCAAAATATGCCTAACAATGTGTTTCCAACCAAGCTCACAGGAATTTTAAAATGTGCTGCACCCTTTTACCTCTTCTGTGCCCTGTGCTTGGACTACCCAATATATGAGCAGCAATATAGGTTTGAGGTATTTCTTTGTGCAAACAGGCTTATGTTACTGCTGCAGTCAGGGTTTTGCAAGCATTGCACTACTGTAATTAATTTCCAGAATATGGCCCAGTGGGCAAAATTCAAGTTACACCAGTGAAAATCTTGAATAAACCCTTGGAAGCTAAAACTAATCACCACTTTAGAAATCCAAAGGTGATGAGCTTATCTGGTTAATAATCAGCTTTTTAAGAAAAAGTTATCAATCTGTATTTAACCAATAGACAGGAACTGGTTCAAAAAGAGTCTTTCCAATCCATCAGGTAATGAATGCCTATTAAAAAACTATAAATAAGCATTCACCCGAGAGCTTGGAATGGCACTTTGAAAGCCTTTCTGGTCACTCAGGTAAATAATGAGTTTTATATAACCTTTCAGCAGAGATTTTTTTGCAAATGAGGAGATGAAATGCAGAGAAGCTTCTGATTAATGTTAAAGTTGGGGTAGAAGCCAATGCACAACTGGGAATTCAAAGTTAAAGTTGGCATTGTTTTTCCCTCACACTGTTTCCCCTAAGGGCTCAATGTTAAAGACTCCGTTGTCTTTACTTTGAATTGTTTATCATGGTTTCAGTTTAGGATTTTATTTATACATGGCATTTCTATTGATGAGTATTTTGTGCTTTATCCGTTCACCCAGCAGCCAGAAAATCCAATAAGAATTGTCGGGAAGGGCAGAATGAAAGCCCCTAACTAATGTGTAGTCACCAGTGAAAATGCCCAAAGTGGTCTCTCATCACAGTCCCCCTCAAATCTACAAGCACTGCACTTGTTCAAATCTAATGATAAGGGAAAATAAAGTCCAAAACTCCCTGAACTTTCTGATATCTCCTTCTGTCGATATTTACTACTCTCCAATAAAATCACTCTTATCAAATATTTTGAGCTTTCTTGATGACTAAGAAAAAATATACCCATAAAGAGATCCATTAATTATCTTAAAATCAAATAACCTGGCAACCAGGATATATAGCAAAATTAAATGTAAGCCCTTTCCTGGATAGCTCTGCAGTCCTTCCTAAAGGATTGCTCGTCAGCTGTCCTCAACACCTAACACCCTAGAACAAGAAAAGAAAAATGAGTTTCACACTCTGAGGGTTAACAAACTTCATTTATTATCTACTCGGAGAATGAAGATTGTACTGCAGGTTCAGGGATGAAAAAGGGAGACTTCTCCCAACTGCAACCATGAGACAGACATTTGAAAAGTCTAAAATGGAAAGCAAGAGGGGAAAAAAAAATGTTTATATTCAATAGAGATCTTTCCTGATCCTCATGCTTCTGAAGAAATATATCCTTCCAATTGTTCCATTTTGTGTTAAAACATATTTTTTGCATTTATTAATAATTCAAACATGTTGTTGTTTAAAAAAATATTCATATCATGTGTGCATAGTTTCCATATACATATGTCAAACTTTATTTTGTTTTCCCATTATAATCTATGAATGGATTTACCCTTTGTTTCTGTTTTCAAATCTCTGAGGAATGTTTGATTAGGTAGGAGGGTTTGTTTTATGCATTACTTGTTCATCATTGCACAAGTGCACAGGCTAAACAAAGTTGGCATACTTCATACTGATTGGTGGAAACAGTGTAGTTAAACAGTGTAGTTAATACAAGGGAATGAGTAATTTCTCACCACAGCTAATCAGCTGCGCAATAGCCATGGATCAGGCAGCACAGCTATACATCACAAATGCATTTTGAGGTAGCTCCTAGCACACGTGATTATCTACTAGTATCTGTTACAATCATTTCATATTAACACACTCCCTCTGTATTTATCTAATATAATGTGCAGCAGTCTGTATACATATCCAGACAGAATACTAGGAATTATGAAGTTAATGGCAAACCCTGGAATGTTCTAGCTGGTATATAATGGAAGATATGTCCAGGGTGTTGCAATTTAGCAATGTCAGGTGATAAAGAAAAGCAAGAGCACTGAAGATGACAAAACAGCTTCTGCTGCACAGAAGAAATTAAATCAATTTCATAATTCTAAATCTATCACTCCGTACATCTATAACTAAGAAATAACACGATAAATATGTTGCAATATTATTTACCAGGTGTCTTCTGCATTAACTCCTTTCCATACTTTTGCGATGAGCTGTCTTCTATTATGACTCGTAAAACTGTCACTCCTGAAGAAAGTATTTTTAACAGCTCAGCATCAATACCAGTTCAGAATGGCATCCCTCTGTTAGGAAACAAGGCTGGGTTCAGTAGGAGTTAACATTAACAATTCAAGAGACTGTAGGAGAAATTAGAAACATGAGCCCTCCATAATGATGATAAAATCAAACTGGCAAATAAATGTATTCTCAAATGTCATAGTAAGAAAATGGATGAATATATGCAACTAAAATGGTCTCTTAAATTTCAAGTGCATGGCCAGGATTCTCAAGAACTTGCTCCTAAACAGAAGAAGCTGAATTAGGAATCTATCAAGTAATCTCAGTACTGCATATCTGCACATGTAATGCAAACTTCATGAAGTCCACAATTTCACCCTACCAGTCTAATCCAAAGCCCACTGGGATCTATTGCTCTGAATTTGATGAGTTTTGGATCAAGCCTTTTGAAGATAAGGAGTGAGCTGGAAACAAAATGATGCCATAAATCAGAATGAGTGGTACAGAATTAAGTAGTACAAAATATAGCTTTCAGTAGTATATTATGCTAAGGTTATAAAATAAAACAAAACAACACAACTATTGATGTACAAACAATAAGGAGAAAGATGCACAAATATTTGTGTTATTAAGGAATTGGTGAAATTGCAGTGCTTCACTTTCTTAAAAAATATAGGCTCTATTTTGATATTCACACTTAAGGAAACACTTTGGCTCTGATAAAACCAAGTGGATAATTAAAAATTATAATATTAATTGTACCCTTAACACAGATAAGTAAACTTGGCAAGAAAGTTTTAATGAGTTAAGTGAAAAGGCAATGTCTAAATTAACTGAGTAAATTGGCAAAGGGAAATTTATTGTATATACTGACCCTTTTAACTTGTTTTAATGTCTGAATTTGAACTACATAGATTAGTTTTCATTACATGATACATTAAATTACAAGGATAAAAGTATTCCTCTCAGAATCTGCTTTCTAGGACAGGTTACAGTGCTTACAAATTAATTGTCCTGTAATATGTTATAATAGCAACTCTAAATCCATGGATTCCGTAAAGGTTCCTGAGGGATATGACAGCTACTGGAATATATTTAGAAAGTCAATATAAAAGAATAAAACACAATCACACTGAACTTTGCGACAAATGCAAAGAGTTCCACAGCACTTCTCAGCTGTGGGGGTTCCCAGACCTCTCTGGAGGGCGCAGGCTCCTGCACAGCCCCTCTGGCACAGCCCGAGGTGTGCAGGGGGTGACACTCTGGGACACTCCGGGACACGAGCACCTCTCACATCCCACACAGCTGAGAGCCGTGAAAAAACACTACGTGCAAACTGCCAAAGGTGCATGGCACATTCCAGAACAACTTCTGGATAAAACACCCTCCTGCCAAATCTCGGCTGAAAGAACTGTGACGTAAAAGCCGACACAGATGTACACCCCACGGGGACCTGTCTGACTGTATCAGTTTTTAATGTATCTTTCCTTTAAATCAAAGATCCACATGCTAAATCTAGCACTGAGAGACAGCAAGGGAATTTGTGACATTCCTCAGAGGACTCCGTGTCCATAAGCTAATGAATGGATAAAACTGAGCTCAATATTTAGTTTCCTGTTTTTGACAAATATAATATTGATGATGTTTTGTTTAACTGTTTCATAACACCATACTTGTGAAAATGTAACTAAACAGAAACTGCTCAACCAGAAATACACAGCAATAGATACTGGGATTATGTATATAATTAAGAAACAGGCATGGCAGAAGACCAAAATATAGCATGATTTAGAAGTTCAAATCTTTCAGCTCCTACTAAATACTGTCAAGCACCAAGAAGTTCTGAGCCAGAACCAGCTGAAAACAATGGAAAGATTTCCATTGGTTTAATAAGCAATGAATCAGATTCATAAAAATGAACCAAGCTAGTAAATGTGCTGTTGCTCAGAGTGGCTTCTAAATAAATATATAAATCACATTTCTCACTCTGAATCTTCTAATTCTGGAAGGCAAACAGCAAAAACAAAAGAAGATGAAGACTACATTCAGAAGGAGAAAAAGGCTTCTTGCAGGTCCTTCTTACATAGCTGGCCTCAGAAAAACAGGGGCATTCAAGATTTGGAAGCTGTTAGAAATTCAGCCACATGCAGAAATAGTGCAGAATGGATGGTCTGTAATAAGTAAACTTCAGAATGTTCAGTTCAGATACAGACATGAAAGTTCAGTCCAGCCAAGCCCACCAGCAAACACTCCCCTGAACCTCCCAGAGGGCATTTTACCACGTCCCACTTCCTCATCACAGCTTCAGGGAGGCAACCCCTGCCAGCCCGCAGGGTGGGGGTCAGCCCTGCCACCCAGGACACGCTGTCCTCCCCTCCTTGGTGCCCCTTGCAGCAGGAGCAGCTCTTGCCCACCACCAGTGAGCCCTGGCACTGCCCACAACAGAGACCTCCTTCCGATTTGGGAGGCCAGAAAGGCTTCTCACATGTGCCTCATGTACACTGGCCTGAGGGAAAAAGGAACATTTCAGCTTTGTAGTTTGAAGGTGTGTTATTCCTGTGCGTGCTGGGGTGTCTAGGGTGCTGCCACCAGAAAACATGGGGAATGACATGGAAAAGGAGAAAGAAGTGCTACCTCAGCCACATCCAAACCGTAAATGGGAACGGGCAGACTGGGGAGCTTTCTGCTGTTCATTCAATACGCCGTGAAGTGTCAAAAATCTCTTTTACATGCTTTTTTCCACCTCCCTTTAGAAAAGGACCAGAATTACAACCAAGAAGCTAATAACTTGCTATGAACAGTGGTATTTGTTGAGGCATGCAGTTTCCAAATGGGAATTTGGGCTTGTTTTTATTCTTCACTTAACACTTCCCCTGCCCAGCACAGACGTTTACACTGGTGTTGTTCTGACTATGACAACACACAGAAAGCACATGGCCTAATAACTCCGACTTTAACACACCCGTGGCTTCTAACAATGCAATTGCAGAGGAATTAGAGGAATTTGCCCTAAACAAAGCCCAAATACAGAAGCGCCCATCGCAGTTAACAGCAATTAATGTCTCCTCAGAGTGCTACGTGCCTTAACCGCAGCCAGAGGGGATCTCAGGGCGGGGGGAGAGAGGGACACCTGCGTCTGATGGTCAGCAGGCTTCCTGGCACCAGCCTCGGCAAGGGAATTACCAGCAACAGCATCACAGCCGTGCAGTGTGAGCGTTTGGTTCCCCACGAAATGAAACTGGAATTGCTGCCTCCCGAAAAAGCTCACACAACACAGCCCAAGCAGCAGGGGAGAAGCTCTGAAAAACCCACAAGAATTGAATCTATTAGAAATATTCTCACTTGTCCTGTTGTGACCCACATAGGAAGACTTTGGAAAGAGCACATCTCACACCCAAGGAAGGGTGGTGGTGTAACTGGTTCAAAGTGGCGCTTCCCCGAGCCTGTCACCAGCCGCCCCCACAGCCTGCCAGCCCCGGCCAGTCATGCCACCAATGGTGTCCCAGCCTTTCCTCTGAGCCTGGGCACCATCCCCAGCCTTCCTCCTCCTCCAAAGGAGGGCAGTCACCAGTACAACACCCAGTTAGCACCAGTGCACGTTGCAGTGACAATGCATTGGTTAACAGGTTAATACCAAAGTATTAATAAATGCGGTGGAATTACATAAAGAGCAGAGGTCTGTATTCATAATAGAAATGAATAATTTTCAAAATGTAAAAGTACTAAGGTGCATTTTCACTTTGTGCTTTATGACACCTACAATATCTTGGCCTGACAAATTAAGATTGACATTTAAAAATTACTAAGAGTCCTGTCAGAGCAGGTCTAGAGCATCCATCATTTCTGGTGAGCACTGTGTGCTCACACTGAGGGGAGGAGAGACCCTTCAACGTGTGAACAGAAATCTGGTCTACAGATAAGCCAGGGAAACATGAGGAGCCATATCCTGTAAAAGTGACAATCACCATTTTAAAAGCCACAGACCAAGTATATTTGCTATTTGTATCTGAGCAATTTATAATAATAAGCCATGAGGAGAAAAGAAAAAGTGTAAGAGGAAAACGATGCCTCTTCCGAACTCTGTGTATCACAAACCTGTTAACTCTAGGTAAGAGGCAACCTAAGGGTATCAAGTTTAAAAAGCACAGAATCAATAAAAAGTCATTAAAAATCAATGTATGAACTGGTTTGCATGCCCTCAGCCATCACTCCTAGGCACTAATGCTCTAATAATTCTCAATTCATATGCACAGAATATGCCAATTTAAATTTATTGGAGTACTTCAAATTTTTAAGTGCTCAACTTTGGAGAAGATTGGCTTTATGGGACCAAAGCAGTCAAGAATGATCAGGAATGTTTAGAATGCCTTACATTTTCAGTAATTTGAAAGAGATTAAAGGAGTAGGCATATGAAATTAAGAATGATTTAAAAATCATTGGATCCATTCAAATTGTTAGAAATGCTTGAATTGCAACTAACATTGGTAGTAAGTACACATGCAGTGAAGGGCGTCTATTCTTACATCGATGTCCAAAGGAAATCTCCCATAGCATGAGCCAGTTCTACGTGGATACCAAAAAGAAAGGGAACCACTTGATTATGCACAAAATTCACCGTAATTCTAAGTGCAAAACAAACCCTTACCACCGAAACTCCCCCAAACCTTCCCAGATTAAAATAATTTCAAAATGTAACAGAAATTGAAATCATCTCTCTGCTTAGAAGTTCTGGTTGTTATTAATTTTTTCATTTCTGGTTGACAATAAAATGTTTTGCAAAAGACTCCAGTGGAAACATCTGGAAAGACATAAAAATCCACCGTGGAGGGAGGGCAAGCCATGGTCCCTGTGTGTGGGGCAGATGGGAGCTGAGGGAGGCTGCAAACCCAGACACTGTGGGAGGGTTCTGACCCCTGGGAGGCACTGACCTGTCATTCAGGCTCCTACTGGTTCGGCATTTTCACCTCCAGTTTTAGGAATCCTCTGTAAGTACTAGAGATGCAAGATATTCACTGTATCCCACAGCCTAGCCCAGGAAGGGTTTTGGGCACAATGCCTGCTGTGTTTCTTAAAGGCAAATGCGTGGCTGCATTTACTTTTTCCTCATATTCACTCCTGGAAAATATACCTAGAGGGGAAAATTTAAGAAGTGGTATTAACAGCTCAGTACCACCAAGATAAAAGCTGGAAAAACAAGGCATTTAAAAGGGTTAAGGTAAAATAATAAACTGTTATTAAGCCTATTAAGAGTTTTAAAACATCATTGTTTATGGCATGGTAGAGCTTGGCTTTTTATGGGTGTTTCATTTGTACATTTTACTTATTCTGCTTCTATTTAATGATGCCGTGGATCTCCACTTTAAAGCCCTCAGTAATGTACTGATTTCATCCAAATCTGCTAACCCTACTTCTAAAATAATGGTGCAACAAAACAGAGGTTAACATTTCATAACTTTGAACCGCAAGCAAAAAGGCTAAAATTTTATGAAGGCCCTCAAAAATAATACCCATTTCATAAAGTATAACGTATACAGAATTAAACTGGTGTCTTCATTCGGTATCTGCTGAGAAGATGAAAGGCGCTTTAGAAACAGCCTCCACGTTCTTAGGTATGTGCCTAGCTGGCCAGCAGCTGCCATGCCCCTGCTGCTGTCTCCTCTCTGCCCCGGGGAGGGCTGTGCCATGCGGTGATGCTGGCAGGGGACCTCCCTGTGCAGTGCCCAGTGACACAGTCCCCAAAGTCCACTCCTAAATTCAGCCCCTGCACCACACCCAAGTGACCAAGACGTAATTGAGCAATCTTTTATTAACGTTACTAAAATTCTGGCAGGAGTAAACAATCGACACTTTATGGACTTGGGTTCATAATTTAACGTATTTCGCAAGACTCTTACTTACTGATACTTTTCTGCAATTCTTTCTCTGTGGATTATCTTACAGTTGCTAGATCTTAGCAGAGGAAAGAAGGGGGAAAAAACCCCACAACTTTTATCCAGTGAGACACTTTATCAAGAAAATTCTACAAGAAATTGGTTGTTACCTGCAGGTAACAACTGGTTTGTTAGTTAATGGCTAGAGGCAAAGCCAAGGCCAGTTAATGCTCCAGCTGTCCAGTCATTAACTGCAGTAAAGACTGATTTTGAGGAGGTTATTGCCGTGATAAAATATCCTCAAAAGATTATAACAGCAATAGTGTACAGGAAAAAAAAGTATTAGTGGCTATAGTGTGACTGAATGGCTGCATTTGAAAAATTGGTCATTCCCTGGCGGTTCATAACCGATTTTCCACCAGTCAAAAAGCAAGTTGTGCTCTGTTAGGTTTATTGTACAAGGCAATAAAAATATTGGCCAGGTTAAATTGTCAGCATGTTATGACATTAACCATTCTTCTACTGTGCTTAATTTAAGTGTTACTATGATTCATTATGGAAAGAAACTGTCCTTTGCAAGTAAACAGGCATTTCAGAACTGGGAACAGACAGCAATAATAAATCTGAATGCAAAATTAAATTTCACTAGATGGCTTTCCCCCCTCTTCATAATGATCACCTTTTTTGTTTTTTTCTTTATAGAAATACTTCCGAATTCTTGACTATTTAGTTTGCAAGATTGTCTTCCAAAGTTTGCATTATTGATGTGATGCCTGGCAGCAGTACTCTACTTAAGAGTGTGACAGCATTTCCATTAAAA
The DNA here is from genome assembly GCA_013390045.1 of Picathartes gymnocephalus. Classification (NCBI taxonomy): domain Eukaryota; kingdom Metazoa; phylum Chordata; class Aves; order Passeriformes; family Picathartidae; genus Picathartes; species Picathartes gymnocephalus. The sequence goes on from WEKY01005688.1 coordinate 699,806, forward strand.
AACCTTTTTGATGGCTCACTTGGCCATCAAAAATCGCCTTGTGTTTCATTTGGCATGCGGAGCTGCAGACCTCAGTGCAGATCTGAACCATGTGAGCTGCTCCTCTCTCTCACTCTCCTGCTTAAGGTCAGCAATGCACACGCAAAAAATGTGCACACACGATTTCTGTGCACATGGTTCTGTAAATCTGGATCTGTTTGTATTAAATTACAGGAAAATATGCAAAGTTCTGCAGATTTCTATGTTAATTTGCATGCTTTTATCATAAAGGCTACGTGCTATCATAGTAATCTTAATATACATTGACAGACTACACCATAACCACTCCAAAAGGCCATTAGGGTTTATTTTATAAATGTATAATAAGAATCCTTGGTAGATTCAGCATTGCACAACTCAATTTTTTTATTATTATTATTATTCAGTGACATCTTTAACAGAAGAGGAGCTATTGAACTTTACATGGCTAAAGCATCAGACTAAAGTTTTCCACAGAATCTGGAGTAGTTAGGCTGAAATTTTCACTGAAATTTAACAGTTACTTAATTCCAAGATACTGCTTTGAAGATTCACATCTAAATGATCCACTAAACAGATTTTGGTGTGATTTACTGGCATCCTGGCTCCTCTGAAAACAATATTTAAGCACTCCAGGGTTTTGCCATAGTTTCAATTTCACTCTTGCTCCAAGAACTGTTATGCCAGTGAACCCTGTCCATTAAGATGAGGGATTTTGCCAGTATAAAAATGGTACAGTTCAGACCACTGTATCAAGGCTTCACAGTCCAAGCAGTCACTTACCACAAAGCCCCTGTACACTGCACATCCCAGGGTCTTCCATATTTAAGGTTGCCTTCAGTTTCCTATTCATGCTTAAGGCACTTCTAAAGTAAATGCATTATTTTTAAGTACTACCATCCTTAGGCATGAGTGAATTGTGTGCTTTTCTGCTACACTGAACAACTGCATCAAATGATTGTGTTCAGACTTTTAAAAGTAGTGTCAGAATGGGCTGCAACCCTGCATACACCTCCCTGAGACCCTGCTGCACAGGCACGTGCCAAAAATCAGCAGGGAGCACACCGCGATGACCAAGAAGGTGTGCACAGGTGTGAGCTGACTGGTTTCTGAAAGCCAGGACCCGGAATCAGTGGAGCTCACTGCACAACAGTGCAGTTTAAGATTATATTGTTATAAGCAGAAGTTTCTGCAGGTGCATTCACACATGCAAATACATATAATAGGTGTGTATGAGAGGATGTATCTATTTTTTTATATATAGATATATATGTATATAAAATATACATATATATATAGCTATATATATGTATATAAAATAGATGCATTATATATGTAAAAGGCAGCCACACATACACATATCTGCATGTGCTTCCATGAGTCAAGAGAGACCCTGAAGTACTCAGCATATGCAAATACCCAGCAGCCCTTCAAGCAGGTCCTGGCAACACCATTTTAATCACAGGCCCACTTTTGCACAGAGGAGTTAAGGGGCTCACCCAGTGCCACACAGCAAACCAAGGGGGAAGCCAGGAAAGCTCATCTGAGCTGCAGTTCCGTCTCCTGGCCTGGTCACACACTAAGCCAGTATCGTGTCTCCCCGTGCTGCCAGCCACGTCCTCTCCTTAAAGAGCAGCCAGTAACCACTCAGCCCTTGTATAAGCCCTGCCACCATGCATAATCAGCCACACAGCCTGTCATTGGAATCTATGTCTTATAATTAGGTCCACACAAATGCTGAAACTTCAGAATAGAGTTTAGAAGTGTTTCCAGTACATCTGATGCCACAGGCATCACAGTTCTGCCTCTGGACTTACCAGCTGCTGCTCCAAGGCTTGGGCCAACTGTTGCTGCCAAAGGATACTCAGATGATGTGAGAAACTGGAACGCTGAGAAGGGAGTTATTCGTCATCTTTGATGTTGGAACTTCAAGGGAAGCGCGGGCTCCTCTCCCAGCCATCGGCGTGCTCAGAGATCAGACCTACCTTGATGTTTGCTCTGCTGTTGCTACTGCTTAGTTTGATTTTAGGCATCACTTGGCTGTAAAAGTGATACAAACATGGCACACTAATCACTACCCAGAATGAGAAGTGCAAAAATATCTTTACAAGTCTGCTCTCTATCGGATTCCAACTCTTTCCAGCTGAAGTTACAAATGGATTATTCAATTTCATTCTTTTACTCTTAAATACGACCTTTTAAGATAAAGCGATTCCAGAGGGCTTCCAGATGACTTGCCTTTATTTCAGTGCTGATGGCATACAGACACAGCTAGTGTGAAGAGCAGAAGCCTGCAGGGCGAGGACCATCATGTTCAATATTGCAAGGAACATAGATTTTACCCAAGGACACCAAGGTCAGTTTTTATACTACCAAAAAGCTCAGGAGGAATGCTTATATAGAAGATCAAGATTAGCTTGGTTTTAAAACTGAATTTTCAACAACATTTTAATTTAAATGGAGGATTACAGGAAGAAGGGGAGCAGATTCCCTCCCAAATCACTCATAGTCCCATCCTGATGCGTTTTGTTACCATGGCTGTAATAGATGAACTTTTGGCCCTTATAATGTCACATGAGATTCTCCAGAGTCATCTGAAAAACTGTGAAAGGCTCAGGCATTTCTCCTGCAGCCACACCTCTCTCTAGTTTGGATATGCTGCAGGAAACCAGCCCTGGTGGCACCAGTTGTAACAGACATTTTCTTCTGGACTAGGAATCCCTGCGTCCCCTGAGAATGAGACACAAAGTGCTCAAGATTTCCAAACTGAGGACATGCACTGGCACCAGCACCAGTTCTCTTCCCCGTATCTTCTTTTAAAAAAATCCTTTGTAAAATCTATATTAGACAAAGTCTTGCCATTCTTTTCTACTTTAAAGAGAAAAGAGGAGTCAAGCTTATAGTCAAAATCACCTTCAGCCAAACTCCCACTGTCAGACAAGTGCATCATTGTGGATTTTGGATTGATGAACTACTGTATTTTAGTTTTTCTGCCAAAGCAACACGGGTCTCATCAGCAGGAAAGAGAAACGAGTGAGACAGAGAAGAGAGGCAGCACAACACAGTGCACCTATGCAAGGGCTGCCAAGAGAAAAAAGGGCACTCTCTCGGAGGGCAAAGACACAGCTGTATCCGAAGGACAGGCAAAGGCACGGCAGAGGTGGGAGCAGAGGTGGTACTGGGAAAGGCATGTTAGCAGGGAATGCTGCTGGAGGGCTTGGGGAGGGAAAACACTGGCAAGGACTGAGCAAAAACGGTGAGATTATCCTGCACACACCCAGGCAGCAGAACCAGCGGCACCAATTTTTTCGCAAGTGACCCATGGCACAGGGACAGGTGAAGTGACACAGTGCAGGGACAGGCCAGAGGAGACAGAGCTTGAGGGGCAAACATTCATGTGGCTCTTGCCACGCCCATGCATCCTTTTCATTTTTTTTGACAAGAACTCATGTTTTTGAGTTACAACATTTATGATTATGACATCAGGAGAGAGCAGCCTCCATGCTGGGGGTCTCTGACTCTCCCTGGTTTCCTTTCCATCCTGCTGGAACATTAGACAGCAGCATTTCCCACCTCAGCTGGCACCCTCTGTCCCCTTTGGAAATGCCCTTCCCACGCCCTGTGACCTCCCTGTCCTGGCCTCTGCAACTGCCTCCACCAGGTACCCCTGCACCGTCCCCTGGGCTTCTGCACATCCACCAGTAAAATAGAAAATAAAAAACGAAACACACACTGCAGGTGAAGTTCTTCCCCACGTGATCTAGAACTGGGTAGTCCCACACAACATTATATCTTTGTCATTCAGATCTGTTTGTATGGCACCCATCGCACATCAGCTCCCAAGGCTCCTGGAAGAAGGTTCAGGAGAAGCTGATTTTAGTACACACTGTTCTCTTCCACACAGACACGCACCCATGTGCACACACACATGCAAATACACAGATTTCAGGGGGAGAGAGTTTTAATACTGAAAACTTATTTTAACTTCCAGCTTATTTAAAGAGTTTAAGCCAGATTTATTTTGGGTGACACGTCTTTCTTACATCTAAAGGATAAATATTTGTCTCCTATTTTAACAACATCTCTTCCCTTTGATTTTCTCACACGTTATATTTAACTAATAGAGTACAAATACCAAAACAATAGAATATCCAGGATTAACTCAGCAAATGCCATTAGATTTTGCGCTGGCATAGTATAGAAATGGCACAAAAAACTTCGGATCCTTAAGGATCATTTCCAGTGATTCACTTTCAAAACTAAGGGATTTTTAATACTTGAAAAATTCAATATATTTCATAGAGTCATTACATTTTGTACAGTTCTGAAATAATGCCAATTTTGCAACTTAATTTGTTAAAATGATAATAAACGAGAAGGCTGTCACTTGACAGAGAGAAACTATCTCTTTTTTCTGTTATCTGTTTTGCTGTAAGGTTAATTCTTTATATTTTGTATTTAAATTAATTCGGATTTCTTTCATAATAGGGGGCTTACTATATTATGGAATTAGTAAAGAAATGGGCAAAAAAGACAGGAAGAGAAGGAGGGGGAGAGGAGAGGGTAGAAAGAGATCAATTAAATAATTTTTTTGTCAAAAATCAGATATGCACATATTTTAGTTTGGAGAACATATGCTGCTCTTGATGTGGATCCAAAACTGAGGCAGTGCATTGAACAAAATAAAACCAGCTCTGTAATTATTAGCAGAGACATATTTGTGAGGGCCATTTCCTGTAGAAAATGCCACTTTTATTTTCTTTCCCGTATCTTACTCAAATCCGCTCAGCAGAGAAGAGAAGGAAGAGACCAAGCTCCAGCTTGTGTTTAAGTAATAAGCCATGACCACCGTGGGATTTTTTGCCTATTATCTCACACCTTGGAATGTTCTGGAGGGCCTGTGGCTGGCCAGACCCACTGGGGGTCTTTTCACAGTGTATTGGCCCCATTCACCAGTTTCAAGGAAAGCAGGAAACTGAGCCAAATTTGCCAGCGGATGCAATCTATGATCACATTTTGGCCCAGATGACAAAATAATTCAGACTCCATTGGCATATTGCACATAGACACTGCAACCTGCAGGAATGGGAAAACCACAAATGACAAAGAGGAATAAAGCTTGCAGAGTTTTGCTTTAAAGCCACAGAAAACATATGGGGGATGTATCTGAAGAAAGGTGATGGTTCAGTCTTGATTTGAAAATTGTTGATCTTCTCTCTTTTGGGGACTTTTTTTGCACCACAGCTAAGAAGAAGTAGACACAAGTAGTTTAACAGAGAATCAAGAGAAAATTAGCTAATTGGGCAAATATTTGTAGGATTGGGAAGAGGGAAAAGGCAGGAAAAAAGTCACTAATCACTAGAATGAGAATAAAGCTGCTTGATAAAGCAGGGACAGACATCAGTTCTTGATGACTAAAAGGCCAAATTTTGGGTTTGGGATTACAAATCAGCTATGTGAACAGAGATTCATAAGATTGCCCCTACCCAGCTAGTGGAGGTTGACTTTTTAGGAATATTTTCAGAGTAAATTTAAGCATTGGGAAAATCAGATACATATTCTCTAGCTGTTATTTTATACTGATTGTTACAATTTGCTTCTCTTGCTGTCCTATTTATCTTTAAAGTAGGAAGTAAGAGGATCAGACTTCTCATAAAAAGCCCAATGATCCTCTTTGTTTGTTTCTTCCTAGGGGCACATAAGCCATAAACTTGTGACTCTGCAAAGAGTGACCAGGAACACTAAGAAAATACAGTATCAGACACCTACAGTAACTTACTTGACACTATCCCTCCCCATCACCATGCCACCATCAAATATCAGTGATGCCTGCACTTGTCAGATGCCACAGGAGGTGTTTGCATGTCGTGGATGGTGTCCTCATCCCTTCAGTAGCCTGAAAAATGCAGATAATTGCCAAGGAGAAGATGCAGGGATAGGTCTCCCACAGGTTCATGGTTCCAAGCTCCTCTCAGTGGGGTAAGTGGAAAGATGCACTCACCTCTTCAGGTACATCCACTTCATGCACCTTGGATCCAACGAGGAAAAACATCTAAACACACCCAGAAGATCCATGAGCATTTCTGTCTGCATGCTGGTTTGATGCACAGGGCTCCCTGCTCAGTCTGAAATTATATCTATGTCAGTACAGAAGAATTCTTTCACTGATGACAACCCTCTAAAGGAATCAAAATGAGAAATCAACCTTTTTGCTGCATTCAAATTGCCCTAGAAATTTGGACACAGCTGTTAAAAAGGTAAAGATTTAAAAATTGCCACTTCCTAAAGTGCAGTTTAATATTTTTTACATTATGGAAGAGCCCCACAGCCCCAGTAGGCTCAGAGGGACACTGCATTAGGCATGATGCAAATACATACAGAGACATGACCCCTGCCCCAAAGAACTTTTTATCAGTCCCTAATTAACCTCTTCATGATCCTTGAAGCCAGAATAATCAATGGGTCTCTATTCTGACTTTCAATTCATTCAGCTGGGGAAGGAGGAGAATCCATAGAAAAATTATTTTTAAAAATATGACTTCTAAATTACCTCCTATGTGGGACAGCCCTCTAACAAACAATACTGAGTCTGCCAAATCACTCCTGTTCTAAATAACCAGCTCTCCTTGTACAGCATCTGCTGTCTGAAAGGGCTTCATTTGTTTTTACTATTATGAATAGTCAAGAATTCAGTATCACATGAATGGGAAGCTTCTAGAAAACTTAAATATGCTTCATTGAGCTTGATGAATGGCTGACTGTTGCATTGTTATAAGATATACTAATATACTAGAAATGTGGCTTTACTGTGATTAAGTCCCATGCATAAGACTGAACAGGAGTATTCTCCACCCTGAAGAAAATGTCTATGGACATAGCAGCTAAAAATCTGGGATTTTCAAAAGGACCATTTGCTCTCAGTAAAAATTCAACCCTTAGCAAACCTTAGGCACATCTGACCATCAAGATTCCCAGCTCACATCTGTACAAATAGTGTGTCTAAATCCAAATTGAATGGTTGGAACCCCTCTCTGGCAGTGTCACCCATAACACCTTCCTCTACTCCCTGTTATAATATAAGGATTGCTTTTGTTTGAGGAAAGGAGGCAAGAAAACACTCCTTAGGAGCACTCTCAGCGGTTCTGCAGGAGGACAGAGCTGCTGCCTGCGCTGCTGGATGAGTACTTTGGAAGCTTAGCACAGGAGAAATAGGATGACATTAAGGGCAGTGACTGGGTACGTACAAGAGCAGGTATGAAAAGAGAGAGGTGGTGTAATTAAGGGATGAAGTGAAGTAGTGGTGCCCAATGGATTTTAGATAATAGATGTCATTAAGGGTGATTCAGAAGATTGAATTGTACAACACAAATCAGTGTGGAAGCTGTGGAACAAACCAAGTAGAGAGAAGCATCACTTCGCTACTTACAGTAGAGAAGTGTTGGTGTGCTTTGTGCACTGCCATCTCTAAAAGGGACTGAGCTAACAAGAGAGATGATTAGTTTTCTCAGGGCAGAGGTTAAGGATGTTAGCGAGAGGGTTGATATGTTATAGTCAAGAGAACTGGGAATGAATCCTGTATTTGTGCATGTGGAAATTAAATGACAACAGAAAGGCAGCGAGAGATGTTTCAAAAGAGGTTGCAACCTGAAAGGAGAGAAAACTACATTTTTGGTACTATGCTAGTTCTTCATATAAATTCCTAAGTAAATCTTGGCAAACTTGCCCATGCAAATGATTTTTTGGCTGGCACCATTTGCAAACACCAGATTAAGACAGTGGAATTTACCTGGCTACAGCTTTGACTTAGAGGAGAATATTGCAGAGAAAGCTGGGGGACACAGGGACAGACAGCACGTTACATGATTTTGAGGCCAGTCTCATTTTATAGAGCACCTTTGTCCTGCACGCTAAATAAAATGGGTTACAAGTATTGTGTCAGGCATCAGCAGGGAAGACAGTGGCAGCCCACGACACTGATCATGTGCTCAGCAATGTGTGTTATATCATGGACATCAACATAATTTATAAGAGCAAGGTAATTGTTGGCTAGAAAGCTGCAATAATTGCTTCCTTTTCTGAGAAGGTTTTATTGTCTCCAGCATCTGTTGTCTGAGACTGGGGCCAAGGCTTCCACTTAGCTCTCTTACTTCTTGGATCTGCAAAGCCTGTGCATGGCCACCGAGGTTATTGGGCCCCTGGAGGTGGTGGAGCAGGTACAGATGCTGAAAAGCTCCCACTGCATTACGTATGCTGATCTCCGACTGACGTGTCCCTTCAAAGCACGCCATTAGCACCAAATGTGGCCACCAGCTGTGCAGCTGCAGCCCAGGACCAGAGCAGCACTTCCTGCAGCTACACAGCAACACTCAGAGCAGAGCAAGGAGCACAGAGGAGAAGTTTCTGTGTAGTCTCAGGCATAAGACATGACTCAAACATACCTGAAAGAAGCTGCCCCATCATAAGCAGTTCAATGATTCAGAGAGATTTTAAGCATTTTAAATTAGCTGATGAGCCAACTTGGTAATCTCAGGGTCATTCCTTAGCTCTTCTCCCATTTTCAACAGGAAGAGCCACCAACACAAAACTACAGGTTGTCCATTTGCTTCTCTTTACCAGCAAAATAGGACTCTGAGGAAGAGGTGTCATAGTCCTCTGCTGCAACTCCACATATACAGACTGTGTAGAATATATGTTAACTCACAGAGCAGAAGAGAAAGAGAGAGGTCTGAATTCAGAATTTAACCCCAGAGACAAGAATATTTTCTTTAACAAATGATGGAAAAATGGGAAAAGGTAGCACAGATGGAAAATGCAATAGTGAAATTACCGAGAGATATAACATGGTGCAAAAGCAGACAAAAAGGCAAGACATTAGAAAGTAATAAAAGCTTTAAATCTTGCTTTGATCTTTAATGCAGACTAAAGATGCTGTGGAGCAAAATAAAAGGGTTCTAGATGGGGGAAAAAAGGTCAAGAATAGCTTTTAAGAATAATGTCATACCATGATGCAAATCT
>WEKY01005688.1:713838-745407 GCA_013390045.1 Picathartes gymnocephalus
AAATTGCTGATCAGCTCTGCTTGTTAGGCAAAAGGAAAAAATGTGGAGAACTACAATAAAGACAAGGCATACACTTTCCAACAAAGGCATCTTTTAAGATAATTCCTTTAGGAAGTTACTTTTGTTTTTTCCTTAATACATATTCTTTTTCTAAAAGCTATTCTCTCACTAATTTCTACAGTTTACAAAACCCAAACTAAATAAAACCTGACAAAACCAAACCATAATCTCCCCAAGTGCCATGCAATCCACAGCAATATAACTGATAATGTTTTATTCACTAAGTGACAAAAACTGTGGCCACCATAGATGTTTTCCAAGGGACTGTCTAGTTCCTGGAAGCACCATCTTTCAGGAGGCTGCTCAGAGTAGCAATTTGTTGCTGAAATGGATCCCAGATACTCAGGTATTGTAACACAGGTGGACTCTTCCTTCCTATAGACCTACCTGATACCAGGCAGTGACACCCAACGAGAGAACCTGGGAGGGTGAGGAGCCAGTTCTTCACCCTCAGGTTGCAGGCTGCTTTCTTTGCTTTCCAAGGGCTTGGCTGGTTCTTCATATCAGATTGCTCCGTTTCATGTTTCCTGCTCACATACATACAGCACTGGCACCCCCCAAACCTGCAGATCAGGGATGCTGGAGGGGCTGTCTCCCCCTGCCACCCCCTCCTGCCTTCCCTTGCCTCCTTGCAAGACTGTGGAATGTTTATTCTCTCAGCTCCTTTTGATGTTTATCACGTTTCTTCCATCACTTGTAGTGCTTTTCCTGATTTCTATTGCTCTTTGCCACATTCTTTTCCATGACTTTCTGTCAACATCCCTGGCATCCCTGAAAGTTTCAATTTTTTAATTCTCTACCTATCAAAGCTACTGAAAACACTGCAGATTGATTGACCTTGACATACAAGTCTAAGAGAAAAAAAATTTTTTAAATTACTATTATTATTACCAATACTGAGTATTATTACTGAATCAGTTAATGGAAAACAGATCAAATATGCTTCTCTTTTTGTAGGGACTGAAATAATTAAAATGCATGGTGTAATTGTCTGTACTTTTTCTGTGAAAATAAGAAACCTACATTCAACTCTGTGTTCAGCTGTTTTTCCAGCTGGAAAGATGGAAAAAAAGATTAGAATATCCATTCATTCTCTGAAGAGGAAGCAACCTCTGTGTGAGTCTTTACACAACACAAATTAGTTTATCTAGAACTAATATTTTATATTTAACATAGAAACTGATCCAAGATCTTGGCTTCATGCAGATGATAGGCAGGTTGCTTGTATAATGGTGAGGCAATCCTACTTAACTAAAACTAGAATTGTGTACATGGCAACTACTTCCATAGGAGCAAAATTAAGGGAAATAAAAAACTGAAAAGTCTGAAAGCAGTCATCAGCCAAACCTTTCTTCAAATGGACGTTTTCCAGATACCAAAATGATGAAAAGGTACCACACATGCAGCCTAAAAAGTTACTGAGGTAAGCCTGTACAGTGTTCACATAACCAGAAATATCAAGTTACCTTCCTCTAGTGTACCCCTTCTGGGCTTTAGGCACACAAATGATGGAACATTTGCACCTGCAAGAGAACAATAAAACAAAAATGTCCCTAAGTTACTGGAGTAACACACATACACACCCACACCTGTAGTAAGGGATTGATTTGTCTTCCAACAGGAGCTATCCTACAATCTCTACGACCCACAGACCCCCAGAAACAAAATTATGTTTACTCCTTCCGAAAGAGTATTTCAGAGTGTACCATTTGCCCTCTCAGAGGAGCAGGAATGGGATGCTCATCCAGAGTGGGAGCAGAGATCACATGTGTCCAGCAAGAAGGAGGAGCACAGCAAAGCCCCTCGTTATTCAAACACCCATTCAGTGCTGGGGACACCAGGAGCAAGGAGTCACCTGGGCCAGGACCATCTGCAGAGGCAGTGATGGAGCCTGTGAGCTCCTGTTTGTCCCCTCCAGCCCCAGGGTGGGACTCTGCCTCTTCCTCAGCAGTGCAGGAGCACAGAGCAAGCACCACTGCAGGTGACTTCACCACGTGGCTTTGCTTCCCTCCCACTCACGCACCCAGGTGTGCCTGCACACATGCTGACACAGGGCCACATATTTCTGTCCTTTCAGTTGTTGCAACACTGCATCTATGGTAAATACATCCATCCCACTGCAGTAAATCATCCTTTTACAATGGATATATACCTATATTATTACTGTAATGCTGATGTACTGAACCATTAGTATAAAAAAGCAAGCAGGTGATAAAAATGATGCAAAGACTCCCATAAAGTAAGAAAACAAAACCCAAACTACTGTAGCAAACATTAGCACTGAGATAAGTAAATTAGTGATTATTCTGGAGATAAATTAGTGGGTAGATAGGAGTAGGTAAAGTATTTGTGGCTGCTTGTATCCTTTCCAGTTGGGAGCTGTGAGCTGCATCTTCTAGAATCTATGTAGTGTCAGTGCAATAATATGGATGGATATTTAAGACTAGGCTATGACCATGACTCTGAGGCAATTGCCTCCCATAGAAGTCAGCACACCAGCAAATTTCATCCTTATTAACTTCGCTGCTTTTATACATCGCACTAATTAAAAACCCTACCATAAAAGTTGCTCTCAGACACTTTGCATAGAGTAAATATGCTGTGGGAATCCAGTGTAACTGCAAATTTGCCTCTAAGTAGAAAACAGTCAGTGACCCTGAAGAGATCAATTTTTAGGCAGCAATACAAGGTATCCATGGAACAGAAAGATTAACTCTTCTCAGCATATTTCAAGACTCCCAGTGAAACCAAATCTTCAGAGAAAACATACATTCAGAGTGGCTTTGGAATCCAGACCTAATATATGGAGAAACTTTCAAAGCAGGTCATTTATTTGACATAATTGTGCTAACATCCCTTTAAGCGGTCCAAAGCAGAAAGATCATTTCAAAATATTAACTTATTTCTTGCTATCAACAACAATGCAATTAATTCCCCTCAATAAAGATTGTTTTTGCAAAAGAGCAATAAGGTGCCTCTGCAGGGGGCATCATTATCATTAAATAATCACACCCCAGGAGACGTAAGGCACTGCACTGCTCCATGTACATTTTAGCACTCCGGAGTATGATTAGTTTGCCTTAACCACACCCCAGAACAGCTAATTGGGAAAAGACTATAAACTGAGGAGATTTCTGGATTCCTTTTATTTTTGGAACTGACAGGGAAACTGGGAAGTTTTTTACCAGTCCCGTGGAAAAGGTGGCCAGGTGTGACCTAGCAAGGCACTGTCTTGCTGTGGCTGTCACTGGAGCCCGTAACACCAGCCTACCATGATAATGCACATTAATATCTGCATCCTCAAAAAACTACATGAGCCAACCCCCCTGCATAACAAGGGGCTAGATTAGGACTTTGGGATGGTGTGTTTTCACGTGAAAACAAATCAGGCCCAGCTGTTCTGCACAGATAGAATCATTAAAGTTGGATCCAAGATCACCAAGTCCAACCTTCAACCAAATACCACCAGATCAGGAAGTGCCAAGTCTACTCACTTTTTTAATACTGCCAGGGATGCTGATTCCACCACTATCTATGCAGGGAAACAGACACACGTTATTTTTATAGAATGGCTGCTTCTTCTCTGCTGGATGTTTTATGTAATTTTGGACAGTCTGCTCTGATATATGGCAAACCTTTGGAAATAGATGGGATTTTGAAAAAATACTTACTTCCACAGCATATATAATTGCTTTGCATGGTGCTGGATTCCTGAGGACTCAGTCACTGGGGGTTTTTTCCTCTGTTTAAACCAGTGGTCTTTACCACAGAATCCACCCTGGCAATAAGAAGGCATGGAAGCTACGGTGACTATACCCTAGATTTGTCAATTTTCCCTTGCTGAAAAGAACACATAAGAAAATTGTGAAAGAATCATCTCACAATTTGGTTGTGAATAAAGCAGAAACTACCCCATCATTTTTGAGATGAAATTCAAGCCCGCTTTGAGAGCCTCAGGCACAACTTCAAAGGCAGCCACGTGGGCACAGGATCAGCACTGTGTACCCAGAACCACATGCAAGGGTAAAGACGCTCAAGGACTATTGCAGGGTGGACCAAGCCTCACTGCTGGGGTCCTAGCAGCCCCATCTGGGATACTGCAGGCCCCCCATGAAGGTCTGAAGATGTAAGGGAAGGGACACTGCAGAATGGTAACTCCTCAAGGGATGGTGGGGACACCATAGAGATGCTCCCCATGGGTGTGGAAGGCACACACCCAGGACAAGGCCACATGACCAGGGACAAAGAAGATTCCACAGCCACCTGAAGACTGTAAGAAATTATGGCCACAGGAAGTCCTCATCACACACAAGCTCTCTGGAGGGAGGGGATGACCCCTAGACCTGTGTGGAGGAGATTAGTCAGCAGCATTTGTTGCTTGTACTCCTAGCTTGGGCTATCTCTATATTCAGTGCTGTTACTCATTTCTTGTCAAAAATTGAAAAAGACTGAAAATTTTCTGCGACACCTTTAGGCTGGATGCATCAAGTCTTACCATAGAGCCTTCCTGCTTCCTCAGGAGCCAAGGATTTTACTGGTGTGGGAGTGTCACTGAAGCTGAATTAGCAAAGCTTCTCCCATTTTACAGGTCAGACCAAGTTGAACAATGGCTGTTCAAGAGAATAAAACAAAAATGAGAGAGGAATTAGAGATACAGTAATTCCAATGAAACAATACCATATGCATGAGCAAGCAGTATAATTATTGTTAACAAAGGTTATTTTATAATCAATATTTAAAGTATTTTATCAGGAGCGTAACTGACACTTCATGACTATGTATGTGCAGCCAGTAAGGTATAGATTTATAAATATGAGGGTTATCATAGCTTCAGTGTAGCAAGGCACAGCCGTTTTAAAATTGAAATTCTCAGATTTTATCAGTTATCTCCTTCCACAGGATAATGTAACTTTACAATTACTTAGCTCATAAAGAACTAATTTCATTCAGCTTCCAATAAATACTTTCAAAATAGGAGTCTATGGCAAAATTTCTTGAGTGGTCGAATCATGAACAATAATGGTCATACAGACTTTGAAGGAAAGTCTTGATAATGAGATTAATACCTGCAGGCTCCCCTCACAAAGATTTAGTTTTATAAGCAATTAATAATAACCTCCTTTTTCTATTTTTTTTGTATTACAAAGAAAATAAGTTATTGATTTCAACTGCAAAAATAACTATTTGCATAACATTGTTGATTGTATGTTCTACTAGCACAATCAGGATTAATTGAAGCAAAATATTTTATTATTTTTAAATGGGTAAAGATTTTATATATATTAGCATTTGAATCTGATTAGAACAGTCTGTTTACCAGCACTATTAGGAGCACAGCTCATATTACCATATGCAATCCACACTATGGCATAAAGCCTTCCTGTTGACACCTCTGTACAGACTTGTGGGCAGACCTTTGAAAGCATTCCTAAATTTTAGGCATGAGTAGTAGCAACTATTGCTCAGCTTTTCTTACATTCTAGATGTGATGTTCTTAATTAAATATTGTGAAACAGCAGACAGTCAGTGATCTACCGGAATTTTGCCACTGATTTCCATTTTATCCACCTGATAAACCCCATTCTTAGCCCCATGTTTGAACGTGGGAGGAAGCTCCCCCGCAGAAGGGCTGCCAGAGAATCTGAGTGCAGTCTGTGTAAACTGCTGGTGGAGGAAAATCCCCTGCCTTTAGGTGGTGCTTCTGCTCTGGGGAGGGAAATGTCAGGTGCCACACGTTTGAAAAACTGGATATCTGTAACAGGGCAAAGCCACAACACTGCGATGAAATAATGTAATTCCCACCATACTTCAACTTTCTCAACTGGGCATATTTCTAAACAGATCACATTTGCTATGAAACCACATCTAAACTTTATTTTACATTTAAAATTTTTGCATGGTTATCTTAAATTGTTTTGTGAGAACAGCTTTTCTGTGAGTACAATGGTTTCAAACGTAAAACAGAGGGAACCCAGTGATACCACTTTTAAGTTGATGAACTAGTCATGCAATATACTGGCTCTTTTAAAAATTTATATTCCTGCTCAGGTTCTCAGTCTGAGTAAACACCAAATTTCTTCTGGTTCCCAGAGTGAAAGACTCTTTTCTGTCGCTTATTTTTAAAATTAATTCATCATGCACCAAATGACTGACATCACAGCGAGCAGGAGCTTTGGTAGAATCTTTTCTCATCTGATGTTTCCCTCCAGCCACCAGCAGCCAGACAGCTCGTGTGCTTTGCTGGGCCAAGTGTCTGCCAGAAAGAAAAGGCATCCTCTGCTTGAAGCAGCAGCACTGGATTGCTGTACCTGGAAAAAAGGGAGAGCTCTACTACATTAGAGGTAGAAATGGATCACTTCATGTGCATGGCAAGAATTCACCTTATGGTCCCCAGCTCAGCCACCATCAGAAGATCAGAGCTGGTTTTTTGTCTAGCTAGGTTATGCACAAATTTTGGACCGTCACCAGTTCAGGAGAGGGATCTCATCTGATCTATTTTCTCTGAGCAACTCCCAGCTGAGATAGATGCAGTCAGAGATTTAACCAGAGAATTTTCAAATCTTCCCACAGAAATTAACATTAAAATTAAAAAAAAGAAGGGTAGGACGAAGAACCTTGGTGGGGGACAAGAGGGAGTGTCAAGATTCACGGACATTAGGTTTTAAAGATAAGTACTATTTAGGACTATTTTCTTGCCCCAGTATTTGACTGGCTCAGCTTGCTAGTAGGAAAAAGAATTTTAAACTCAAACAAGTATAGCAGGTTCTTGAATTTCAGCTGGTTTGAATTTTTTAAATCTCTGATAGTCTGGCTAGAATAGAAACAAAATAAAATGACATGGGACTAGTCCACAGGCAGATTGACTTAGGCACGGAAAGTACAGAGAAAAAAATGCAGCAAGAAATTACAGGAAAATTCTAAATATCTAATAAATCTGAGAACTTCATAAACATTTCACACAGAAGAAAGAAACAAAACATGGCAACTAAATTATGCATTCAGAATCGTATGCCTAACTGGGATACTTCGCACTTGGATTTTGGTGAATGCCGCTTTTAATTCCATTGCAGATGTTCGTATTCATAACACGGCTATGCCCAAATTTAGCCAATATCAAACTGCTTTTATATGTATACTACAAATATCAAATGCCTGCAAAAGAGGCAAGAATTAAAAAGTAGAGAATATAAACTGGACTGTGAAAGAGGAAAAGGAGAATAGATGAAAATCATTTTTAGAAACATCAGTCCTTAGAAAAATCACTATTAGCAAATTATCAGTTGCTTCTTCAAATAATAAGACTTTTAATCAATATGAAAAAAAATAATCAATTCCATCTCATTTTTTATCCTTCTTTCTTTTGCTCTCATATTTTATGTACAGTAACTCACATTTCTCAGCCCACTGTGTAGCTATGAAGTGAAATCAAATATTCAAACAGCAAATGAAGCTGCAGTTTGTATTTATAATGCTCCTATAACTATGTATATATATATTATACAATCTCAATCTCTGTTAAAAAAAGAAGCAGTTCAATAGAAAGAGATCATTTTATTAAAAAATCATGAATGCAACTGCACTCATTCAACCTTAGAAATGTTTTGATGGCTTTTCAGTGCTGCAATATATTTAGATGGGAATATGTCATTAATATAAACAGCAGAATAGAAACTATTAAACTAACACAATTTAAAACTGAGCAAACCTGAGTATTTGATTAAAGTTTTTGTGCATTCTATACACTTGAACAGGTAACATAGAAGCATAATATTTTTGTTGATTTTTAATTTGTTAGAAGTATTACAATTGAAAAGCTAAATTTTCCAGCAGTTTGTATTTAGAAATTAAAAATCTGGTCCTGTAGGAACTTATTTAGTCTTATTTTCCAGGCTATACTCTGAATTTCAAGTGAAGTTTAAGACAGAAAGCAGCAATGATGCACATTATAGGAGCCATCTCCTTTGTTACAAAGCAACACTAAATGTGCTCAGTTTGAGCCAGTGTACATTTGGTAACATTCAGTGATAACGATAAAATCCAATTCCATATATACTTAATGCATAAAGAACTTTTAGAAGATTTGCAAATAAAACACTACGGTTAGAAAGGTCATCCATTAATATGTAGTCAAGCCTTTAATGGATGTGTTTATTTTTCTAGACTGAATAATTAGCTGAGCATTTTTTCCCCCAGAATAACATTGCATTGCATAAATGCAGAGAATTGCTTACTGAAAACAATTTAAATTACACCTCACACGCAGTATGTGCAACAACTGTGCTCTTCTCTCTAGGATATTAGGGGTAAATTTTTAAAGCAGCGCACAGAACATAATCTTGTTATTTCCTAACTGGATTTGTGTGCTTAAGACTCACACACTGCTTTGAAAAATTACCCCTTCAGAAGATTGACCTGGGCAAGGAACAGGAGTTTTTAAACCTGGATTGAAGCAGAAGTTGTAACCCAGCTTGGCAGCAAAGGCTGGCTTAGCAAAACGACTTGCTGTAGTCATACTACTGTTTGAATGGCCAAATTAAAGAAACTAATTCTTATTCTAATCACATTCAGTGGAATTCTGATATGCTGACACCCAAAATTATGGCTCTGTCATTAGAAAGAGAATGAGTGGGAATGTTTTGAAATTTTTTTCTGTAAATTATGAAATAGACAGGGGGCCTAAATGACACGATAAGACACTTTTGGTTTTTGATTATATAGTTAAAAGTTTTTAGTACTCAGCTTCATTTCAAGGGTGAATCACATCAGAGTGGATCTAATCCAAATGAAATACCTTTAAGATTCTTACTTCTTCAACTATTAGAGATCTATCATGTCTCCTGCATGAAGCCTCATTTTCGTGCTAGAACAGATGGGCAAAATTGTCATTAACAGAAACTGACAACTCTAAAACTGAAATATAGATTTAGAAAGAAATCTAATGAATTAAATCAATGTTATTGCAACGAAAGCCAAAGAAATTAATAGTGATTTGTAAAGTTACCCTCTATTTTAACCTCAGTATATTTTAGTCAGTGTGATTTTACACTCACAATACCTTTTCAGACTCATTGTTAATGTCTTACTGTGTAATACACGCTTGTCTTAATATATCATCCACTCTTGGGAGAGTAGGACTCTGGGCTCCATTCAACCAGACCAGCCTGCAAGATGCTGAGAAACATGAAAAACCCAAACTTAGTTGCATTTTACCCTGTTCTGCAGCATAGTGGCAGTGGCACTAGACTTTCATGCACTTCTAGAGCAGAATCCTATGTTTACATATTTCTAATCAAAATGACTTTCAAGGATGGACTTGCTCAAAACTCACTTCAAAGAAACCTTCAAAGTTTTTAAAAGATTCTTCGAAGCGCAAATGTCGTTTATTTCCAGCCCTTTAACTCCAAAATAAAATATTTTCCAGCTAATATTTCTTGTTAGATATGTGGGTGTGTTTTTTGGTTTGTTTTTTTTCATTTGCATAGTAACACAATAATTAAGGTTTTTGATATAAAGCCCTGAATGAGGAAAAGTACCTTCACATTGTCCAAGGACACTTTGTTGTGGATCTATGGAAGCTAGAAGGCAATATATCAGATGGTTATAAATTAATTATCAGAGTCAAAAGACTCATCCCAAGTTGCAATGGGAGCAGAAGCAACACACCCAAAAGCCCTCCCAGGCAAAACAGCTGCAAACTCTGCTTCTCAGAACTGCTTCACCCTGCCCATGCTCACAAAGCTGCACGAGTCTTGCTTCAGACAACTTTCTACAAGAAAACTGCTTTCCATTTAGCCCTTTTTCTGTCTTGGATAGAAGGGATTATTTTGGTAATCTGCAAGGAAACAAAAAGCAAAATTCCATACAACCCCTCTACTTTTGTATGCACATGTAGGCATTTGTGTGGACATGTACATGGGGTCTCCTTTGCTGGAGTCTTCCTCCCTGAAAAGCCATCTGTACACAATCCTGAGTGACGTGGTCTAGGGGACCCTGCTTGAACAAGGAGGTTGGACTGGATGACCTCCAGTGGCCCCTGCCAACATTACCTATTCTGTGGTTTAATAGGTAACCAATGTTTATTCATATTGCAAGGCTAGAAGTTAAAAAAACAAAACAAACTGTACAGCTGAAATACCAGAAATGCTAAAAGCTCACACCCATCAGCCTGATGGAGAATTTAGCAAGAGAAATGAAGCTTGTGTCACTGGTGATACTAAACTTGATTTAAGAAAAATACATGTGCTTGGTTTCTTTTTCAGTAACAGGGAGGTTTCAGAAAGAAGAAATACAATATTTGAGCTGAATCCTTTAAAGCCAAAGACCCGCTATTTTCAGCTGCATTTCAAACCACAATGTCATAAAACTGTAGCTTTGCATGTCAGGTTTCAGCAACTGCTGTTTATAATGTCATGCAAGACCAATAACATATTTGATTGTAAAAAGTATTTATTCAATTGTCTGTTTTACCAAATAAAATCTTGACTCAGTATTCCCTGCTAACATGTTTATATCACTTCCCAGTCCTTACTTTCTTAGCATCTCTTGTCTCCCCTGCTTTTATAAACCCAGAAATTTTCTGGCATCTTGCTTTCACCTGCTTTTGTAGTGGGCAAAGGCAAGTAGAAGTCCAAAGGGGTGTGCAGTTTGCAGCACATTGGTCAGCACGGAGATGACAACAGGCAGGGTGAGAACTCTCCTCCCCTCTACCCTGACTGTGATCACAGAGTCACCAACAGGCAGAATATTTCATCTTAGTTCCTATCAAGATCCTTCAAGAATCTCCAAATATATTCATGATTTTGGCTCTGGAATTTTCTTGCAGACATAGGCTTAGGACTTTGTCCAGCACGACTGAAGAGTCGTCAGCTGACTGACAACTCACTCACCATACACGCATGCAAAGCAGGAAACAAACATCAACTGCTTTGAAAAATAAGGTCTGGGGAAGAGAAGGAATCAGAAAATTATTTCGGAAGCTCAGAGACTTAATAATGAAGGCAGTGTTCAAAAGATACTTAAGGAGCATTACAGACAGAGTAAGGGTTTAAAGCGCTATTTTTAGTAATGTTCAATAAAACATGCATCTGCTATATGTTTTTGATTTCATGAGGAAGCTTTTTCTTCGTGACACTACAGCAGGCTTGTCAAACTTCAGTCTAGTACAAATCATTTGATTGAAAAGTGAGACAGAGACACAAACAACAGGATACCACCTCCAGAAACCTCTTTTTTGTTTCCAAAAATTTCCATTTGGATTCAGAGGCTGAGGATCAAGCCAAATAAAAATACAGTGTGCCATTGAAATGAAGATGTTTTATTAAGAGCAATCTCATGCCAGCAATACCCGTTATTCTCCCCACATGCAGCAAACTTGCCCATACATTTTTTAAATGCAACTAACCTTATTTTATTAAGCAGATCAATCTAGAGTAGAAAGCGTGATATTAATTGCAGTTTTTCGTGTAACAATGTGGAGATTTGGCTGGGAATTCCCCACGCACTTTTTGGGGCTTCTCACCCCTCCAGACCCCAGCACGCTTCCCGAGTTTCCCAGCCCTGGTGGAGCAGCACAGGCAGGTTTCAGGTACTCAGCACACCCTTCGCCTTGCCTCACTCATGCATTGGCTCGCCCTGTTCACACACATCGCATCCTCCGTGCTGTGGCAGCCCTGAGCCCTTCCCCTGCTGCCCAGCCTCTCACCGGCCCTGTGGCTCTTGGGGACACCCCGGGACCCCCCCAGCGGGGCGGGAGAGCCAGGCAGGGCCACTGGATCTCTGCAGCCCCTGCCGCCCCCAGAATGGATGCAAGGCAGCGATCTATTTTACTCTCCATGATTAGTGCCAGACTAACTGTTCAAAGGGAAGCCAGCACTACTTCACTAATTTAGTCACATACAATATTAGATCTTTGAAATATGCCTTATGTACAGCCTGCATTACCTTCTACAGACAAATACAAAAACATGGTCAACATTTGCAGTAAAATTATCATAGAAATGCCATCTGAAACCTTATTTCCTTTTACAATGTGCATTTCACAAATAACTTGTATTAAAATTATGTTTTACAGGGCAGAAATAGAAAACAAATACTCCTAGTAATTTAAACAGGCATTTGCATAACATGACTAAAAACATGTTAGAAAAAGAGTTCTGCAGCTGGAAGAGTGAGGTAAAAATACAGATACAGTGATTTTAACACTGAATGTAAAAATGCCTTTTAGCTGCCATAATTAGTGAATTAAAGTGTACTTTCATCAAAACCATTCTAACTAAGATTACAATTATTGTTCTTACACACTGCTTCCTGCTTGTTCAATAGCACAGTATTAGTAACAGGTAAAGCACAGATTTCCAGAAAATCTCTTCACTAAAGCATCACCCAAAAATATTACCTTGTTCAAGCCTCCGCCTTGCAAAAGCCACTTCCTCTCATGACAAATTGTTATTTACAAAGCCACACTCTTGCTCAAAGTGTTTTAATATTAATTATGCCTTTTGTTTAAAAACTGGATTACCCTGTGACACTGGGGAATTTACAGGAGCACACAGAGAACAGTGATGCCAAACCCAGCAGCTCTGGGGACCTGGGAGTGCTGTGGGTGGGTGCCAGCCAGATGCTGCTCTTGGTGACAGGGAGGAAGGTGTCACTCATGACTGGGGTGAAATTATAAGTAATTAGGGAAATTGTTCCTACAAGAATAAAAGAGGAAATTGAGGCAGACACTTAGGGGCTGCAAGGGCAATCAGGAGTAAGTCCCACTGGAGGAGGGAAGGAAAGAGGCAATGGTCCCTCCTGGGAGCTGAAAATGAGATTATCAGTGGACTTCAGACAGGCCACATCAGATCCCATCTTAGACAAGATGGGATTAGGTGTTTTAAGCCTTCTGGCACAAAATTCTGCTACGGAGAACTGCTCTTGATGGTCTATAGGAACTTGTAGTTCTCATTTAAAAAAATTGTGCTATTCTCTACAACACAGAGATTCTTAAATATTTAAAAGCCTCCTCCATTGGTTGTTCATCAGATTGATTACGATGCATATTTCAACAGTTTTTTTCTAAAAATGCTCATCAGAGGATCAAGAAACGAGGTGTTCTGTGTGCTCTACATTGATTCACACTATTTCATTTTAATTCCAAAATACTGAATTCAGAAAACTGCCAAGAAAACAAAGCAGGAAATGTTTGTGTTTTGCTGTATATTGCATATGCTCTATGGTAACCAAGAACACAAAAGAAATAGATGATGTTGCATTTCTCAGCCTATCATTCACTAGCAAGCAAGCAGAGGAATAAAAACCAGAAGCACTGTAACTTCCCTCTGAGTACCTGCATATTTTTTCTTCTAACTTGCTAAAGAACAGAAATCTGCCAAGCTTCATATGTTACTTACCTTGTTTGAGCTCTCTCATTCAAATTAAAATTAAGTATAATTTCACCACCAAAAGAATAAAGCCATGCATATCTCCTGAAAATTAGCACCAATCTAGCCCAGTTTAAATACCTTTGTGAAGCTCTTGGGTTAAAGAGGGTGGTTTTCCTTTGCCTCTACCTTTGTGAGAAAACTTCAGAACCAAACAATCTTGTTTAGTTCGTACTTTCAAGGATACAGATCAAATGTATCTTATCACCAGATAAATCTGACATTCCTATCACCTTTGAGGCACACTGGATTCCTGATGTGTTACCTTCCCTCCTATATTACCTTCACAAAACATGGTACCAATAGTTAAATGAGTTTATTTGTGATATCTTTGTGATTTAGAAGCAAGAAATGTATTCTTGACACTGCACATTATCAAATACAATGTCATCAAAACCAAGCATTATCCCTCAACCCAGAAACTGGCTTTAAGATATAGAGAGCTGGGATGAAACTCACTACAAAATGGCTTTCTTATCCTTCCTTTCACCCAGAGTAAACCTTTATGCAGGAATAGCCTTCCAGGGATTTTCCATCCCACCCCTCCACATTTGAAAAGAGATATCATTGCACCATAGTGGTTCTAATTTTTTTTTTTACTCTAACTGAAGAGCACAGAACAAAAGTAGGTTTATTTATTTCTATTAATATTAAAGGGGGGTAGGCAATGGGACCTTTCTTGTGGTATCAACAGCCTCAACACTAACCAACAATGCTTACAACACCCAAGGCTGCACCACAAAAACATTAAAGACAATTTCTGTTCACTGACACCACTGCAGTTCTATCAATGATAAAAGCTACTGTGTGAAGAGCACCTTCTTTTCTACTATTTTAGCCCATTAACTACAACGGTTAGAGGTGACAGTACTTTTAGTGGGCTCCAGCACAGGTGCTTTGGTAATAAAGATTTTTCTAGCAAAGGTTATCATAGGTGGTAATGTGAACTACTGAAAAAAAAACATTTGGAAAGAGTCAATTCTCAGTCAAAGAAGAATAATTTAAACTGAAAACCAAAAGGTTTTCATCCTTTCATCCATCCCAGACAAGATATTTTCTTGCCTCCCCAATGCATTTCAAGGACTGATAAAGGCTATTCTGCAGAAGAAATGCTTCAGAAACAAAAAAAAAAAAAACAAGGCCTCAAAAGTAGCCCCAGGAAGATAAAATTAGCTTTCCAGTGCTGTATGTCAGTTTTATGCCCCTCATCTAAGCAGTTCAAATGAACTTGCACTCAAATGTTATTAGATATTGGTGCCGTGGCATTTATATTTCCAAGTATGCAAGGGACACATGCACACGAGCCAGAAGCACCAGGTCTAGAGGGCACCATTATATTCCTGTTTATTTCCCCAGTTACAGCAGGCTACAAATGCATGCTATTGATTGCTATTTGTCTCTTCACAGACATTCAACCTTAGAATTTTTATCTTTTCATTGTAATGTTTCCATTTTAATATTCCCTATCATCAAGGGCGCTACCAGTCTGATTTTTTCTTAGCTTGCATCCCCTTATTTGAAGCAGTTGCCACCCAAACCTGTTTGGTTCAAAGTTTTAGTGACCAAAATTTCACCCTTGAGAAATGAAAAGTGGAGACACCAATGATAGTGAAGAATTTGAAAATCCCCCAAGTCCATTTCCAAGCAATAACCATTTCCCATTTCCACCTACCAGTCCACAAGAAATTCAGTGGGCAAAGTCAAGGCAAAGACCCCATTCATCTTTCCTGTGTTTGCAACACCAATTGCAGCTCTGAATTGATAAACTGTTATTGATGTTAGAGATCAATGAGATTAAGCATGTGCTTAACTTTAATCACATAAATAAGTCCATTTCTGAATCTGGGCAGCATTATCCATCACTGGGCAGAACTAAGCTCTTTCTGGATAATTAACACTTCATTTGCTGTGCCATGGTCAGTGGTCCTCACATATGGTATGAAGAATTATATATATTAAGAGCCTGGTTCAGAATCTAGAGCCAAGTATATTCTTATCTGACGAAGTTTATCATCTCAGGGAACAGTCTGAAATCATTGGCATTGTTCAGGCCTTGCTTTGCTATAGTGAGGGGATGCCAGTCTGCAGAGTCAAGAAGGAGAATGAAACCTGGGCAGAGGACCTGAATGAATTACTATTTGTGTAATTAACCAAGCTGTATGAATCCCACTGTTGGATTCAGTTTTCCTTCTCATTAACATTCTTTTATACTTTCTGTATAAAAGTCTTCAATGAACACTGAATAGATTTTATTCCTCTCAAAAAAAATATATTATAGTTAAAACTGTTGAGTCCCAGAATTTAAATCAGGTAGAAATGCTCTTGTGCAAAAAATCTGATCATGTTAGTTTAGTTTGGGGGTTTTTTTTTATCATAAAGTCAAGCATATTCGACACACTAGGAGAATTTAGTTTAAATTTCTAATTATTCAAATACAGACTAAATGCTGCTTTATTACTTAGTATATCTTCATTAATTATCAGTGTTGAGGATGCATTTTAAGAAGTTCAGGAAGTTTTGAAGGCACTTTTTCAGTGGCACAAGAAAACTCTCAAGTTTTTAAGAACAACGTCATGATTAAATAAACATTTCATTTTATGCTTTAATTTTAACTCAGCTGAGTCGACAAGACAGAGTGGTAAAGAAGTCTTCATGGATAAAATTATCCAAGAAGCAAACACAACTAAAAAAAACACAAAACTTGCAAATACTTGTGTTTTCCTCTAATTGCTTAGAAATCAACTGCTACAGGACATAAATATCTGAATTGATTTTCAATGCTAGACACCACAATTCTGAAAGGGAAAAATTATATTTTTCTAAAATTTTCAAGCTGCATATAAAATTCGTCACACATTTTGATCCCACTTAAGCAAGCATTAGTGTTCTCTGTTGGGGAACACAGCACCCTGTTCACCTCCTGACCCGCTGGCCTCTTGGAAAACAGGATTGTGTGATCATTTCAAGAGCTTTGTTTCATTTGTGGATTTAAATAAGAGAAAGAAGTTGCCATTCACAAGAACAGCCACCTTGCTACAAGCCCCTTGATCACATGCTGCTAGCAACGTTGCTCGGGATGTTTTAAGGAAATGATCAGTGAACAGACCACACTCTGGAAATATTTCCACACATTCAAATATGGCTGTATCCATGAAAAAACAAAGCATGGAGTTCTCCCTCTCTGGTCACAAAGATACCTTCTTTATTAGAAATAAATTAACAAAAGTGACTTTGCACTGCTGGTGTTGCCAGGAAGCTCTTACAAAACCCAAGTATCAAAGAACAAAAACCCCAGCCCTCAGCAGTGCGTGGAGGGTTTGGGAGCACAGCCTTGGTCTGGAGTCAATCGCTGCTTTAATGGGCCACATTTGCACCCATTTGCAGTTGGGAAAGAGGAGCCTCCACCGAGCATTGCACAAGCAGCTGATCTCCAGCCCAGAGACGTTCCTGGAGCCAGTGAAACAGGACAGTGAGAATGCACTCCAAGTTCAGGAGGGAGTAAAACAGTAAAATACAGCACAAGCACATGGACTAAGTGTAAGTGCATAGGACTTTGTCACCTGCGTGCCCATGCCAACGTGCTCTTGCTACAACACATCCAGACATGATCCATCACTCAACAGAATGTGCCTCATGTCCCATGAAGGACAACAGGCAGCAGATAAATCTGGTCTAGTCCATATGGTGAGGAAAAATACTTTTTCCCCAGCCTTAAGATTAACGGCAATTGTCAGAAATCTTAACAGGGGCCAATGTAAAGATAATTTTAAACTTACAGAAATTCCTAAGTGGTTCATCATGCCTTGTCATGAAGTAATAACCACATGCAAAAGCTGGATTTAGTGTTAGGCAGTCTATGGGGAAAAAAAAGGGGTGGGGAGGGGGGCAGGGAATAAAAAAAAATGAAAAAGAAGAATACACTTAAAGCTGAATTGGCTTGCATTTCCCAGTGGTCTCAACAGCCCAGCAGAGCAGTAGCAATGCCACCTCCCAGTGTTAAAAAAGATCCACAAAGACCAAAGCACAAAGCCCAGAGGCAAAGCCCAGGAAAATGTTTGCATTCCCTCCAAGCTGAAGCATTCCATGGGCAGGCTTCAGCCTCCCAGGAAAACACATCCCAGTGCTCAGGAACTATTTCTAACCTCTGGTGTTCTTCCAGTCAGAACCTCTCCCCTCTTGCATCTCCTAGGGCACAGCCAGGGTTTCCAGCAGCCTTTTCCTTCCTCACTCAGTGCCAGCCTCCAAAACACTTTTCTTCTGAGTTTTTCTCTCTTGTCTTCTTTGCCCTCATTTTATTCTTTTTCCTGACCTCTCTACTGCAAGACAAATACCCTCATATCACCATGATCATACCTATAACAAAGACTGCTTAAAAGAGTGCAAATCACCCATGGTATTTAAAGGGTGGCCTTTTAGGATATGGGGAGGGCTTGTTTGGAAAGAGAGGAGGAGCATGGCCCAAGCCAGCAGCTGGGCCACCGAGGAGTATGGATGGGGTCCTCAGGAGCACCAGGGCTGGACACCAAGAGAAGGCAAGAGAGGATCTCACCAAGACTTCACATTGCCCTGGATCACACCCAGAACAGGCCACAGAACTCACAGGTAGGTCAATGAGCCCCCAGAAATGCCCAAGCCACAGTAGCAGTAGCCAAAATAGGGCAGAAGCAGAGCAGGCAGCAAGATCACACCTTGGTGGGGCTTCTCTGGGTTGAACATGGCCATGATTACTCCCCAGCATTGCATATACACACGTGATGTTTCTGAATATAAATAAATAAATACATATATATAAGAGAGAGATTTACAGTAAGAAAACACAGCCTGCTAGCGAGATTATATGAGCAGAGGAAGCATGCCAAAAGTGGTTGCTGTTTAATTTCAGCATACATACTGCCTCAGGTACAAACAAAAGTCTCAAGAATCCCATTTAAAGCTCTAATCAGGCTCTTCATTCATTTTCTAATTGGTAGAGCTTGATCCTGCAGCATCCAAATGCAGAATCAGGAAGAGAAGAGATGCAGGTCCAGGCTGTGGTCCACCTGCAGCACACTCTCAACACACCACAGACATCTGAGGTGGAACTTCACCCAACCTGCAGCACCACAAAGCATAGAGAGCACCTTACCAGTGAGGCTGGTGACAGACACCACCCCACAGCACACCTGTGCTGGCCTCTGCTTTCACACAAAAGCCACTTTACTTCCCCTTTTTTGTGTCCCTGCCTTTAACCTTTGGGATTGTCTTTAGTACTCAAATGCTTCAATATGTTTTTTTAAATTTTATTTTTATTCACTGCCAGAAGCTCAGTCCCAACACCGCAGTCAGCCATGAACTCATCCTAAGCACTCTGCAGAGGAGTGAAGCAGGCTGAACAGCCATGCCTTACACTGGCTGGGAACACAGGAGCTCAGAGAACACCACAACATTCACTGGGCCACCACAGTGGTAAAAGAACGCCTGAAAACAGGACAGGTTTGTTTAGAACCATTGTGGTATTCCCCTTGCACAGACCACCATTAACCACCTGCCCACCTGGAAACAGGGATCGTGCTTTTTTTTACCTCATTGTTTTCCATCAAGATGAGTTTGAAGGGCAGTAATTGGACAAACTCCAACATATCAAAGTGACCTTCCTAATAGGTTTCTTATACCCCACAAAAAGTAGTCCTTTGAAGAGGCACCTCCAACATGTTTCAGTTTGTTGTTTAAATAATAAAGAATAAATGTTTCTCCCTTTGTTGTTTAAAGAATCACTTCTTTTAATCACTACTGAAAAAATAAACAAGAGATCATTATTTTTCATTCTGTATTTTTAAATGGATTCAGATGAGGAATCAAGAGGAAATCTCATCACTTCTTTGTTCTTATGAAAAATCTCAGACTGAAAATACCCAGTGCCCTCTTGTTATTGTCAAGCCTAGAGCCATTAAGAAGGTGGTCTTAAGAGATAAATAGAGCAGTGATGCTTCACCTCCTTGTTCAAATGGGGGTTTCAATAAGGCAATGCTGACTTTTTGCAGAGGAATTATTTTGCTGCCTTTG
Source organism: Picathartes gymnocephalus (assembly GCA_013390045.1). Classification (NCBI taxonomy): domain Eukaryota; kingdom Metazoa; phylum Chordata; class Aves; order Passeriformes; family Picathartidae; genus Picathartes; species Picathartes gymnocephalus. Next base: position 733,365 of record WEKY01005688.1, read on the forward strand.
GGCTTTAGGATACCAGCCATCCAGAGAAATCTTTTGACATCAGGATGAGATCTACTATAGGTAGTTTTTAATCCTTTAAGACTAAAGGATTAAGCCAGTTGACCAGGAAGAGAAATTAGATTTAACACCTGGAAAATTCAAAGCATCTCCAACCTTCTTGTTCCAGGGTTACTCTCATAGTCCAGACAAGAACACTTACATGGAGTTTAGCTTTTACACTTAGCAGAAAAATAAACAAGTTTATATTGATCTAAATCTGAAGACGTAGTACAGAGATAACACTGAAATACCACAAAATGGACTAACAGACATTTAAAATAAAAGTCCAGAAGATGAGGATCTTTGTAGTTCTAGGATGGAGAAATGCAAGCCTAAAATCAAAAAAAATCATGAAAAAAAATGAGGAAACATGAAATGGGTGTGCTGGACATGGCAGCCATGAGCAAGACCTGGGAACAGTTTGCCATTCAGCTGTGAAATAGCAGATCATCTCTGATTATTTTGCTGCTAACCTAGTTGTGCCCTATGAAATCTGCCTTTCAGATGGCTCATGCTTTGCTGGCCTTGTCCAAACTCACATCTCAGCCACAAGGAGCAATTGTAGGATCTACAGAGACACCAAGTCCATGAGACCTAGAATGTATGTCAAAAGCAACAGTAAAAAATGGATTCTGAGAGAAAGAGGGGGAAAAAGAAGCAACCATTTTTTATTTAGGAAAGAAAGTATTTTTTAACCTCCAGTATGGCTTTGCTGAGTTCATGCTGTGAAGGTGTGGTTAGCCCTTGTTCTGGGCAAATATCATCACCACTGACATCCAAAACATCTTGGCTTCGTGTTTGCTGTTCTGGGCAGTCCTCAGATGGGCAAAGTGAGCCACAGCAAAGCACCAGCTCTGACACACCAGCATTATTGATTTAACTGGTTTGTTTATGCCTATGTTTAATTGGCTATGTTAATAGCATTTTAATCCACATTTCACTTGCATGTGGCTGATAGCGCAACACTGGTGTGGCTGTGGTGACATTTTCTCACCATTGTTGTCTGTCATCAAGCACCAGGCCAGCACTGTGAGGCTGACAATACCAAATGCTTTTTTTAATTAGGCATAGTTTACACTATACTCTATAATTCCCCAGCAATGACTGGTTTTTTTATTAAATAGGCAAAACCATGAAAAACCTTTAATCAAATAGCAAAGATTTCAGTCATCTTTTAACACCAGTATTTAGCATTTCTAAACATTCAAATGAAGATTAATGAGAACTGAGTGGAAAAAAAATATCTGCTGGTAAAATTGGAAAATCCCCTCTAAAGTTTGTGCCAAGTAGCACATCACCAGAGCATCAAGCAACATGATTACCCAAGGTATTCATGCCCAGAAATATTTTCTCCATGAGAGTTAAGATCACCTCATCTCCAGACAAACATTCTATGGGTCTGTCACAAACAAATACTGGTCCATGAGAGAGATTTCCAGGGGATCATGGTCAGCCAGAGACAAGGACATTGCATGTGCCTTTGGGCCACCCATCTCCCAAACACTGCCTGAGCAGTGAGTAATTCAAACAGAAAATATTAAGACATTAACCAGGACCTCTCCTAAGGGTCTGCTGCTGCCCAGGCAATGAACTCAGCTCACAGAGCTTAGAGGGCTCAGTCGTTTTTGCTCAGTTCCAGATTTTTCCCAAGGAGAGATTTGGCACAAAGCAAATGCCCAGCATGGCCCTGGGCAGACCCCTCCGACCACGAACAGCTCTCCTCAGCCTCACAGCCCTGTCATGAACCAGAGAATTTTTCACTGTCTGAATGCTGGCCATGGTCTATGACTTCTTGGTCCAAATCTTGGTTGCCTTCCAACCTCATGTTTTGGTCTGTCTAACTGCCCTCACGCTCATTTTTTCTCCTGCTATATAATCCTGCTTTTGACTCCCCTCCTTCACTCTCCATCCCTCTTTCACATTTCTTTTTTCCTCCCATTTCACCTTGCTCTCAGATTAGTAACTTGAAACAGAAGTCGAAAAGCAAAAATATCCTAAATTAATTTGGCATCTGTGCTATTTAACAGAATCAGATGCCCTGTTTAATTACCCCAATACTATTGTACTATTACTTGGGGAAAAAATGGCACAGGACTGTGCTACAGCTGCTTCCACAGAATGCACTCTATATAATAATCAGGACCAGAAATATTTTACAAATAGGAAAATCTCTGGGCTCTGTATGAATCCCAGCTGGCAGTGGAGCCTTGCATCCAAGCAGTGCTGGCCATGCAGGCACTGAGGGCAGCACAGAGGGGCAGCTGGGCTCTCCCAGCCCTGGGAACAGAGCGGGACCAGGGCAGCAGCGTCTGCTGCAGGGAGGGACCATCCCCCTGCCCTGCCTCCCTCTGCAGGAGACAGGGCACAGCCACACCTGAGCCTGGCACGGGAGTGCCCCTGCCCACCCTGCCAGAGCCTTGGTGTCTGCACCAGGCAGCTCTGCAGGGAGCTCTGCCTGCAGCTCCACCTGCCTCCCTCACAAGGGCAACTTTCACAGCACACACATCACAGAAAGCGTGAAATGTTCCAGGACAAGGTTTCCCATAGTGCTTGGAGGTGTCTCTGTGTGCTCAGGGGCACTGCTGAGGTCAGATTCAGCCCAGAAGGGCAGACAGGGCTTTCAAAGGAGAAATAAAGTGGGGAGAGGTGCACAAAAACACCCATTGTCTTTTTGAGAACCATAGGGGGAAACTAGAATGAGGGGGAAGATGGTGGAAAATATTAAAAAGTGAGACTTTTCCAATTTTCTGTGAAAGGTGAGAAAACAGATGAAGATTTTTGAGAGCAAAAGTAACACACACATACATGTACATGCATATCCGCCATCTCTAGATCCCAGGGAGAAGGCAAGCTGCTGCATTGTGTAGAGATTCAAAATGTAGAAAATGAATTGTAAATCACGAGTTCTGGATTCTTTGAGATGAAGTGTAATCTGATTTACAATGTTACAAAAAGAAATTAAAGTTAATTCCAACATGATTGTGGGTATACCACAATTTAATACAACCATGCTGTGGCCTTTAAATCTCCACACTGGAATATGCCAACAGCCATTACTTTTTTTAAGTTTCATATTTTATTTTAAACTATAAATTGGAAATACCACATAGCTTGTTATTTACATTTGAGAATTAGGATCTCTGCTTAGAAACACAGTACTCTATGGTGGAATACAATTATTGTGCAACTACCATACAGTCAGGATAGTTAAAGGCACTCCACTTCACCTCATCATTTTTTCTGCTTAAATATTATGCCACATTCTGATTAATACCAGACCAATAAAATCATCTTAGCAATCTGGTTAGAGTCTTTTGTCTACCCAGATGGCCTGCAATGTTAATGTGTGACAATTTCAACAATGAACTAGGACTGTTTTATGGAACCAACATTTGTTCCACTGCTTTTTCTTCTTAGGCTCAGAATTTTGACACAGATGGTACAAATTACTCAAAAAAACAGAAATGTTCATTTAGAAGGCTTAAATATGTGGTTTTACTCAGGCCATCCGAATCTTTTACATTTACAATTCAGTAAATTTACTAACAACCCTGCTGTAATTAAGGTCTATAAAAATCTTCCCTTCTTTCCCACTTGCTTTTCCCCTTACATATCTACAGCATTTCATTATGCATCCAATTTATTAATATTTATTCCAGTTCTGAAATGTTTTTAATTTTGGAGGATTTACACTGTTCAATCTTGCATCCGATTCTTCATACCTTTCTGATTATGGAAAAGGGGGGGAAAAAACATTTAATCTGTAACCACATCTTAATCCCCCTAGAACCTACACTTTTCTAGATCTTAGGGTAGGAAAAGAAAAGATAAAACTATGTCAGCAGCTTCTGGCCAAACAGCACAGCATTTTCAGTCAAGCAGAAGATTCTGTAATCCTGACTTTCCATACAGATACTCAGGGAAGAGTAAAATGTCTCTGAGAAATTACAGCAGGAAGAAAAAAATAACAGGATTCTTATAAAGTGTTTTCAAGAGAGAAAGCAATGGAGTAAAAGAAACCTTGGACTAGAGACAGATGCACTTACAGTTTGAGTGAGCCTATAAAGGCAAGAGGTTAAGGTGCAAAACTGCCAGAATACAAGAGAGTTAATGTAGAGCAACTGCTCTGGAGCTTTTGCTGCTACCCCAGGGAACAGGGAGCTGACATAGGCTTTCCTCTGCCTGTCCGGGCAGGGTCACATCCTGCAACACCAGGGCACCTCCCCCTAATTGGGGTAATTAAGACAAGCTTCCTGCCCCTACATCCAGGCAAAGCACCACGGGGGCTCCTCAAAATGCACTGGCCACACAGCGAGGTGTGGAGGAGCATCCCAGAGGCAGAGACCCTGCTCTGCTCCAAGCCCAGGCACCCACCAGTCCTGGCTCAGGGTACTTCAGCCCAGCAGGGACCATGGTCTGCACTTCAGGCCAGCAGGGACCATGGTCTGCAAGAGCCCTTGTGCTTCCAGAAAGCCCCTGGGGTTCGTGGGAGAGAGGGCTGAAATCCTCCATCCAGGTGCACAGCACCCTGTGAGCCCCCACAGCAGGGTTTGCTTCCAGCACCTCCTGCCAAAGTGTACCCTGGCACCAGGCACAGCCCCAGAAATCTCGTGCCATTTCACAGCGCTGCACTTGCTAATGTTTATTTCGGTGCCTTCAGCCAATTTACCTGAACGCAGTCCTTCCTTTGACACTCGCTGTGTCTATGTGTGGTTTCAGCATCATTCTGATGTTCTCATTTCTGGCCAACTATGTCTCTATGATGGCTTGGTTTTATTATTTAAACAAATAATTTAAACAATAAAATCAAATTTAAAAACCAACATAAAACCCCCATGACTGTCCTTTTCAGGCCTTGCAGAAAGTACACTGTATGCCTGATGCTCCAATTCATTATGATATTCTATTAGATCTGCCAACAGAAAGTGCATTTTGAGTTTCTAAATGTTGTTTCCATTAGAATCAATCACTCCATGCAATTAAGCCAATAGGCTCTCACCATTTCTGCTGTTATGAGATAAACCATCCTAAATATATTGACAGCTGTCTCCTGGAAGATGACACAAATTAGGTGGAGGGGGCATAAGCCTAAATGTCACCAGTGATAGGACAACAGTTACTCTTTCAGAAATCCACCTAATTTTCATACCCCATAAGGCATGCTGTAGACTTTTTTTGCATTGGCAGCATGCAGTAATCGATGTTTTGCATATTACAATCAATAACATGCTTAAATGTTTAGGTTTTGCATCCTTTTGCGATAAACATTGATATATTACAAACTATGTAAAACTGTTCATTGGACTTTTTGTTTGCAGCATGTACTGTATCATTCAGCAAATAAGTGAGCTAAATATTGTTTGTTACGAAACAGATGTCACATGAAATTATGCCATATGTGCTATTAAACATTTTTCTTTCCTTTTTTTTTTTGTAACAGTGAAAACCAAGATTTCATTTCAGAAGTAAGTGTATTTGGCTTTTCAAGGACTTGAAGCATGAAAATAACATCGCTAAAATATTTTTAAATCTGCTGTGCATCTTGTAATCTGGTTTCATAGGTGGAATCCAAGTGTTTTAAATATAGATACATTAAAAATAATGAAATAGGCTAAATTTATGATTGCATTACTACTTCTCCACAGGTTCTACTAATTTACCATAGAGGAAAATGAAAATTTTCTAGTTTTGCCCCACCACTTAAGGTTTTTATCAATTGGTACCTTTAAATACATGTTCTGTAACTTGAGAACTAATACACAATTTTCAGCCACCTAAAAAAAAGTCCAGTTAATGGATGCATAAAATTTTCTGCAAACATTTTAAATTTGCATCCAAGAATAGGAGGTGTGTGGGATTCACTGAGGGCAGAGATGGTCAACACAGACTGGCTTCAGGGTGAAACCCAAACCCAGCAACTCTGCACGAGGAAAAGGAACACGTTCCAAGGTTCTACTTTAATTGTTTTGACAGAACCATATATGTGAAAGCAGAGCAATCTATATCTCTAGACTCCCAAAGTGTGAACTCCACAACAGAGTGAGCAGAATGCAGGAAACATGTTGCCAAGAGCCATACAAGTAAAACAAAATCTGGTTGCCACAGGAAGAGTGACATTGGCATCAGAGGCAAAGACACTTTCACCCACAAATGGAAACACAGCTCACTGGGAAGCAAGGAGAAGGGGAGCAGATGCAGCAGCATGAGGAAGAAACTCAAAGTAAAGATCTTCAGACTCCATATGTAGCTTTCTTTCTCTTGTTCATCAAAAGGAGGAAGACAGGGTAAACAAAAAGGGAGATAAAGACAAGAAGGTGAAGAAAATATTTTTTTTCTTCTTTTTCCCCCCTGAAGGCAAATACTCACATTTCTAAACATGCTATCTTTGTGAGGCTTCTCTGTAATACAAATAACTAATTGCTTGCCAGCAAGCAGTAAAACTGAGAAGAAGAGTCCTTGATCTCCCAGCTTGGTGGAGATTCCTGAGGCTTCTAGTCAGTAAAAAAAAACCCTGCAAATAAACTTTAACACTTCAGTGGATGGAGTCTCTCCTCCAACACTACGAGCTTCCACATGAAGCCAGACAAACTTATCTTAGAACCCAGGATACTGTGCCAGGCCTGGTGAAGCTGCCTGCCACAGGTCACAGCAGCTGCTGTACTGCATCAAATCCCCTTCCTGCTTTCTCCCATTTCCTGAAGGGTGGCATCACCTTTTTCACATCCTATCCATCGTTTTGCAGGTTCTCTTGGATTATTTGTGGAGGAATGGCAGATGGGGCCACCACGAAGGATGACTGCTGTGACTCGTTCACACCACCACACACATGGGAGACAGATAAATACCAGTTTATTGGCTCACTCAATTTTTCCCACGAGGAGAAGCTTTTCCAGCACAGTGATGCAGCAAAACTCCAATGCCTCCAACCATCCAGCCCCGCCGGCTCTGCCTTAGACTGAGATACCAGGAGGATGAGCCCTGGTTGTGGTGCCCACCCTGCAGGTCAGCACAGAGCTCTGGCCCTGGGACAGGGTCCCAGAGATCCCCTGTCACCACAGGGATGGCACCTGGTGCCAACGTGTGCCCCTCAGACCTGGTGCTGCAATGCCAAGCACCATCCTGAAACTGCTGGTTTTTCCAATTTCCTGATCTAACGTGCCTTGGCTAAGTCTCAAGAGGGTTTTTTCTATAGTGCAAGGCACAGTAGAAGCAGCATTTCCCTGGGAAAAAGCACAACCACGGAGCAGCAGGCAGGAACAGCTATTCTGCACTAACTTCCTTCGTGGCAAATCCTTAGTTCATGCAAGATGTTCAGCATAGAAAACATACACAACTTCTAAAAAATATCAAGCACAGCTTTTTTTTTTCCGAAAATACACTATTTTTCACCCAAGATTATTTTTAAATTATATAGCTAGGTGCCAGTGTTTGGGATGATAGATTCTTTACAAGTGCCAAAGATCTGAGAGTGGGAAAGATTACAGGTAACCCTGCAACCCTGATTGAATGCAAATAGAGTTGTAAAAGCTTCCTCTTCTCCCTGCCTCCATATTGCACCTTATGCAGCAAACTGCTTAGTACATGATAAAAATAGCTAGATCTTTCAAAATCTTAGAAGAAAGGTACTTGAATGTTTTTCTTTAAACGTTGTATTTTCTTAAAGGCAACATAATGAGGTCAACCAAAGCTGGATTCAAGCTGATAAACTGTCTTTAGGAGAAACCAGAGGTTGAGCGAGGGGGTTTTAGCAGAGGAAAACAAAGACAATGATTGCAAAAGTCAGATCTCAAAATGTTAATCAGATTCAGAAACATAAAACATGACAATTTAATGGTGTTTGGTTAAAACCAGAAAATTTTAAAGTTCTAAGCATCTTACATTGAATTCTAATACTTTTTTAATTATTAGATATAAAATGCTTACAATTTTCACTGAAAATTAGACTTGGTAATTTATATTTCTTGTTTATACAGTACAATTTGCTGATGAAAAAAATGTGCTAAACTTATTGATTCATGACCATAATTGTTTAATTATTTATCATTGCAGAATTATATTAGCATTTATAATAATGCAGATGTGCACAAAGGCTAAGAAGTCATATACAGCTTTTGTTTTGTGTTTGCTGTGCTGAAATTAGGTTGATCCAGGTTGTGTGTGCACACTGCATATTGCAAGTGTTGCAACTCGGTGTCTCTTGGTTTTACTGGAGTTAGAGGGGGTCTAACCAATAGCCTCAATAATGAAAACGCTCCCTAGCTAATAAAGAATATAAATCCAAAGCCAACAGCATCGCAGAAGAAGTCTCCTCTCAGGCTGATTCCTCTGTTACCGTGATGCACATTAAATTCTGTGCAACACACACACAGCTGTTTGCTCCGTACCACCCACAGCAGAGGAACAGCTCGTGTGTGTTTGGTGCAGGGGAAGCCAACCAGAGCTGCACATCACAAAAATTACAGCCAGCTAAACCAGGCAAAATCTTCTGCATGAGGCCAAGTTAAAGAAGTACATAAGAAGTCTTGATATGAGAGAAACACATTCNAAATTACAGCCAGCTAAGCTAGCCAAAATCTTCTGCATGAGGCCAGTTAAAGAAGAACATAAGAACTCTTGATATGAGAGAAACACATTCCTTTAATTTTCATCTCTATTTTAAGGGATCATAAACAGTGGAAGAAAATGACAGATGCCTCACTTCAGCCTCTCCTCCCCTCTGTGTGCTAAATCTATTCCCTCAAGGAACTCAAATAAGACTGACATACATCCCTTTCTGGAGAGCTGCTAAAATAGCTTTGCCATGGGCTTCACAAGAAATTTGTAACACTGAGTGTGTCTTTCTGGACTCATCCTTTTGACGTACTGACAGCCAAGGCTCCCACTGCCTCTCCCCTCCGCGCTCTTTTCACCTAACACTATTTACTGGTGCTACCTTTTCATAATTAAGAGTCCGTATCAAAGCAGTTGTAACACCATTTAAGCAGCTTTTCTAAGGAATCAAATCTAAATGAAAAGGCAAAGTATAAAAATGCCCCATCTTCCGCTGTGCCTAACTGATTTGCTCTGCATTTTATCCTCAGGGAGGTGCTGATGCAAAAAGCCAGGGAAGAAGGACCATTCACCAAAGCAGCATCACACAAGCAGCAAGGACAGCTGATTGTGCATTGCACACCCACACGTGTCCAGGGTCTCTAAAAGCAGCCCCCCAGTCATGCTCTGGCCCTGGTGGCTGGATTGTTTATCACAATTCACAGAGTGAGCAGTTAACCTACTGACTCCCGCATCACAGCACAGGCCAGGTATTTGTTTCTTTTGTTAGATTAATATTGGTAACAGGATAACACACTCATTAGTGGTGATAATGATTACACAGAGAGGTAGAATAGCAATTCTTCCAATGTACCGCACAGAGGAGTCAGTTTCATTAATTAATGAAATTTATTAAAGAACACAAGACAATCAAAGAAAACACACTTTGGTTAAGCACCTTCTCAGATGCTGAGTACCTCATTGGCTCAGTAACTTTAAACCTTTCCACCTGCCATGAAAATACTACAAGTGCCACACAGAGGGAAGAGGGACAGGAGAGCACACCCTGGCTCAGAGATGGGCAAGCATCCTTTCCCCCTTGGCTGGCAGGAGCAGAAGCCCCAGAGAGGCTGCAAGGGGCTCCAGAGCAGGAAAAACACAGAGGAGCTAACAGCAGGATGAACTGTGTCCCACACTGAATAGATCCTTCCATTTCCCAGCTTGCTCTGTCACTGTGTAATGTAAGAGACCAATTCCTCTGCGGGCGCTGCAAGAAGTGTGAGTGAGGACTTCTTCTGAGCAGGATTATTTCAAACACTTCTCAATTATTAAAACCTGAATCCTTATAAACATCTGTGAGGGACTGCCATTTAACAAATGATTTACCAGAACTGCAGAACAACATGCAAGTTTTAGTTTTCTTTAATGTAAAAAAAAAAGAAATCAAAAACAAAACCAAAAAAACCCACGATGGCAGAGCGGAGACTTGAAGACAAGTTCCCACTCTCAGAGCTATCTTAGGCAGCAGTGCCTGCATTTCTTTAAGTGATCACATTCCTACATGACTGTCACGTCAGATTTTTATTCTGGCTACCAACACACTGCCATTTGCTATCTGGGGGATTAATTGGCTTTGCCAAGCAAGGAAATACCAGAGTGTTCAACAGTGCATTTACTGCTCAAACAGTTTAGGGGGAAAAAAGGTGGTGAGGAAGAGTAAGATTGCTATAGGGGCTGCAAGACTCAGTTTCCTGAATTTCCCCCAGGAGTTAGTTACATTACATAGTATTTCTGATCTTCCAATTTGATCTTTGATTTTCAGTTCCAGCACCCTGACATGGCAATTGCTCAGTACTGTGCAGAGAGATGCTTAAGAGATTAGGAAATGTCTGAATACAACAGACACCACAACAGGGCACTCAAAACATGCCATGGCAGCAAACCAGAGAAGGTATATCTCACCTTAATTGCTTACTCTGTTTTATTCAAATACAAACATCTTTTAGGAAATGATGATAAATTGTGATCTATTTTTATTATGATCTTTCCAGGTGGTGTCATATCGACATTAAACCAAAAGTGTCTGGTAAGATCAATGTGCCAATACTCAGACCCCAGTTCAGTTTAAAGTGGTTTTTTAGACCAAGACCTATCCATAAACCAGACATACATCTAATAGAAGAGAACTTTTTAAAGTAATGCTCTCTGCCTTGCCAATATTTGCTGCAAAACTTTAGACATCTGGGGAAAAAAAGTAAAAAATTTAACTCTATTCCCTCAAGAGAACATTTTGAAACGAAAGTTAACAAGACTGTCTCAGGAAGAGGATTTGAGGGTTGTTTTGGTTCCTGCACAGGACTTGGTCCAAGTCACTTCTGAGTGTCAGTTTATTGTATTTCTTGGATCTCCAAATGGAAACTAAGCTCATTCAAAATCCACCTCATAAAGGAAGTGCTTACAACTACTAAATCCTGACCCAGAACTCGGTACTTCAGGTCACTTTCTTGCATGATAACAAACACTCACCTGTTGCAGTTCTTACTAAACGATGTGTGAAGTCCCTACATTTATACAAGGCTGATGTAACTCAGTAACCTAAAATCTTCTCTTTTCCATCAGCCCCAATCTGGAGCAACTGAGCTTTCAGTGAAGGAGCATAACTTCATGCAAGTTGTCCCATGTCCTTAAAACCATTGCCCCTGAAGTCAGACAGAGTGTTGCAGAAGCTAACCCAGGAAAGTACTGCTTTAACACGCTTAATGAAGAAATGAGGTGGAATTGAAATGAATTTTCACAGCAATCAATGCAATACTTCAATGTCTCCTTGAAAAGCCTGGCTCCTCTCCTGCCAGGTTGCCCCTTCCCTCTTTCCTATTGTATTTTCATCAATTTAGAACTTAAATCAGCAAAACAATTGTGTGACTTTCAAAAATGCTTGAAAGCTATAAGCATGAAAATGTATTTTTTGTGGCTGTGTGCAGCCATGAAACATTTTTTTAATGAAGAGATTGAAGTTGTATCTGCTCTCTTACTTGACCGGGTTTGCTGTCACCAGCGCTGCACCCCCACAACTTTGCAATGGTTAATATGAAAGCAGGTTTGGACTACAATGGATGGGTTTTGTCCTTCATTAGAATCATTGATTTTCATCACACTTTATTTTCAGTAATTTTCCTTTAAAATAACTCTTTGAACCAAAGCCTACATTCCTCTCTTGTTCCAACACTAATCTCCTATTTGCCAGTCCTCAGGATTCACACATATTGCTATATTTGGTGTTATCCCTAAAGGTCTTCATAATTACACCACAAATAATTCCTTAAATTTAAAAGTGTTTTGAGCTCTCCTAATTGTAGAGACAGCTTCAAGAATATTGCCAAAATAATCTAATGGTCTCCAAGTGACAAAGCAAAGAACAAAAATCACTTTAAAACCAAAAACCCTCTTTATAAGCCAACATCATATTTGTGGGGAG
>WEKY01005688.1:824633-869943 GCA_013390045.1 Picathartes gymnocephalus
ATCATCGAATCATGGAAAGGACCCTAAAGGTAGCATGGAAAGGACCCTAAAGGTAGAATCATCGAGATGAGAAGACACCTTCAAGATCATCGAGTCCAACCATCTTCTCAGCACTACCCCTGTAATTCCTAAACCACATTGCCCAGCACCAGTGCCAGAGGCCTCTTAAACACCTGCAGGGATGGTGACTCCATCACATCCCTGGACAGCCCATTCCAATGCCTGACCACCCAAACGGTGAAAAAACATTTTCAAATCTCCAATCCAAATGCCCACATCCCCTCTGCTGTGGGCAGGGACACCTTTTGCTAGACCAGGTTGCTCCAAGTCGCATCTAGCCTGGCCTTTGAACACTTCAGGGATGGGGCATCCACAACCTCTATGGGCAGTTTGTGCCAGGCTCACCACCATCACATGAAAGAATTTCTTCCTAATATCTAACCTAAATTTCCCCTCTTATAATTTTTACCCATTATGGCTTGTCCTTTCTCTACAGTGGGCTGTCATAACTTGGCAGATTGCAAAATATTCATTAAAATCGCTGAGAGCAGGACTCAGGCTTGCCCTGCATGGGAAGTGACTGGTGTACAGCCACCCTTGGAATACCACAAAGTAATTTATGTACAGTAAATTCACTAGCTAGCTCTGTGAATGCCATTAGACACTTCCAGTGTGACACATGGGTGCTGGAAGGGAGCCATGCTTTAACAGCGTTTGGAGTGGCAGCACTGCTGGAGGCCTGAGCATCTTCTCATGGTGCTTGATGCCACACTAGCAGGTGTATTTCAACTTGTGCACTCCAAACACCACAGAGGCATGTTCAGCCATAGACCTTGTGTTCAGTGCTGAACCTTTCCCTTGAGTGAATGGGGCTTTGTGTTGTTTTATATTTGCCAGTATAGTTGAGGAGCTCACATTGTCTCTCCCAGAGGGACTAGTATGTCTTAAGATGGAGGTGCAAAGGGGCATCATGCCTGCATTTAGATCAAGGGTCTCCCTCTCCTGCCAAAGAATCAACACTTCCTTTCCACAAGCCGAACTAACCCTGTACACACCACAAAACAACTGTATGTGTTATACACATGACACAGCATGGGCCGTGCACTTTTCTAAATCCATGTTCCCATCTCCCTTGAAGAACCTGTTATATATCTACAGATGAGGAATTTAGAAACAATTTTCAAAGCATGGTTACTCAAGCTGGAAGTTAGCTTTTAGCCAGACTTTAATACAGCTTCCAATATTGCAAACAAAAATTTGCAACTGCAGCTGTGTAGTTTGGTTTTTGAAATAACAATATCCATAATCTTCAAGAATAATTGAAAGTTAGCTAAAATGTCTGGCACGTATTTGTCACTGAGGGAGGGATTCTGGATCCTTTAAATGGACAAGAGACATCTCTCTATTGTCATCAGAAAAGAGCTCACCAGCAAAAGGATATCTCAAGTTTAAACAGGTTATACAAATCTAGCAGTCCTTCTAAATGCCCATTGTGAGTAACTCCCTTCCAGCCTGCTCAGAACCTCTTCTGAACTTCACTTCAGGGCTCGCAGAGGAGATACGACAAATACAGGTCATTTTTAAATGCTCTAGTTGTTCCCATTTCATCTCAACTCGATTGGAAGGTGAGACAGATCTACAATATAAAGATAGTGTATCTTATTTGAGTTTTAATTTTTTGCCTGACATAAAAAATCTTAAGTAACAAGAGGAGCCACAAAGTAGGAATTTTGTATCACAAGACACTCATTTCTAAATAGAATGTAAAGACACGCTATCATTTCTCTTGGTTCCTCTTCCAAAGCCTTCACCATTTCCTGTGCCTTGAGGACACCATTTAGTCACTGAATGTGTTGGGTTGAAGGCCTCTGACAGTTCCAAAGTGAGAGGCTACATCATTATCAGAGTAATGACTGCTTGCATTTGGTTGTACTGATGATAGTATGGAATAGTTTACGGCATCCTTTTGTACATTTTGTTTTTCATCTGCCAATGAAGAAATGTTCTAATAGTGACAAACAGATGGGACACAGCATTTGCCAAAGATGAGCATGAAGCTTTTCTCACATTCTTTTGCACTTATAACCTGTACAAAACCACTGTCACCAGTGAAACTCTATGGATTATAAAATAAATCAAATTGAAATTTGGCCTTCTAAGCTGTACATTTTTGTTTACTTGTTTACGACATTAAATCTTTAGATGCCCTACCAGATGATTTTCATAAAACCTTGGACAAAACTGTGGAGGGCTCTCTGTAATTAAGCGAGGGAAAGGCAAATAAGCAGAGCTTACATGTTCTCTTCCAAGTGGCTGGCTTAGTGCTCAGCAGACATGCCCGTACTGGAGCTGAAGACAGGGCTGCTGGCAGAGCTTCTTCCAAACCCCAAGCTGGCCAGACTGGATGATCTTTTCGAATGAGAAATCAGTGTCATGTTTTCAGTTTTGGTATGAACAGGTCAGCTGTACCTGTGAGAGCAGGGGATTAGAAGCAAAGTTTTAGAAAGGTCAAGTCAAGTTTGCAGCGGAAAACCTCACTCCAGGGCTCTAGCTCAAAGACATTCTCCTTTGGCAAAAGAAGTCTGTGCCTTCTCCCATACTCATTAAAAGCCATTCACCATCACTCTGCAAAGACAGCAGTCACAAGGGAAGAAGAAAACAAGGAGATGACAAAAAGAGAAGACATAGGAGAAAATGCCCCAGCCAGTCCTTCTGCTGAGAGAAACAAAGCTGAATCCATGACCCCTCTGTTTTGCAAAAGCAGAGGCTTAGATCTAAAAATATGGATTGCAACACAAAGTTGTGGATGAAGACAAGAGGGTTAGGAACGTTGGAGCTCACATATGTGTGAAGATACATGCAGAACTGTGCTAAGAACAACAGTTGTGTGGGGATTGGCTGGAAAATGGGTACAGGGAAAAGCAACAAGAAGGAGCTCATCATTACCAAGCAGGAGAAAAAGTTATCCTGAGACAGAGCTCCCATGAGAGGAATGCATCTTTGGAAAACAAGATGCGACCCATGTGGTCAGAGATGTGACCACCTCTGTTGTCAGCACATGGAGACAGTCTGGTAACAGGAATAGTGAATGAACTCCACGGGACACCAGCAGGCTCCCTGATCTGCTTTAGGGAAATTCCATACTCAGTCTTCTGTCATGAAAAGCACATGCTAGAACTGTTGGAAAAAACCGTAAACTAGTATCCTCTTGTTAAAGCTAACTCATAATCAAAATGCCGTAAGAACAAGTCCATCTTAGAATTGTATCTATAATTCTGGCTGCAACACCCACCCTGCATGCTTATTATGAACTTTTAATGATTCTTAAATTCCTGTGAAAGATTAAAAGCCATTCCTTGTTGCTGTGATTTGCCAGGAGGATAAGTGCCCCAGCAAATATTTAAGAATAACTGTCTCCACCCTGCCAGCAATTAAGGAATATCTTTTCTATCCAAAAGTTTTATTCTGAACAAAACCATTATTAACTTTCCTAATGAGTGTTCTTTATGTTGCAGATATGTCCTTCTGGGCCTTCCTGTTGAAAAAAAAATATGGCCATGAGTCCCCCTCCTTTGGTAAATCAGGAAGGCAACCCAGTTCCACTGGAGCTATTTAGAGGAGTGAAGCTCTGCAATGCTTGCAGAACCATGGTCAAAGCCTGCACCTCCCTGAGTTTAATCAGCTTGAAACAGCCAGTGGTTTTTGTTCAGATAATGACAATGGAGTCAAACTACTAGACACCTTTCATTGTCCAGACATAGAACAAGTAAGGTTTTTATATGGTTGTTGGTCTGAAACATCATGGTACTGACATTAGCATGTTCCTCTCTCCTGTCTTTTCTCATTAGAGAAAGGTGAGAGGCTTAGGGATGACACCAACATACTACTCATTTTTTGGTTACATATCTATGTGCCTTAACCCATGCTTGAAATGTAAGTTTAGGGGCAGCTAAATACTTATGTGCTCTGTGTCACCAACTTAGCCTCACCCTTGCTATCCATCCACACAACTATCCCACGTTTAACATTCTGACATCTGAGAACAATCAAACTGATATTCCCTCAGGTTCAGTTTTTGGACAGGGTTAAGTATTTAGTAGACTGATGTTCATTTGTCTCTGCAGGGAGAACAAGATTTTCTGGTTGAAGCTACTGGACCTTGAAGTCCATTAATACAGTGTGTTGTATTTCTACATTGGTAGTGATGAAGAGGAGTCTAAATCTGTGTATTGGATTTAGTCAGGATACAGAAAATTGTCAGAAATAGCCCATACCTATGCAGACACACATACACATTACCACACACATCTAGGATCAGCTAGTTAAAAAAAGCTGGGACAGACTGTAAGCTTTCTGGTGAGACCATCTGTAGAAATTACATTTTTCCTGATAAAAAAGGCATCTATGTAAAATATCTATAAGGCAGCATAGCCAACTATTAGTGAGCATTATGCTTTAACCTTGTTATGTGTTTGCTAATAACAACATAGCTTGTTTTAATGTTACTATCATGCAATAAAGTTCTGGACCCCTCACAATGACACAGCTGACTGTAGTCTAGCTGCTATTCTGTGAGGACTGTCATGGTTGGTTTGGTACATGAAACTTGGATGTTTTATTTGTATGCTTTGTAGTTGCTTCTGCCATCTTTGATTAGTATCACCTGGAAATCCCAGCTTTTCTGCATGTAGTCAGACCCAAGAGGAAAGCCTGACTCGGAAAAGATTAGTGTCACTTTGCTTTTTCCCCTCGTCTTTTCCCTATAAAGGAGGAGAGCTTTCTGATCATGGCAGTGTATCAGTAAAGATAGCCTGGATACCAAATACCTTAAGGGCCTCAATCTCCTCTCATATGTCCCAGAATTAAAGCTGAAATAACTCTGTTGACTTCAGTGGTGACTTATACTTGCATTGAAAGGAGAATCAAATTCTGAGGTTTGTATGAGGAACACTATGAAATTTGTTCTTTTAGCTTGTTAAACAGACAGTACCAAATGCACATTTCCATTAACAAGAAGACTGTGACTTTAAGGATGTCTGTCTCTCTCTCAAACTATTTACTCCTGTACCCTTGTGCTAAGGTGGTGGTGGTGGTGAGGGTGGCGGTGTGAGAGCAGCCCTTGTACAGACTCAAGGGGCAGATTTAGAGGTCTCCCAAACCACAAATGCACTTTTTTTCTGATGTTTGCGTCACTAACTCCCTTCAATATAGCAACTGTCAAACAAGCACATACAAACCAAAGCTGGTAGCACAGAGTTTGTATGAAAGCAAAGCCTGCACTTCACTTTTGGAAGCTAAAACCAGGCTGCCAGACCTTGGCCCACAATAGCGTGTTTAATACAGGTCTTGCATCAGGTTCAGCACAAGCCAGCTGGGCCAGAGCCAGAGAGAATTCTCAACCAGAAGTGGTCTTGTTAAATACTCGTTACTGGGTATGTTTTTCTGCCCATTATTGATCAAGGGCAGGTTATACACCATTATTTTTTGCTGTAGCACAGGCAGCCAGTTTGCCACTGTTAATATCTCAGGAAATTCTTCCTCTGGTTTCCAGTTTGTAGGAGGAGTACCTGCTAAGTGGGTATTCCCACTGCCTTCTTTCCAAGGGATCAAGGGGTATTTCTCCAAATAATTGGATTCTTGTCTCTACAATGCAGCAAGCCAGCACAGAAGCCCTAAACTGCTTCCCAGATCTTTTACCTGAATTTCTGTGGCTGAAGTAAAGCTTGTAACTACAAAGGTTGGGTTTATCATTACTTTCAATTAATAACTTTGTCTATCCTTTTAATTGTAATTTCTTATTCACTTCAGGGAACTATTTACATATATTTACATATATTTATTTATACACTTTAACAAATGTACTCATATTAATACAGGGCATTTCCCTGACAAGCTTAAACCTGTTTCCCTATCATTCAACTTCCCTTTCATTTCACCTTTTGTTTTGTTTCTTGGCATTTTTGCTGCTTTAAAACAGTGCATTTTGTTGCTAAAGGCAGCTTTGTTTTCCAGATATCCTTCCAATTTTGTTTAATTCCTCTCAGTAAAATCGCAAATGATATTGAGCATTACATTGATTTTTAACAAAACAAGTGGGATAGGAATATGACAAACTGAAGGAAACCAGAAACCACAGTCCTCTACTTCTGCTGCTAAAAACCAAAGTCATATTACAATTCATTCCTGCAAGTCCTTTCTTAAGCATGTAATCCCAATTATGGACACAGTCCTTGTGGCTTCAGGGAAAGTAACTTCATGGTCCCAGACCCTCCTCAAGGGAGAAAAAATTCATTGACTTGTCTAAGAAAGAGTTTCTCTGGAAGCTGTAGACTGAGGAGAGTCATAGCATGATTGGAACTCTTTTTTGCATAACCAGATCAAATCTGGCCTTGGTAATAGTGAGAAATTATTACCATCTGAATTCTAATCCATGGCATATGCAATCGGGGCTGGGTGGTCTCATTATAACTTCTAGGAGAGCAAACCTCATCTCATAAACCACCACTGCAGGTGGCACTTCAAATGGAAGTCTGGAGGCTCAGTGGTGTAACTCCACTTCTTGTTGAACTCACAGAGCATTTTTAGCAAAGGAAATGCAACAAAGTCAGTTGTCTTCATATTTTCCACTAGATGTTTATGATCACTATTTAGAGAAGGAAGAAAAAATAAAAGACTTTGGGTACCTATTTTCTGTAGAGTGATGTAAACTACAAATATTTAAGCAAATGTCAGTAAGATGACCCCGACCCTTAAGGCAAGCAACCATGGGCCCCAAAGAGGGGAAGGATTCCAAAAGATGCAATCTGTGTTTTCAGGACACATGTAAATATAAAACCAATTTTATAAAACACAACAAATTAGGATTTATTAGTTTGCTATGCTAAAGATGAGTAGGTATTTCCATATCCTTTGGCATTTAGAATGTAATTGACCTTGTTAACTAATAGCTTTGGAGACATTCAAAGTGTTTTAACCAACCTGAACTGGGCTCCATGTCAATTTACATGAAGAGCCTTAACTGGTGTCTGTTTACTCACATTTGTTAGGTTCCATTGCAAGGGAGGTCCTGCCTGCCCATCTCACCTCATTTCTGTTTTCATCTCTGTGCAAACCTGGTCCACTCTGCCGCAGCAGCAGCTAGCGGGAATCCTTGAGTGGCAGCCCCATGGTTTAAAATTTGCATGGAAAATTACAGCTGGCCCAAAAGCAAGTCCAAAATATCATCACCCGTGGTGGCAGGACTGGAAGGGCAGCACTTCCAAACACCCCCTCAACAAGAGGGTGGCAAGCTCAGTGAAGAGAAGATGCAGCAACATTTGCCATCCTTGGGAACAAAGAAGGTAGGGCTGCTTGTCCAGGAAGAGCCCCCACTTTGGGCCAGACATGTTTGCTCTTGGCTTAAAACCAAGTTTTTGACATGGGACAGCCTTGATAGGGAAGTTTCTGCTAAGGCGCAAAAGTGATGCTGGTAAACTGAAGACATAATTGTAGCTCAGCAAAGGGCAGATACTACTTTTTCATTTGATTTCAATGTATTTTGAATTTATTTGTTTTCAAAAGCATCTAGAATTTAGGAGACATATACATATATAATAAATCAAAATAAGTGAGGAAGTGACAGGATAAGGAACTGAAGACTTTGAATAATATGTTTCATTTTAAAATTACAAGAGCATAAATGCACAAAATCTTAGAGGCCTCCATCCAACAAAGCACTTACATGTATACTTAATTTTAAGTCTCCGTACAGTCACGCTTTGCTGAATTGAGGCATAATAATGGTAAACTTCTAGGCCAAATTCTGGACTGAATTCAGTAGATACAGATGTCTTTAAAAGGAAACAATATGTGTACGTAGAAAGCACATCTCTAGACACGCATGCCTGATCCCTTGCATTCATGTTCAGAAACTGTCAAACGCAGCAACATTTGTTTCCCCTGATTTAAAATACTTGCCTTGTTTGACACCGAGCGACTTTGCCAGCAGAAAAAAATGGTCTCTGCCCAGAAGACCTTACAGTCTGAAATTTGGACAGATGAACAGCAGGTAAAATATAGAAAAGGATGAGAAGGGAGGAGAGCTGAAGTAATAAGCTCACATGGTTATTCATTATAGACACGTGCGTTCCGTGGTTGCCAAGTTATAAGTTTTAAATATAGAAGTTTACTTTTATGTACAGTAATAATTATTAACAGAACACAGATCTTAGGGGGCTCTACAGATCATTTTGACAATCCAGAGTGAATGGGAGTTTTGCCACTCCTTTCAATAGAGTCAGGCTTTTATTCTGAGATTCTGCTTTAACCCATATGTCCCCAAAAGAAAGAATACACAAACCTTTACAGCCCAACCAGCTCTGCCCTGACTTATAGAGCCTGGAAACTTGGGTGCAAACATCTGGCAAGTCCCAGCTCTCAGAAAGAGGAAGTGTCATTCATCACACATCTGTAATAAACAGCAGCACGCCGAGCAACAAACCTTCTCCAGCCTTTCTTTACAGCCAAGCCTCCCAATTAACCTTCTGTCATCCAGAGGCCAAGTAGGAGGCTCTCACAGAAGACTTGCTCCACAACACCTCAACCTGCAATTCTGCCATGTTTTTCTGAGATTAAAGATGAAGCAGACGTTGTAGAACCGCTGGGGAGGAATGGTCTGTGCATATGGCTGTGCTCACAGCTCCCAGCCCTCCTGCAAACCTGGGAGCTCCTGGTACCTCATACCCCCAGCTCACATAGGAAAAGGGATTTAAAACTGTCAGGCAGCAGCTTTCACTATTAACTTTCAGTTTTGAAACAGCTGAGACTTAGAGGCTTTGAGGAAATCTGGGTCCAATTTTTATTTTTAGATAAACTGCCAGGGAAATAAATCACACAATAATGATTTTCAGTAATTTTTATAGAAGAACTGACAACTCACTGTGGTGACTCAGTATTTGCAGAGTACTCTACAATATTGTGCAAGCACTTTAATTTCATCCATGATTAAAAGAATTCAAGGGGTCTGGGCTTTGTCCCTTTAGCACTTCCGAGCTGTTTCAGCATGAGGATGGGAAAAAGGTAGCAAAGGACAGACTTTGTCCGTGTTGTTGCAGTAGACAGTTTGAGGAATCATGCAAAGTTATATGGAATTAATATTTCTTCTACTATATCATAACTTTCACCTCACCTAAGAGAAATAAAATTTAGTTATTACAGAGATAGAAACTAACGTAATAAAGTTACTGGTAAGGTTGGAGTAATACAGGGGTTGGCCATGCTCTTGGCCTGTTTCAGTGAATCTGTTGGGGAGGAAAGCTTTTCAGAAAGATGATTCTGACAAACAAAATAGCTTTGTAGTACTA
Organism: Picathartes gymnocephalus; assembly: GCA_013390045.1. Classification (NCBI taxonomy): domain Eukaryota; kingdom Metazoa; phylum Chordata; class Aves; order Passeriformes; family Picathartidae; genus Picathartes; species Picathartes gymnocephalus. Next base: position 833,975 of record WEKY01005688.1, read on the forward strand.
GCAAAGAAAACTCCCTAAAAATTAGGGGTTTTTTTCTTTGCAAGTTTTGTTTTGTTTTTGTTTTTTGGTTTTTAGTTTGGGTAGTTTTAAACTCCTCTCAAAAAAACCAAAAACACCTACATGTTAAAGTCAAAGAGGAGGCTCTGACACCCCTCTAAACCAAGGCACAGGCTCCTTGGGCTCTGAGTAAAGAAGCTGGCATTAGTTCAGTGACTTCAACCTGGCTCCACACTGTCTGAAAGGTCCTTTCACAGGGAAGTTAATGCAATATCTTGGCCTGAATTACCTCCTTTTTATCACTACCTCCATGCTATTTAGATATAGATTTTTTAGTTAAATGTACTTGTTAAATTTTAATGTTCTTTTGAAACACTGATGAATCCAAATACCACTATATGCAGCTTCCTGAGTCCAAAGAGTCACACAGTGGGAGTAAAGCTCTATTCAGGCCATGCTGAAGTAGTTTAGCTGAAGCAGAGGATTTTTGGTTTTCCACTATAGGCATGATGTAATAACCACCCAGCTGATAAGCTTTAAGTAATTTGCAGTTTCCCATTTATTCTTATAAAACACTACAGTGAGCCATGGTTGGAGTGGGTTTTTCCCCAGGTTCCATACACTGTGAACTGATTTTCTCCCTGCCACATGTTCAGCACCCCCAGACACTCAGCTGTCTGTGTGAGACAGGCATGGCCTTGTCCAAGGGGTTGCACAGGCAGTCACTGTCCCCTGGGCACGGGCCAGGCCAAAGGCAGCCACTGCCAAGCACACACAGCTGCAGGGCATTTGGAGTATTGCACAAACTCCCACTTTGGAGAGAACTAACTCTTAACATAGCAATAATAGGAGCAACCAGATATTATGTGAATGAGAGGAAATAAATACTGGATTCTCTACTTGCAAGTGTTCTTTTGGTTGAGATGATGGTTTGTTATGCAACTGAAATGTGAGAGAAAACAAGGAACCAGTAATTTCCTCTCGCACTCACAAGACAGCACCAAATATTTGTTGAAATTCAATTATGATGGACAAGGAAGTATAATGCCGATGTCTGGCGATGTCAAGGCAAGAAAGGATTATTAGATCAGCTACCCCAACTTGCACAGCAAAAGCCCCTTGACCACCAAAATAGCTTTGCATTAATACTTTAGACTTTGATTAACAGTTTCTACCTTAACTAAATGATACTGTTCAGAGACCCCTTGTGATATTGTGAAGACCACCAAGACAGGCAGAACCCATCATGAAACCCAGCAGAGTTCCAGCAGGTACTTTGAAACAGCAGCTTTATTTCCAGTTTCCACTTCAATTTACAGACACTGGTTCTTTCGACACATTTCCCTGCTAGCTGAAAAAGCTCCCTGGTACCCTGTATTTTCTTCCCATGTAGGTGCTTATACATTATAATTGAGTCACTTCTCAATCTTCTTTTTATAATGAAAGATAGAATAAAACCGCCTGCGGCCTTTAGAGCATAGGCAGCTTTCCAGAAGAGTTTATGAAGAAGTAGAGGAAGTCTTAATTTCCCTATTTACAATACAGTATCAGTCATCTCCCTTTTCAAACTTGCCAGAAGCTTTTGATTCCTTTTGGAAAAAGCTATATACTCACATTAAAAAGCACATAAGCATGTATCAGCTCAGATAGCCGTTGGTCCCTCAGCCTGTTTTTGTGGACATGAGCACTATTTATGACAAACCAATTTGGACTTGCATGGCAGGTAATAATGTAAATCTTGTCTAAAGCCAAAGCTCCAGTGCTACTTTTAACAGCAGCTTTTATTTCACTGAAGTATTTTCTTTTCATAGAAGTGGATTTCAACGAATCTTACCTTGATGTGAGAAAACCCTTTGCAGATCCCCATGTCATTACAAACTGTTTGCAAGGGCTTGCCATTGATTGCTGCCAGCACAGTCATTGATGGACAGGGCTGCTCCCCCCTTCTGGAGGCACTGCCCAGACCTCTGACACAGAGCTATTTTCTGAACACAAGGACCAGCGTGCTTTGGTTGGTTGCTAACAGGAGCACCTCTGTATGATCTCGTTATTGGAGAAGAAATCAGTGTGGAAAAGTGAGTTTCACCTCTGGTGGCACACGTGGCATCCCCCAGGAGCTGTGCCTCAGCTGCCCCTCTGGGAGCACCATGGTGGCACAGCTGCACAGACCTGCTCCCAGCCAGGTGTGTGCCAGGTGGTGCCTCCACAGCAACCTGCTCCTGTGATGGTTGCACAGATCCACCCTGCCCCTGCAGGCGCCCATGGGGGCCCAGCCCCTGGAGCTGTACCCACAGCTGCCTGGGAAAGCCTTGCTGTCCCCTTCCTGCTTCCCTGCCTGTGGCAGCAGCTCTCCTTGCTCATCACCGGAGACCCATTCTGGGGAAGTCTGGCAGGGGAGGCTCCCCAGTGCCCTTTTCCCCAGTGCCCTGGCCAGCCAGGCACAGGGCCAGGCAGCAGGGACATGTCTGAGCCACTGGTAATCATGGCTTGTGGGAGGAAAAAGCTGCTCAGTTCCCTGACACGGCACTGCCACTGGCACCAACGGCATCGCAAATCCTGTCAGGGCTTCCCTGTCTGGCATTAAAACCATACCTATTATTTATGGATACCCCTTTTTAAAATTAGATGATTACAAATTAGAAAATACATGTCCTTAAATCTGAAAATGCAAAGAGGGGTTATAAATATGCTAAGTCATTCTTTTATGTGACCTGAATAATTATGGAAACTGTAAGAGTTGCAATTTAAAAGGATTTTCAAAACACATCATCTTTCAAAAGATACATCAGTAGAAGGTCATCTGTGACCCCTGCATTGTGTGAATTTTCTGATGGAATAGATAGACCTAAAGTAAGATGACAGCTGCCCTCTCATAATTAGCAAGTAGGAGGCTGAAACAAGCTGAAAGCCACCCAAAATATCAATATCAAAGTACACACAAATGAATCAACATGAAGATAAGCACTATGCTTAAATATCTACAAGATCTGCACTGGGCTTAAAGGAAGACGCTGATTTTTAATGCAGACAATAAATCTGTAATTATTATATACTACAATTGTTGTAGCAGCATATGCAAATCTTGCACTGTGCAGCCTGAGACCAGACTGAGCACACAGAGGAGTTTCTGCAGCCGTGGTAATCACAACACAGGAGGAGAGAAACCCGCACGTGCACGTCCGACTTCCCACATTTGGGAGCCCACGGATCCACCCTTCTGTCCTATTAACCCTGTGCCCATCAGCCTCGTGTCAGAGCAGCCTTCAGATATTCAGAAATCAGGGCTGTCAGTTCTAATGGTAAGGGACAAGTCCCATTGTCTTCTGGCATATCACATTTTCTTTGAAATGACTTGTCCTAGATTTTTAGATAAAAAATAACTAGTATATAATTCATATATACCACATAAATTTTATATTAAAAAAAACTTAAAATCATACCTACAGTACTTTAGTACCTGACTTGTATATTTATGTGACTATTGTTAGAAGTGACTAATTGGGTTTGATTAGCTTCATCATTAATATTCTGTCCATAATTTAACATGCTTCAATAAAATACCCTAAAGCAGTATAATGATTAGATTTCAGGAATATGTGTTTTGCAATTAAGTTGCTCTTGATTTTGATATGCAGATTAAGAAATGGTGGTCTCATTTAAAAAAAACTGCCCTTATTAACTCAGCAGTATACTCTGAAGATTAGGTAAGAAATCCAAGATTTTCTCTTTGTATATGCTACTTAAAATGTATTTCAATCAAGCATATGTGGGCAAATCAGATTTGATTAGTTTAAGTTCACAGTCATTCTATCTAAATGAATAATGTGTCACCTAACATTGCAAAAATTTGATTAATAGTTTATCAGTTAATTAAAAATGGGGTTTAATTTTTCTTTTTTAGGAAAATGCAAGGTAGATATTCCTTGTCTTCATCATAAATGCAAATTATTTCAGCTTGAATCTATTGTTCCTTGCTTGCTTCTTAGCCAACTGGCAAGAAAATAAAGCTTTTAAAACCATCTCTTTTAGAGAAGCAGTAAAACTTTGTTTGCTTACACATATGGCTGCCAGTTGTCCGAGTGCGATAATTCCTGTACATCCTCATTCCTCCCCCAGACTCTGCAGGGACTTTTTGGAGGGAGCCTTGGTCCAGGAGGACCAGCAGGTCCAGGAGAACTCTGTGAGCGAGGAGTCCAGGTAAGGCCCACCAAAGGGATCAGGGAGAAGAGAGGAGATCCCAGCCACCCTGGGGAGTAAAAGGGAGAACTCCAGGGGACAGGCAGCCCTGGCAGCCCCGAGAGGGGAGCACCACAGCCATGACTCCTGTGGGTCACCAAGGGTGCCAGGCCTCCCTCTGCAGCAGCAGCTCCACAGGGCATCAGCCCATCTCAGAGCCAGCAGCCCACCATGGACCCACCGAGGCACAGGAGGAGGCGGCACCCAGGGCCCCGGCCAGGCTGGGTGTCTGAGCACTGCTGCTGTAGGGTTGCACCATGTGCGTATCTATATCTGATTTTATTCTGTATAGAATACAGAATATTATACAAGCAGAGAGGAGAGCAGGATGGAGCTCTCAGTGGTGTGTGCATTTGTGTGAGCACTCTGTGCTGGTCTGCTCTGGATCCCCAGCTGTGTGTGTGTATACATATACACATACATATCTATCCATGTATCTCTCTCTTTATGGTGCATGCTTTTGCCTACTGGAAATACATCTTCAGCCTTGCTTCTGGTTGGACCTGAGCATGAAGCTGCAGCCGCTTCACATCTCTCAGCCTCTCAGATTCTGCTTGACATGTTTTCCTTCAACATTATGTACACAGAACAACTTGGAAAGGAAGGGAGGGGAAACTTCCTCCATCTAAGGAGCTTTGGAAGTTATTTACAAACACTAACATTAAGAAAATGGCAGTGCTACAAAAAGAAATAAATATGAAAAGTTAAAAAACTGGGAAAACAAAAAACTGGTTTCCTTCAAGGCCTCAATTAAGTTATTTGGTGCAGCCACATCATATAGTTTTAATTATCTTCTCCCATATTACACTTTCTACGTGATTTTACATTATCCAGTGCACAGCATGAATAGCACTCTCTGAATTAGCAAGCGTGAAATATGGACATCTACACATGACATTACCCAAGTACACAACTGAAGATACTTAGCAGAGTCTCTCCTAAAGATGCTCCTACAAGTCCCCATGATACCCTCAGGAAAACAGCCAGGATTTCAGCAGGGAACATAGCACAGCCTTCACACTGCAGGAAACACTCACAGGAGGTGCCTCTCATCACTCCAAGGGTGGGAGTGCTACACAGATTATCCTGTGTGCTCTCTGTAACCATCACCAGCAGAGCAGGTGAGATGGGCGGGCTGGTGGTTTCTCTGGTGACTGTTCAGCAACAACTGAGAAAATTTGCCTGCTTTCTTCAAGAAGTCTGTTCCTTTTTTCTTCCTTTTTTTTTTTTTTTTTGCAGTTGAATTTCAATGTTAAAACCAGTCCAGAATATTAAAACTCTACTCCTAAATAGTTGGATGAACTCTTCATGCATCCAAGTTCATTGCTTCTCCCTTCCAGCACTGTCCTCCCTCTGGCTCACACACACTGCCTCCAGTGCTCCAGGAATCCAGACTGTTCCACCCTGTTTTCATCCACTCAAATATTTCTACATCCTTTTCAATCTGTGCAAATCAAACCTCTTATTTTAGTCCTTTTATCACTCTTCTGTTCCCTTGTCACCTGTGCTTTATATCTTTATTTTCCTGTATAAGGCGGCCTCACAGAAATGACTGGAAAAACTATTACCCTTTCTCCTTCTCTCCATAGCCACTGTTGCTGCCACATCAGGAAGAAATCAGCTACTTAATTACAGCGTATGAGACAGATAAAATGCCAATTTTGCCTCCTATTTATAATGATCACTTAATTTTGCAGGCACCCCACAAAGAGCAGAATCTGCATGCCGGTCCCTCGTATTTTCATATTGTTATTAATAATCTGAGCATGAGGGGGGTGAAAGACAGAAGAGATCATATTTGCTGCTGTACAGCTCTACCCTAGCTATCATAACTGTAGCACAATAATCCTATTTGTGAGCAACTGAATGTATCTATATTAATCACTGAGTCGTACAATTATTGAGGTTAGAAAGGACCTTTAATATCGAGTCCAACTGTTACCCCAGCGCTAACAAGCCCACCACTGAACCATGTCCCTTAGTGCCACATCTACACATCTTTTAAACCCACCCAGGGCTGGCAACTGCCCCACTGCCCTGGGCAGCCTGGTCTGGTGCCTGACCACCCTTTCAGTGAAGAAACCTTTCCCAACATCCAACCTGAAGCTACCCTGGCACAACTTGAGGCCGCTTCCTCTCGTTTCACTTGTTCCCTGGGAGCAGAGCCCGAGCCCCACCTGGCTGCACCCTCCTGTCAGGGAGCTGTAGAGAGCAATAAGGTCCCCCCGAGGTTCCTTTTCTCCTGGCTGAGCCCCCCAGCTGCTCCTCACAAGGCTTGTGCTCACTGCCCTGGTCCTGCTGGCCACGTTATTGCTGGTACAGGCCAGGTGCCATTGGCCTGTGTGCCCACCTGGCTCAGATTCAGCTGCTGCCAACCAACACCCCCAGGTCTTTGTCCACAGGCAACTTTCCAGCCACTCTGCCCTCAGCCTGGAGCAGAACATGCTTTCCTGACATGAACACTCCCTTCTGACCTTATAGACATCTATTGATTGATCAAGTAGGACAATAAAAAGGGACAGAAAAGCATTATTTGATTATCAATTGAGTAAAAATGGAAGAAAACCATTAGCAGTAAAGGAACTTAAAAATCTCCAACTGCAAGTGGAAATGTACAGTTACAGTGATGTGCTTATGTCGGGTTGAATTAGGGGGCTTTGAGTAACCTGGAAATATGGATCCATCAGGAAACACAATTCACTTCAGTGGGAGCTAGGAATGCTCAGACTTCTTAAAGTCAGGTCCATAAAGACTAACACCTAGAGAAGTGTGTCCCTAAGACAGCCAGAAACTAATTGGTCATGGATAATAATAGAACATGCTTGCCCTCCACCATTAATATGTGGCTGTATTAATATATCATGGCTTGGCAACCTGGTATGACTGGAATCTATATCAAATGATTATGACAATGGTCCATTAAGCAAGTAGTACATTAAACCAACAGAAGAGCGTTAGGTGTTTGCACCATAAATGGGTATATAACAGCAGGTTTAGGATTTAACTAGACTCCCCAATAAATGCAATACTATATAAGCTGCAGGTTAGCAATGAATTTGCTCTACCTTGTTGATTTCTATATAGAACCAGACACAAAGAGCCATTTTCTAACAGCTACAGGTTTGCCCTGTAGCCAATTAATATGAAATATTTTCCTATGAAAAGCCATACAAACATGACCATGTAATTCCCTTCTAACAGAAATGTTTCATTAGTGTTTCTGATACAAGTCATCAATTCTTCTTCATCGCGTTCCTTCCGTCTTGTCAAGCAATTATTTACAATACCAAGGACATCAAACACGCCTCCTATGCTTTTTGTCCCCCACGAATGTTTGAGTTCAGCTTGTCACAGAAGTTTAGTGATGATGAAAACTCTTGGACAGGAGCCTGCGCAGGATGAAAACAGGGCAAGCCTCCCCTTCCTGTAGTGCCCTGATGTTGAAAGGAGATTATTCAGATGAAAGAGGTTTGACCTCTGTACCCATTCCCCCTGTAGGGCTGCAATGGGGACTTCAAAAAACAGAACAAAACAAAACAAAAACACACAACCCCACACCACAACAAATTCAAGTTGTAATTGGAGATATTTAGCCACAGTTCCAGGAATGCATTAAAATTGCAACACTTGCACAGGTCACCACGCAGCCATCACCTGACATCTGACCCAGCCACGCCAGGTGGAAGCTGAACACAGCGCCAAGGTAAGGGGCACCAAGTGACAACAGGAAGGTCACAAATAGCTGAGCACCTCCAATGCCAAGCTCAGTCTCTGGGCACAGCATTATCCCCAAAGTCACTCCAGCTGTGTTTTGCTGTACAGTCTCTGCCAGGGACCCTCCAGATTTGCCTGGCCTCTCTCACTGCAGCTGCCAAGAGAACTCTGACAAGAGACTGGGTTGCTCTGCACCTCTCCAAGCCTTCCAGCCCTCATCTTCAAGCCATCTGCAAGGAAAACCCCTTCCACTTTACAAAGAAAACACAGGAGACCATTCTTCAAACAAACAAAGAAACTGAAATTAAATTATAAAAATCTTTAGACAAGTTCCCATGTACTGTCCCACCAGCAGAGGACAGGGCTGATGTCCTTCAGCACACAGCTAAGTCATGGCAGCAATCACTCCCCTACCAGCACCTTCCCAACCTGCCTGTCCTGTACGCTACATCAGGAGTCACCTTTTTTTGTGTATCCTTTAACAAACTTACGTAAATTAAAGCCATGTGGTATTGATAGACACTATTACTCTATAACAAAGACTTCAAAAAAACAACGTGGATAGGAGATGCAGAACCCAAAGGTTCAGGCCAGTTATTATAAACTAAAAAGGAATTCAAAAATAAACCACTAAGTCACTCGGTACAAGCTGCAGCTGGGGCTGGGGCCACATCTCTCCCGCTGCAGGAGCCAAGGAGCAGCAGAGCTCTGTGGGGCACAGACCCTGCATCCCAGGGCTCCCCCACCACTGCCTGTGTGGTTCAGGTGCCCAGCCCTGGTTTTGGGCAGCTCAGCCACAGGTCCATGCCCCATTCCCAGGGCAGGCAGGCTGCCATCACTCCGTGCCTCTTCTCCACAGCAGGGCTGTCACCACTACTCCCTTGCAGCATGCTCCTGGGGCTCCCAACACAGCTCTCCCCCCCTCTGCTGCCCAGTGCAGCTTCCATGCACCTCTGCTGAGGCCTCCCATGGCCTTTCCCCTCCTGGGATTTTTCCCCAGCACACACAAGTTACAGCTCTTCTCATTCTCTCACACATTGAGCACAAGCTGCTCCCCTCCACATGTGTTTTCTGTTCACCAGTACACGGATCTGGTGACAGTAATCCTCTTTAGTTTCAAAATAGTTAATGGTTTTGGGCTCAGCTTCTCTCCACTGTGTGTTCAGCTTTCTGGCCTCTACAAAGCGAGCATAAAACAGAGTTTCAGACACTTCTGTTCTCTGTGCAAAAGAGTAAAGTGCTTGAAAAGATGCAAGATAGTGAAAAATCAGTGCGGTGTGTTTCTGCCTCATTCATGCCTGCCAATATCTTTTTAAAAAAATCAATAGATTGCAATTTGCATTCATTTTAATACATTTGCATAAACTCAGGCAAATACATTGAGAGCTTTGTCCCTAACAACTTTAAACTTATGCTGGAGCAAAACACCAGCACTGAGAGCTCATTGCTTGGGGGGTGGTTAAAGTGGGCAGGTTTTCCTCTCCCTGCTCAGTAGCACCTTGGCAGGCAGCGTGGGCGGGAGCAGGGCTGGGCTCTGCCCTGGCAGCACACCTGGGAGGGATGGGCACGTCCTGCTTACAGCAAGGCAACCACTTGGTGAGCCCAGACCGGTTTTATGACTGCAAATAAGTTCTCAGGCTCAGACTCTGACTAGTCTGTTTTGTTTTACTCCCACGTTTTAGAGCCCAGTATTAGATCCCCTAGGAGCTGATCAGGCTCACATTACCTGCAGCAGTCACTGAGCAGGAGATAGTTCAGAGACACAATAATATGGTTGGACATTTGGACTGGAGCAGGCTAAAAATCTTTCTTCCCTTGACTGAGCCTCTAGGTCAGGTCTGTGAGGTCACCTGGCTCCACGAAAAACAGTTTCTCTTTCCAAGAAGGTTTCATCTCCCAAATCCCCAGCTGATCAGGTATAAAATTTGCTGCAAGACTATGGGATTGCTTCAAAAAGCATCAGGTTTGCTGGCTGTCAGTTGTGTTCAGCCAGAGCAGCATCCCCTCAGCTGTAGCACAACCTGCTGCATAGTGGGACTGTCCCACACCTTGCAAGGCACCTGGCACTTCCTGACGTGGCCCAGGTGAAAACAAGCAGGCAGGGCAGTGCAGCCCTGGCAGGGAAAGCCACAAGCCCCCACATCCACACTGCACATCCCAACGTGTGCAGCTCAGTCCTTCAGCAGCCCAGCCCCTGCACGGAGAGTCTGAGCACACACAGGACTTCTCCAAGGTTTTTAAGCCACACTGTTCTGCAGAAGTGGTGCTGGTGACAGGCAGCCACAGCGTGGTGCCCCTCAGCAGGCAGCCACAGGCCGTGAGCACCACCAGAGCCTACCAAGACTTAAGGGGAAGAAAAATAGTGCTGCTTACAAGCCTAAAACCAAAAATACAAGGGTAAAAATGAAATGAGTAATGGCTTTTGTGCAAAAGGTGTAAAATATCATCGAGAGAATAAGATCTGCACTTGGCTGGAGTATAAATAGCAAAAAAAAAAATAAAATCACAAACACACCAAGGCCCTCAACATTGCATCTAGACCAAAGAAGAGCAATGTGTTGGAAAAAATTCTTGCAAACACAGTTCAGAGAAGCTGATTTCTGATGTTCTTCAACTCAGAGCTTGGAATAATTTTTCCCCTGTAGGAACTTATACAAAAATGACAAAGAAGGAAAAATATATAAAAAGCCAAGAAATAATGACTTTTTAATCTTTGATGATATCTACTCAGAGGGTAACTATCTACAAGGATTGCAAAATTTAAGCTATCATTTCCATAGTGACAACAGAATTTATAGATTAAAGATTTATAGAATTTAAACATTTGGAACAAAACCATCTGGCTCCGCAATAGCCAGCCCCAGACTTAGTGCTTCAATAGCTAGAGCTCTTCTCACTGAACAAAAGCCAAACCTCAAGTCATCAACAGCATCTGGCTATGATAAAGCCTTGCTCCAACACCAACTATTCAGAGATGCTCTGCTAAATTAGCAGGATGTGCCTGAGAAGCTGAACTGCACAAAGGGGTAAGTGGAGACACAGTAGGTGTCCTCTGGGAAGGCTGGAGAAGGTGCTGAGCATGTGCCTCGCTGGGGCAGGAAGAGGATGACTGAAGCGGAGTAGACAGACTAAATTTTTAAAATCTGCTCACATAGGGGTCAGTTGCTGTCTGGATGCTCACAGGTGTTTCCAGCTGGGGAGGAGGCAGCTCCTGGGAGCAGCCAGCGGGGTGGTGCCATGCCAGGGAGGGTGACAATGCAGGACCCAGCTCCACTCGCCCCAGGAAGCCACCTCCACCCTCTCTCCCTGTCCCCATCCCCAAACCACCCAATTCCCCATCAGGGAAGCAGGATCTCCAGAGCTGGGGTGGCCAGAGGCTTGCTCCCCACCCAGCCACCAGCCCATTCCAAAGCCACTTCTGCTCCTCAATGTTAAGGTAGAAATAGAAAACTTGAAACAAATCTCTGACATTTTATAACTGCATCTGCACTAACAAATGTAGACGACACATTTATTGACATTGTAACAACTCCTCCAGGACAACTACATTTTTTAAAAAATGGAAGAATAAAGATAAATCTCCCATAGATATTGCAATGAATCTTACCCTGACATCCTAACAGCTCTGATTCAATCCTTGAATAGGGAAGAGCTCATTAAAAATATCTTCCCCAGCCGCTGCATGGGGCCGATGGCTCCTTCAACCCAGCCCCAGCGACTCCCGCATGCAGCTGGTGATGCCAGACAGGCACAATTTATGGTTTCATGAATTTGATGAAGTGATATATACACTCAGATTAGTATGTTTGTAAGAATTGTAAAGGTTTCAGGCCCAGATTTTGTGAACTACAAGTTTAATTGGCCCGCGATTACTATGACTGCATATGCAAATTAGATCAGCGCAATTTCACATGTAAATGGCCATAAATTGGGCACGCCGAGCCTGCTGTGGACTCACTGCCACTCCAGCCAGCCCCTGAGCTCTCTACACCTGCATCTTGCTGGTGCTGCTGCCCTCAGGATCCATCTACACGGCTCTGCCAGTATTGCAGGGAAACGTGGCTGGAGGCTCAGGGGAAAGCACAGGGTGATGCACGACCAGAGCACGAGAGGGGACAGGGGCTGCAACCCAAACACTGAGCCAGAACCTCTCCAAGGAGGCTGCTTCTCTCACCGTGTGAAATCCTCACCCAGGCTTCTGCCAAGGGCTTGTCCACACTGGTAACTCACCAGCGACTAGAAACAAATTTTACCCCAAAGTTTTTCGTACAGACTTGGTTGCACTTCAGAATTCTCACAAGTTTTCCAGGCTTCAGTGCCTCCTCCTAGGACAGCCACTCCCTCCTGGGTTTTGATTCCGGGCAAGAAGTGTCCACAGTTAATGGGAACCCGGAGCCACAGGTGTGAAAGTTGAGACTGAGCCCTCATTTTAAGGCAATTTGGCAGATTTGAACCTAGACTGGTGCATTTCCACCCAAGGCCCGGAGTTTTGGTGCGCTGTAGGGCAGCATCTTGCCTTGCTGCAGAGCTGAGGACAACCAGCTTTGGGGCCCAGGGGGAGATGCTGCAGCTCCTGGGGACACTGCAGAAGAGCCTCCCGATCCAGAGAGAGCAGCTTCTGCTCTGTTTCCCTAAATATCTCATTTACACTCTGTATTTGTTGTTGCTCTTTTTAATGAAGAAAGACTTCAGATCTTCAGCCATGGACTTGGAGCTCTTCAAACAGAAAAAAATTCAAAGGCTAAAACCCTAATATTAATGAAGAAAAACAGAGCTATGCAAGCCTGAGACAACTAATAACCTATGCAGAGCTATAAACTGATAAAGATTTGCTGGTCTTTAGTAAGAAGCAAAGCACCAAGTGTTTTCATATAATAGGAAGACTCCAGCATTCAGTCCATCTGAGCAAGATGCTTTAGGCTTAGTTTTCTCAAGACTTTTGTGCCATTTATGGACCATTTCTGCATGTAAAACAGGAAATTAGTGCACTAAAAATGACTTATGCACCAAATTAGTCTGTTTTCATACCCACAAAATCCCAAAGCAGCTCTATTTAACTCTGACCCAAGTGTTCACCTCAGGGGTGAATTACCTAGAGAAGCTGGAGTCAGACGGAAAAGCATTTGCAGCTTTAGGAAGCTTATTTTACATATTCACCAATAATTTCATTTTGTGGAAACAAGGGCAGATTTGGTGCACGTTGTGCCATGACCCAGCGTGGCAGGAACCATTCCCACAGCACCAGATCCCCACAGTGCTGCCCCTTCTGACCACATCTACTCTTCTCATGTCTTTCCATTCCAGATGAGCCCTAAAGATATATTCCAAAATAGAAAATGAATCCAGGGTAGCCAACCTCAATAACCTGCACAGGTTGCTGTGCCACACTTCCCACAGCCTGCTGCTCCTGCTGGGCTGCCAATCTCACACAGTGAGGGGTACACAGGTCTTGTATTCCCACATGGAACACCCCTTCCCCATCATCCCCTGTCTGCCACAGGGGCTGAAAGGCACTTGGGAAGGAAAACTAAACATGTTGTACAACAGCCTCCCAGACTGTGGAATTTGTTCCCACACATTTTGGGGTATTTTCCAGAAGTCTGGATATCCTCCCAGGGCAGGAGGCACCACTCAAGACTTCCCTGTAACTGTTGCTCAGCCTCTGGGTGTGGGTTAGCCTTCATGAGGTCACAAGCAGGAGCTGGAATAGAAATTTTCTTCTTTTGCTCCCTTTAACTCAATGCATTCTCCTCTGTTTACATCTGCAAGCTACATCAGCAAAAATATCCTGCACAGATGAACTCTACAAGTACATAATAAATAAATAATAACAATAACAGTTTGTGTTAATATAGCACCTCTAATCCAATTATCTGAAAGCTCTTTGCAAATACTAATTAATTAAGTCTTGCAACACCCCTGTGACATAGGTTATTATTATCCCCACTTTACATATGATAAACGGGAGTCACCAGAATTCCGCTTCCCCCGAGCACGTGTTCAGAGCAGCACGGCCAGAGCCCGCGGGCTGTGCTCCAGCACCGCCCATCACATCGCTCTGGAAATGGGGTTTATTTGGTAGAGACCATCACACTACAACAGCAGAAAGGTGGGAAGCTTCCCAGCCATTACAGCGTGCCACCAGGGCCAGCCCTCACACACAGCCGAGCTCCAGGCTCCTACTTGCTGTTTCCTTGCCCCAGAGGATCCCTGCGGGCCTGCAGAGCCACACCGAGGGAAGATGAGGTCACACCTTACCTCTCCAACCAGCAGCACAGCCTGGAGCAATAGTTATTTACCTTGGGTCCCCTCCAAGGCCAGGCTTGCAAAGCAAAGAGGCTCTGAGAAAGAACTCAAGCCCCAAAAGGGCTCGCAGGAGCACAGGACTCTTTGATGGCTTTGGTCTCCTCCAGGTGCCATGAATTGCAGCATTCCCTGAAAACTCTGTAATTTGTGACAGGTGGAGCCATTTATGTTTCACCAGGAAAAGGTTCATCCCAAAAGCCCAGGTGGGTGGAGGTTGGAGGGAGTGGAGCCACCCAAGGGCTCCCTCATCCTCTTGCCCCTGGCAGGCAGGGAGGCTTGGACTAAGCCCCAGTTGCACAGATAATCTACCCTGCTGCATTTTACATGTCTCAACAGTTTCAATGCTCACTTTATTCATCAACCTTTAGAAGAGATCCTAACATCATGGAAGCAAATGATTTTAAAACTCGCATTTGATGAAAAATTAATTGTTTAAAAGAGAGTTGCTGCTTGCTCCTTGTGGAAAGCAGGCTGGGTAACCTTACACATCAGGAAACTTAAGGCAAAATACCTCTGAAAATGGTTCTTTTTTGCTCTCTTCTGACAGGGAAACACATTTGAGGGGCTTCCCATTTGTTACAACTGTTTTGTGCCCACAGTGTTTTTAATCATCTGCTGTCGTCTGGGAGAGCTTTTGGAACTCTCTGGACCAACTATCCAAGTCAGGGTCTCTTTGGGCAGAAGTGTGGTTGGAGCCATCATCACCTCATTTCAACTTACCCCAACACCAATGAAATATTGTGAAAAAGGAAATATTTTACATTTTGCTTGTACCTTTTCAGGAGCATGCTGACCTTCACCCCAGAAGCATGTTTCTGTCAAACCCATCCCTGCTGTGCACTGAGCTGTGGTCTGCTTGGTAGTAACAGGGGGGAACCACCCTTTCATCTGCAATGAAATCCATCCTCCCCATTTTTAACATCCAAGTAATAAAATTCACACAGCTAAACGAAAGGTGTTGTTAATTATTTTATGGACTCGTTGCCAATTCATTCTCTGCAGTGTTACAGTGAGGTCAGTTAGGTGCTGCAGCTTCCCTGCTTCCCCAGCAGCACCACAAGTGCCATGTGGAGAAAAATGCGCAAGAAGGTGTATTGCTTTAAGTCAAACAAGATAAGGTGTGTTTGCCAGTTGATTACTAAACCTAGGAAAGATCAAACGGCTCCACTGGAGGAGAACTGGGTACAGCAGCTCATAGCAAGTGCTGTGGCTAATTCCAGACCAAAGGGGAAGCAGGATAAGAGGAAATGTATGAGTAAGCTCTTGAAGTAATGAAACGAAAGTAATGCTGATTGGCCTCATTTGCAGCAGTTCAAAAGCTGATCAGCATCGCTGAAGTAGCGAAGGATCAACTGACAATCATTTCCGTGGTGAGGAGCGGAGCTGACCCGCGCAACCCAGCACGGGGGGTCCCGGCACGGGGAGCCACAGCTGCCAGGCCCCAAATTCCCTCTCTGGATCACTCAGACATCCTGCTGGCCCTGCCAGGACACCAGCCCAGCTTCCTGGGGAAATGGGGAACGCGGTGCTGAGCGATGGCCGGAGCAGCTCACAGGACGCTGTAAAGTGCAAGGACAGAGCCAGAGAGTGGGGAGTGCCCAGAGACACCTCCCAGGAGCTGAGCTCCGTGCGTGGAAAGCAGTGCCCCAGTGCAAAGAGGAACCTGTGACCAGGTGGCCTTCACAGGGACAGGACATTGGCTGAGATCCCCCCAAGCACTCACCCTGTCCTTGGAGCTGGAGGAGCTGTGGCAGCCCGAGGGGACCACGGCCCCTGTGGCACGTGGTCCTCCCTGTGTGCAATCACAGGAGCCAGGAAACAACAAATCCACATGAAAGCTGCTGGATCTTCAACTATCTTAGGGGCTGTATTTAGGATAACAGTGGTTTGCGGTGTGCTCACCCAGCAATGGGGGGGGCAGGAAGACTGGCACATTTGTTACTAATATACCTTTGCTTCGAGACTGAGTCTGACCCGTGTCCCGGCCAGAGTTGTATGGCAATACATTATCTGTGAATGTGGAGCCATCTGGAAAACATGTGATTGCTCTGAATTTGGACAAAACCATCTGCCTATAGGTTGCACTGACACACTGATGGAACATGCGGTTTATGGAAATGTTTGTCTCTTCCTGGCTGATGTGCTGTATTATGACTAATTTTTGAAGGCCACATTGCATTAAGTCAGGATGTGCAGTGGAAACAACATGCCTGATAAAATCTTATGTGAGACAATGAAATGTAATATGTACATTTTGAGACTGTGGAGAAAAAAAAGACGGCCTTTTTCATCTACACATTGATTCAAGCCCTTATGTAAGCACACAGTCTCTGACCATAAACAAATACAGCCAAAATCATTGTGTTTCCAGTAGTGTTTCACATACTGGGGAAAAAAAAAAAAAATGAACCCCAAATTCGTAAAGTGCTTTTGAGCTTTGCATTTTGACACTGGACACAGTGAGAATACAAATCCACACCTGCACCAGCAGTTTTACAGGACACTGTGGTTGTGCCTCAGTGAATTTCTTCCACACCAAACTTTATTTGCGAGGAGAACAAAATCCTCTAAGGGCCGAAGGGTTCCCGTGTGTCCGTGCAGGTGCCCGGTGTGAGGCTATCAGGTCCGGCCTGCTCCGCCAGGAAATTCCCGCATGAGAAACTTCTTCTTTTGGGGTGGTGGAGATGGAGGGGCGGGAGGATAGACGGCAGTTTGCGGGTGCCGAGGGGGGATGCGGTACCGCGGCAGGGATGCGGTACCGCGGGAAGGATGCAGTACCGCGGCAGGGATGCGGTACCGCGGTGGGGATGCGGGGCGGGCTCGGCGGGAGGTTCTGCGGGGCCGTGCGGGGCCGGGCGCGGCGGGGCCCACGAGGTGGCAGCAGACCCTTTGGAATGCGGCGGCGGGGCCGGCGGCGGGCGGGGGCTCTGCCGGGACAGCCCGGCCCCGCCGCGCCGCGGGACGAGCCGCCTCCAGAGGCGTTTCACGGGGTAGCGGGACCGGCCCGCCCCGGCGGGGGCGCCTGGCAGGGCTGGGCGGTGCGGGAGCATGCCCAGGCGGTACCTGGGAAGGAGGGACAGCATCCGCAGGCCGTACCGGAGCATCCCCAGGCGGTACCTGGGGCTCGCTCCGAGGTGCAAAGGGCTCAGCCCTAAGAAGCGCTGCCCTGTCTCCAGCCCCCTCTGCCTCCCGCCCCGGGACGCTCCTTCCCGCTGCCGCACTCGGCGCAGCTGCCGCGGGGCTGCCGGAACGAGAAGGAGCTTAATGTCGTTGACATCTTTTAAACGTCACAACGGGAGGAAATTGAACTTGGAGTACCTGTGGTTCCCGGGAACAGCCCCTCGGGGCGAGTGAGGGCAGCCTGCCATGCTGTCGGGACAGTGGGGCTGCTTAGGGGACACGGCAGTGCCGGGTCACACGGTCCGTCACCCACCCCGTGTGCCACAGGTGGAAACAGGTGCCTCTTTTCCTCTTCTTCTGCTTCATCTGCCTGCTGGGGCAAAATTAAGACCAAGCAGCCCTGCACTGTGCCCCCTCCTTCGGGGGCCGTGTCCTCGGGCACCGCTGCGGTGGGGACGCGGATGCCGGGGCTGGGACGGGGCCGAGCGGGCGGGCGGCCCTCGCTGCCGGCTGGGGCAGGTGGGGCTGGGTTTGACTACAGCTACAAGGCACGACCAGAGTGCACTCCCAGACAGAGCACCATCAGAACTCAGCGGCTGCCAACCGTATCTGGGGACCTGCGGGGTGATGGCAGATGGCGGAAGGAGTTTCTTTATAAACTGAGAATGCAGATGTGGAATTGCTGTCCACACGGGTTTTCCCCCCAAAAGAGCTCACGCGCTGACAGAGACTGCTACACATCTCCGCAATTAAGCAGTCAAGACGTGCTGAATAATAAATGAGCAGAGAAAGGCCTGGGCTGCAGCTGGGACCGAGTCCCCTGGTAAGTGTGACAAGTGCAGCAGGCACACGCGGCGCTGGCTGAGCGCTCCCAGCCCCGGCCGTGCCAGGGAAGTTCCCCTCTGAAGGGAGCGGGCTTCTCACCAGGCCAGCGCCTTCTCCCTCGCCTGTCCCTCCTTCCTCCCCACCCAGCACGGGACACCAAGCCCAAAGACCCCATCACTGTCCCCACCCGTCCCCTCTCTGCTCACAGAGGCCAGTTCCCTGACACCTTTGCACCTCTGATACATAGACCCTGCCCACTTTAAATGAGTTGGGGAGGTAGTGTGCATACAGGTGAGAATAAAGTTAAAGGTAATTAAAAGATATGACCTACATCAAGCAAGACCAGCAAGTGCCTGTTACTTTAAATGAGATAGATGAGTCCTCCATCCTGCCCAGTTTTAGCATTTATTTTTGGGCAAAGCATGAGCACAATAGCATTTTACCTCCCCCTCCACACTTTGGGTGGCAATCTACCTCTGTTTAAAAGACTGTAAGGAGCAGAGAAGTGAAAGGAATGAATGTAGTTTGAGGTTATTGCTTGAGTGGGCAAAAGAACATGAAAATTCAAAACACCCCACCAGCCTATAGATGTAGGCAAACTCCTGGCTGTTCAGGCAACTGATTGTTCAATAAATGCAAATGGACAAAGCAAAGCATCACTGAACTTGAGAGATAAAGGTCCCCTAACAATAGAGGCTTTTTACAGCATTGAGTCCAATATTTTTTTCCTGTTTATATAAGTAAAACCCAATTTGAGCAACTGAAGCATCAGCTCTTTACAGTGAAAGACAATTTGTCTGCAGCAGCCAATAAGATAGTGTAAGATCCTCTAAAGGAAGCCCAAAATATGTATCCTCATTTCATTAATAAATGGCTTGAATCCAAGCATAAAAATGATGTGACTTTAATGGTTTTTCCAACTGGTAGCCACATTCCTTGTTAGCGAGAGATCCCATGTGGGAACATTAGAGTGAGACAACCCCACACAGGCTGGGAGTGATGAAACATGACCTAGCAGCTTCAGCACGCGTCAGAGGATGGAGCTTGCTAATAAAATATTCAAATAAGCAATTCAGCCCTAAATGATGCTCACTGTCCAGATTTTGAAACTGGGGTTTAAAGATCTTCATATTTTGAAGTGCCAAGTTTCTGTAAGTGAATGTGAAACCGAATGTCAAAAGCTGGTAATTACAACCTGGTTGTACCTGGATATCTATCTGGTTAATATAAACACGTATTTATCTATCTGGTTAATATAAACACATATTTTGGGTTAGTCCAGGAAAACTGTCAAAATCTAGCATCTCTTTGTGAGTAAATCTTTGTGAAGTTGGCATGCCACAGGTAGGAGAGGGGTCATGTGATATAGTATGTTCTCATTTTTTGCTTCAGTAGACTCATTTTTTATTGAATAGCAGAGTAAATATTTAAGCAAAACTAGTGTAAACTGCTGGCAGGTATGCCATGCTAAGTAGCAATCATTTACTTTTAAATAATTAAAAGTCAATATACAAGCATAGCATTCTTGTTGCAGTGCAGCACACGGTGCCACCGCTCTGCCTACATGTCACTTCAGAGCCTGATTTACTAACAAAGCATTTAGTTCAGCTCATTTGTAGGGGGGGGGGAAAAAAAAGGAAGTTTTTAATAACCTGCCCTCTCTGTTCTGTGTGTTTGCAGGTATTTTGGCCACACAGACCCCCGCTATTTCTGGGTAAGGCTGAGTCTGCATTACTGGTGGGGCTGGTAAGGAAAGCCCTGATTTCCTTTGCATTATGCATAGTGAAAGTGTCAGGATGGCTCTGATGGTGTTTAATTAAATATTTGGCAGTGTTTAATTAATTAAATATTTAAACATTAAATACTAAATAGGATGTGATGTCTGCTTAGTGGACATTATGTCTCAATAGCCATTAGTCATTAAATAGGACTCAAATTGGCCCTAGAAGACTCCCCTTAGCTAAGCAAGGTCTTAAGTACATGCACTTTTGGATCTTCATTAATAAGTAATAGAGGCCAATTCAGAGTATGTAGCAACACAGAGCTCCCTATTAAGGGAAACGTCACTGTCTCTGTTTGAGACCAGGCTCTCCAGTCCAGACAGCAGAGGAGCTGCTGGGGGTGGAGAGCTGGGATGTGGCTCCTCGGGCAGGGGGCTGTGGCCAGGGCGGGGGGCAGCGACAGGAAACCAAGGCTGCGGGGTGCCTGCACCTTCCCTGGCAGGGACAAGGGCACAGCCAGCACCTGCCTGTGGTCTACCAGCACCACAATGTCCCTGTGGGACTGTTTTGAGTTAACTTCAGGGGATTTGAATTAATTACATAGTTTAGTGTTCACACATGGGCTCGCTGCAGGAGCCCTGCTCACCCAGAGAGCCCTGTAGAGACACCTCGATGTAAATGAGAATCAGGCTCCTTACGCCCGCCCTTGGCCAGACTCCCACCAGTGCTGGCCACAGGCTGATGCAGCCAAACATTCCCACATGCCAGCACTCTCAGGCTGCACTCTTCCCTTAGCACCAGCACAACAGCTCACGCGCTGACAACTGAGCACAGGCAGAAGCGCCTGGTGGAGCAGGGTCTATAAAAGTGAGGGGGACTGATGTTTTAAAGATTTTTCTGTAATATAATTTCAGCAGGGAAACAACACTTTACGGGCCTGTGTGGTTTTGAATTTGCTAATTTATTATTCTCTATGCCCCAGACAACTACTAGTGGCAAACACTTCATACTTTTCACCTGGGTGGTAGTTTTGGTAAGATTTATTGTTTTTACCATCAGATCCAACGCTGCTCTCTAACACACATTGGCACTGCCTTTCAGCACCACGCTGCTCAGCAGGGTGGCGCAGCCCACTCCAGGGACTCAGGCTCCCTGGGGACAAGAAGCAACCCTGGCATCCACCCTGCCAGCTATCTGGGCCTTTTCAGGGCCTGATAAACAGATTGCAACTTAAAGCAACTCTGAGATTGGTTTAATTGGTGCTGAAGCCAACTTGTAATCCAGCAGGGGGATCCCTAGTTAACTCAAGGTTTTACTTCTTTGGGGAACTGTGGTAACACCCCAGGTGCCATCAGTGGGACTTGTGGAGGGCCAGGGGTGGGCAGCCAGCAGGGCCAGTGCAAGGGGCCTGGTGTGCTCCTGCCCTGCTGCTTCTCCGTGGAGGCAGCGTTCATAGATCTCCTGTGCCTCCCAGGCTGCAAACACGCCTCTAATCAGATTGTGCTTCTGCCTAGTAGTCCTTACTTGAAATATCATTGAGTTAGCTCTTGAGGGATTTGTGTCTGGTGACATATATATTGGTACCGAAGTCAGAGGTCACCTATTGCAGAGATCATCTTGATAGGATGATTATGAAAAAAGCCATGCTGGTTAGAAGACCCTCTAACTAGATTTGGCCGTCTTCTTTCAGCGTCACATTAGCGGATCCTGGTTTCCCTCTCAGTTTTAGTGATCCAATCTTTCTTCCCCTGAATTTCTCCCTTGGGAGCTTTCTACACAGACATTTTAATATATCACGCTATTCTCTGCAGAAATCACTTGCTTAATAAAGAGACTGGATATTTTTTAATTGTAACATTAGCAGTGTTCAAGAGCAGCCATGATGCCCACACCTACGCCTGGCACAGGCTGGGAAGGGCTGGTCCTGGGCCAAAGCCATCCCAGCAGTGAGTCAGTGCTTTCACCTTCACATTTCCACGATGCGCACAGCTCCCAGGGCAGCTGGACTGGCTTTGGAGGGCATGGTGTGACTGCTGCGAGCAGTGCTCTGCACAAGATGTTCCTCCACCATTTTGCTCCATGCAAACTCCAGCTGCACCTTTTGCAGTTTTTAAGAAACTGTCAGTGATGGGATAGGCACTATAAAGCCTATCAAATATTAAGCAGCACAGTCAGTTACTGAATTATCAGCTAACTGCCAAACGCAGGTTTATTTTTCAGTTTTAACGTTTCTTGTTGCACAATGTCAAGCTGTCAGAAGACACAGTCTGCAGAACACAAAACAAATATCACTGCCATGCTTCCTAACAATTCAGACAGCCTGCTCAGCATCCTCTGCCCACACCACCTTCCCAGGTGACACGAGGTGAGCCCACAGGAGCTGCAGGTGGGCTGTGCTGCTCCCTGCACTCCCTGCTCTCCCAGTTATTTCTCCTGGTAGCTTTGCATGCTTGTTGCGTGCTGTTAAAAGGCTTTTCATTTCCTGACAATTTATAAATATGTATTGGGCCTGAAGGATGAGGGTAAAGCAACTGCTGTTTCTTTTTTTAAAGAAAATTAAACATGACAAACTTAGTTATTCATGCAAACCATCCGCCTGTTATCTCTGATTATGCAGGATCCAAATGGTGAAGCTGAGTGAATGAGTGCATTCATCAAAGTAAACTGTCAGAGGCAGGAACACTGGGTTTAACCTACCCCTACCTATTCTCTTTTGTACTTATGTTTCATCTTCAACAGGCAGTGTGCAGTTGCTCGGTATCAGGAGCACCTATTTCACTACCCTCTCTCTCTTTAAGGGGGTTAATTAGCCTCCAGAAAACAGAAGAGATCCTGCGTGTAGTGCTCTCCTGCTTTAAAACATCACTTGATCAGGATATCTTAAGCTTGTGGGCCAGATCATATGGTATTTCAGGGGCAGAAAGTGGAGGCCCCATGCTCTTGTGCCCCTGCACTCACCTGGCCTGGAAGGAGGTGCAGTGTTTTGTTCAGGCTTGGCACTCACGCGTGGGAGAAATAAGTACAAATAAACCTCACACACTGGAAAGTGACAGATTGATTCTCACCCATCCACCAACCCGCCCCACAGCAAGAGAGAAAACCTGGGACACGTAAACATGAGAAAACAAGAAAGATTGTATCATACCGTCTGAAATTTGTGGCAAGTGCCACTGTTCGCTTGTCTGTTTTAATCCAGAGAAGCTGCTTTAGACATCAGCTCTTATACTCAGCAACAGCTTTGAGGTATCTTCTGAGGGAGATGCCTTTTACCTGCCCTGGGAGGATGGGATGGAGCCAGGTCCCTTCCTGAGGCTCCAGAATCAGAGAATGAGCTGAGTTAGAAGGGATCCACAAGGATTATGGAGTCCAGCTCCTGGCCCTGCTCAGCACCATCCCCAAGAGTTACACCACGTGCCCAGGAGTATTGTCCAAATGCCTCTTGACCTCTGTCAGGCTTAGTTCAAGCCATCCTTTCTTCTTCCCCACAACCATTACCACTGCCCTGAATGGTGCCTCCTAACTGGATGATGCCCAGGTGACCACTGAGGGCCCCTCTGTCCTGCACTGCCCCTTCACTGCCAATTCTACTCATTTTGGTGCAAGCCAGGGACCAGAATTTTAAGACCCATGGTGCTGTTCCATGTCAGGGGGGTTAAATTGGCCAGGGATTTTTAGGGT
Source organism: Picathartes gymnocephalus (assembly GCA_013390045.1). Classification (NCBI taxonomy): domain Eukaryota; kingdom Metazoa; phylum Chordata; class Aves; order Passeriformes; family Picathartidae; genus Picathartes; species Picathartes gymnocephalus. Next base: position 857,572 of record WEKY01005688.1, read on the forward strand.
GGGCTGGAGGGCGAGGAGGACTTCTTGCCACTTACAATACCTTCTCTGGTACAACATAATGCTTTAGCACCAGGAAAAAGCCAGAGCACTCTCCCAGCATGATTTACACTCTGGTTGAGTCAGTGTGACAGCAGGACTACTTAATGCTACCCTCCGCCCCCACTGTTACAGAGTTATGACTTTAAACACCGAATATGAATCAAAAATTTCCTCTCCATTCAAGTCCTCCTTCTGCCCTTCTTATCTGACTCATTTCCAGGTTGCCCACTGACCTTCATGCTAATTGATCATTACTAGTAGATAAGGGTAATGCAGCTTCTGAAGTGTGCTTACTGTGTGCTTTGTGCTCCTTGATTGGCACAAGTGACATATTTTTGCCCAGCCTGAAATTAAATCTGAAGCCGGTGGACAATACCCCTGCACGCTGGAGTGAACTGCCATGCTGCTCCAGGCACTACCTGAAATGACTGAAAAAGCCCAGTTCCATCAGAGGCGGGCATTTGCAGGGGCCTGGGCCTTCTCTAACACCCCGACAGAGCACACTTGGTCTCACCAAGCCCTCCTACAGCACCGCCCCTCTCCCAGGAAGGTGCCTGAACTCACTGCTGTCAGAGTAGCACTCACCAGCAGCCCTTCCCTGGAGGCTGAGGAGTTGCACAGGTGTTAATTAGCTGAGGAAGCCACGAAACACCCAGGTATCTGTGGAGCTGAGCCATGCCTGCCTCTGGATGCAGTGCACTGGAGAGGATTTAAGTGACTTGTCAGGAGTTACCGGGAGAGCCCGAGGTGCAGCTCAGATCCCACTGGCTGCCCGCAGCCTCCTCTGCAGCTATCAGATAATGCCAGCCCTCTGTGATGCTCTAATACTGGGGGGCATGTTTCATACACAAATGGATTATTACTGGAATCCTATAGATAAAGCCATTCATCTTCTGAGGCCGTTGGGAGCCTGAGAAGTTAATACACATCACAGCAACAAGACATATAAAGTGTGCAGCACAAAGACACAGTGAGAGGCACATGCAGGAGTGCTGGAAGGGAGAGAGGAACCAGAGCAGGAGAGCAAATCTGCACGAGATACACAGATGTACACACAGAGTTCACCAAAAATCCCAGATCTTCAAGCACTTTCAGGTGAAGCCTTCAAAAATGTCAACATGATCTAAAAATTTAAAACTCCTTTTGTGCAGCCACCAATTTTCTTGGAAAGACTGTCCATGATAACAGCAATTATCAGCCTTGTTCTCAGACTTGCCCATGCATGGGAGCAGTTGCAGGTGGAAGCAGGTGCTGGTGGCACAGGACACCCAGCCTGCCCAGCCCAGGTGTTTGTACACCTGCCCCTTTATCCAGGCACGGTGACAAAAATAAGAGCAGAAATCCCAAAGCCCCATTTTCGCCAGCTGAAACCCTGGTGATGAGCACTCTAAGAACCCATTTCAGGCAGAATAGAAAATTAATGAGGGAATAAAAGAGGTTGAGTCACACATCTTACATCTCAAATATGCCTCGCACAAATCGGCCGTGATGAATTGTTGTATGAAGTCTGGGCAAGGCTCCTCGCTGGTCAGAATACAGATAAAGCATGTGTGGGGCTTCTCACATGTTAAACAGAGCTCATTAAGGGAAAGATGCTGTTTATCCTTTTAATTCTGACCACATCATTCACTCGTCATCTTATTTAGACCCTATTTTTCCCCAGACTGGCAGGTGATATGATTGCATTGGCCTCAATACAATCACAGCTCACACTTTGCTTGACAATCCAGCAGCAGTGACCAGAGCTTTTGTGCTGGTGCAGCTGGGAGAGCCGAGTGCCTGCTCACAGACACCCCAGCCCAGCAAACCCACGCGGCCGGCACGGAAACAAAACCAGGCAACTTCCAGTCCATGAATATACATCTCCTTCAGAGCAAAAAGGAGGCTCTCCAGCAGCAATGCCAAACGTGCAGATTAATGACAATGCTTTGCCTGTGAAAATGGCCTTGCTGAGTCCAAACACGTTCTCCCGAGATGCCAGATTTTGTAAGTTAGCAAAAATGTTGAGCTGTCTGTTTGCTTTAAACAATTATGTCAGCTCTGCAAGTAAAATATGTTCCCTCGCCTGACCTCTCCATGCTGCTAGGTAGGGCAGCATTTGGCCGGCTCTTGCTTTAACACAGACATCAGGGGACAGCTGGAGAGTTTCCTTGAGAGAAGAAGGGCACAGCCAGCGAGGGGAGAGGTGGCAGGAGCAGGGACCCTGTAGCAATGTGTGTTATCATCTGCTGCATCACAGCAAAGCCCTAGTACCCCAACCAGCCTTGGTCAGGTGTGGGTTTAAGTCTCCAGTTACAAGTGAAAACAGACCTGTTTTCAGAAGGCAACCCTTTAAGTAGATATCTGGTGCCACACTTTATTAAAAATACAGTCCTAAAGCAGACAATACAAAGGAGCCTGTTGTTGCTGCTCCCACCTCTCTCCCCAAGGGAGGGCTGCTGCAGAAAGATTAAATGATTTATCCTGGGTCACAGTAGAAGTTAGTGGCAGAACTGGGAGTTGGAGAGGCTCCCCTGGGTGCCCACCCAGTACATTAAGCACAAACTGAGCCTTCTTGTCCACAGCACCGGATCAGAGGCTGGGTCAGACGTTCTCTGCACTGGGACAGGCTGTCAGTGCCTGGCCCTGGGCTGCTGAGCAGCAAACACTGGCTGTCAACACCGAGGGCAGAGCAGCAATATTTACATCAGAGCTAATGGAGGCAAACACCCATCACTTTCCTATGATTTACACCCAACACACCACAGCCAAGCTGAGCCAGAGGAGCCCATCCCTCCTTCCCAAAAGCAGCCCCCCAAACCAATGGGACTGGGCTAGAGCCAGCCTGCAGGGTATTTTCGCACGTGAGCAAACACTCACTTGACAAACTTTCAGTAAAATGAGGCACAGAAACACAGCCTACCCTGGGGCTGGTACTTGGTGTGAGACCACATGAGGCTCCCAGCCTGGAAAGCACACAGGAGCACTGCTTGGACAAACCTAGGCTGGATGGCAACAGCCTTGAGTGAACTGCAGTGGAAATAAAACTAGAGGGCAGCCTAGTGGCAGTGCTCAAACACACAGCCCAAATATTTCATTACCAGTATCTCCAGAGCCCATCTAGGCAACTTTCTGGTATGCAGAAAATCAGGTTTAGGAGAGCCAAAAAAAAATCCAGAATGGTACTGGGGGTTGTGCTGGGATGGTTGATTAGAACATGAGCCAATTCTGAACACATAGAGGGGGAAAAAGCTCATGGAAAAAAAAAAAACCCAAACAAAAACCCACAAGAAAAATAAAGGGGTTATTCAGTTTTGCACTGCATTGCAGGGACTGTGGGATGGCACATCTGGGAGTCCCTGGGCCACAAAGCTCCTGCACACCCCAGTACCTCAGCCTGCTCTGCAGGTCTCTGCTCACACAGAGCTCTCTGGCCCCTACATGGAACCTCCTGCACCTTTTAACTACTAATTCATAAAAGTAGCTTCTTGGGATGCAACTGCATACAAAGCCAATATTCATCTTGTCTCAAACACAGCAAAAAACTGTGTGAAAATACACAATAGAGGTTACTTCCCATGCTATAATCATGTGACAGTTTTTCAGAGAGTACAGAACTGTGCAACAAATCAAAAAGCCATGACTCTTCTGACTGTGATGATTTCAATTCCAAGCTAGCAGCAGGTGAGGACAACACAGTTTGCTCTTTCCAATATTCAAAGACAGTTTAGCATCAAAAAATCTTTCAGAGTGATCACAGTCCAGGAGAATACATCTAATTCCCTTTAAAATAATTTGGAGCTTCACTGGGTAGAAAATTGCTATTTCTGCTCCAATGGCAGAGAATTCCATTTTTAATTATAGAAATTTCTGTTATGCACAATTATAATATTCTTTCATACTCTCCCTCACTCTAAGCTAGAACACATTATTAGCTTTTTAAACTACTGCTTTGCATCGGGCAGACACAGGTCATTCCTGCTGCACAGGAATACTGATGGTCCTGCCTCCAGAATCAGCTCAGACCAAATAACAGAGGATGGAGCATCTTCTTTTGTATATTCCAGGCCAAATTATCCAAACAATCAGTGACTGTTTGGATGCAACCTTCAGTCAGATGCGATTAGAACATAAAAATGTTAAATACCTTCTCCAGAGCACAGATATATGGACTGATGCCTTGTGGAATGCAAGCTAAGGACCAAATTCAGTGAGCAGACAGAAACGCAACATGAGAATCCACAGCAGAAGTCAGTGAAAAAGAATAACCCTTTGCTTCTGCCTATGTTTGCAGGATCAGGAAGTAGAGGGATAAATTCCCATGTCCCAAACCAATAAACACAAAATTATCTTTACACAATAATTAATCATCCTGTAGAATGAATCAGCTGAACCAAAAAATATCAGCCTGTTTCTGAGGAGCTGTTAGGGGCAGCAGCTGGAGATTCACAGCTCAAACATGTCCCAGTCAGATGAAACAAGAAGACTCCAAACACACAGGAGTGTGTCCAGACACACATGCCCAGGATTAGTGTTTGCAAAGATACAAAGGTGATGAACGAGTTGCTTTAATCTGTGGCTGCATTAAACAGATTGTCGCTCTACATTTAGAACCTGCTTTTTCAGTTCCAGCGGGAATTTAGGACCTTTGCTGATCAGAATCGATAACTTTAATTGGTAGTTTAGAGTTAGGTGCAAGGTGCGTTGACACTAATGAAAATTAGTTGCTTAATTTGCCAGTGACACCAGGGAGCACGCTGGGGGAGGCGGTGGGAAAGCCAGGCAAGGCTGCTGCTCTCCGTGCCCCGTTGCTCGGGCGCAGAGGGACGGGATGGCAAGGGGCTGATGCAGCCGGGCAGCAGCAGGGTGTGCACGCCCAGGAGCCCGGGCAGGGCCACATCACTGTGTGAGCACAGAGCGGTGGCTCAGGTGCGAGTGCCCCGGGGGGTCCGAGCACGCATCAGGTGCCATGGGGGCTCCGGGGCCCGGGGCAGGTGGGCTCCCCACGCCGTCGGCACAGCCAGGCTGCTCTGCACCATCGGAGCTTTACGTGCAGGTCCCTCACTCCTTGAGGAGCAAACCTTTCCTCGTTACTGAGCAGACTCAGCAGAGCTCCGCGGGCAGGACAGGAGGCAGGGCTGTGCCCACCTGCCCACAGGAGCCTGGCAGCGAGCTCCTGGTGGCCAGGACAGCCACCCCACCGTGCCAGGGACCCCTCTGGCCTCTGCTCATCAAACTGAAGAGGCCACACACATCAACCCCCCAGTACCTTCCAATTAAGCTCTTTTGCTGTCGATCGAAATTAAAACACAGCTACCTTGCAGGCACAGTTGAAGTCCTCACCAGCCAGCCATGAAAGGGTTCTGGCTGCCCCCATTCCCTTTGAAGCATGCCTGCTGGCTGTAGGTTTCTCTTGTGCTCCCTCGCAATTACAGCACTTTTCAGCTTTTCTCCCTCCTTTTTTCTTTAATTTAAATAGATTGAGAGGAATTAAAAAACCTTCATCAATCAGATTTATCAAATAAAACTGTAGAGGTAGGGCCAGCTGCAGCTACATATGTCAAACTCAGCTGCAGCTATGAAAGGAGAGGCTGTAATTCATAGTGTGCTCAGCCTTTTGAGGGTTTAGCAGCAAAGCTAATCCCACTGCAATATTCCTTAAACTATAGAGATGCCTCCAAGCTAGGCAAAGATCAGTCCCTGCATACGCAGGTCTGTCTGGACTCTGCCCCCTGTGAAAGGGGGCATGCATGCCGTACTTGCTGCCTGGGCACATTCCTTCACAAGCTGCTGCAATGTGCCCCTTCTCAGGGCTTGGGAAGGGCTCAGGAAGCCTTTGGTTTCCTTCCTTGTCCTTGTACCACGTGTGACTCAACAACCTGGATACATCCTCTGTCTGAGACACCGTGTACAGGTTAATCCAGTTGTAAGAGCTCAAGTGAAAGAGAAGAGTAACAGCAAAACTTCTCATTGATTAACGTGGGTCAGTATTTCTCTAGACTTTGCAAATTTTGGTTCACCGAGGTCCACTTTTGTTGAACACTATTAGCTGAGTGACAGTGCAGCCAAAGAAGTCCAAAAGCAGGTAACATCCCCAGATATCTGCACAAGGACCTTGAAGTGTAGGTGAGAGCGCTCTTGAGGGGGCAGCAGCTGAAAATGACGAGGAATAGATATCTTGGCAATGGAGAAAGTCAGAGGTGGAGCAGTCTTTCCCCATTCCTTTAAAAATTACTGCTATTACCATGTAACCCCCCCAAATGCCACAGTTCTGGGACACAAGTGATGCCCATGATACTCCTGCAGGTCCTGCTGGCCACTACTTTTTGCAAAGACTGATAACAACCCTCATTCTGTCATGGCAAAGTGTCAAGAGGAGCACTGAGAAAGCACAGCATCCTCTCCCTCTGCTTTTCCACACTGCTGTGGAATGGTCTGTGCAAGGAACCTCCCAGCAGCTGCTGACCACAAATAACAACCCCAGGACATTCAGGGACAAAATGGAACAAGAGACACTCAGGGATGCAGAAGTGTGGAAGTGCTTTGTGGTTATTTTAACAAAAATACAGTTTAAAATCTAAAAGGAGAGATAAGGGCTTTCCCAGGCACTGGAAATGCACAAATGACAGATCACAGCTGCCTTGGGACACGTGTCACTGTGCTGAACAGCAGCTTGTGCTGGGAGCTCAGGGCACGACAGCCCTCGTCCCCTCAGCCCAGCCAGCACCTCCCTGGCAGTGCCGGGGCCCAGCACAGCTCGCCGCACCTCAGGATGTGCTCTGGGGCTCCCTGCAGCTCCCTGCAGCACTGCAGGACACCAGCTGCCTGCACTGACATCAGAGCACGTTGGGTTTTGCACCAGGCAGCAGAAAGAGGCAGCGGTGGCACAAGCCCTCCGAGCACTCCTGGCCGAATCCCTTCTGCCGGAGGCACAGGATCCTGCACTGACTCACCTGGGGGCCAGCAAAGCTGCTCTCTGCACAGGCTGCTGCGGCAGCATCCCCCAGCTTCTTCAGCTGAGGTTCCCAGGCCACATCTCACATGGTAAAGGCTGTCAGCCTTCCCTTGCTTACAGCACCGAGCTGGTTTCTCAGGCTGCTGCCAGACCCTCGTGTCCTCCAACAGACTCCATCTGCTGGTTTTTCAGACAAGCAACTCCTGCAAGGACAAAATACATCTAGTTAAATAATACACACTTCATCTTCTGTTTCTCTCAGCAAAACTGTGCAATTTTTGGAGATATTTTGTAAATTCAGATTTATGGTGATTATTTTTCATGCTATGGCTACCACAGTGACCATAGAGAATTTATGGAGATAATAATGTATTTAAATAGCCAATTTTGAAAAAAACAGAGTCATTGCAATGGATTAACACTCAAACCATTAATATTCAAACATATTAAGTCACTTGAAGGATTTTTTAGTGTGTATGCGTATTTTGGGGTATATTCTCCTCATAATATGTGGAGAGAAGATATACTTTACTGTTGACATTTAACACATTTTCTTTATTGCTTTTCATTTCATTGTGAGTAAAAGTGTTATTTGTCCACCCAGCCTTCCTTAGGACAAATGCCATCATTTCTGTTTGCAGAAGCAACCAAAAATTAAAGGAAATAATTTTAGACGTCAACATTAAATGTCAAAAACTGATTTTAAGTAATTACTAATACCCTGGCACACATGCGTTTTATTCAGAAAATTCCTGTTAAAAATATTCATCGGGGGATATTCAAATTTATTATGTAGAACAACACGGCATTAACGTGCTGGCTTCTATTTAATGCTTTGGTTCATAGCAACAAAGATACCAATGGGAAATCATTAAACAAATATGAGATTTTTTGCGGCATAATGGATCTATGTTTGGTATCACTTGGAAAAAAAAAAAGAAACCCCTCACCGAGCTCAAACTGACAGAAAAAAATGAAATGATCGGGCAAAGTACAGCAACATTATAAATGTTAACAGATTTCAGAAAGTGATTTTATGTTAATTCCAATATTAACTCTGTCCGGGGCTGCTGAAGGGAGCGTGGGGCTGAGGGAGGAGATAGACATTGCCGGCAGGGAGCACAAAGGGCTGCCCCTTGGAGGTGGGGGAGGAGTCTTATTAATTATATTTGCTTTAGAGCCCTAACAATAACATGTCAGTAATCTACACATTGTGTACTTAATTGACGCTAATGATTTGGCCGGCCGGGAGCCTCCCCGTGCCGTGAGAATCGCGGCCGTCCTGGTTCCTCCAGCCCCGCGGCGCAGCCCCAATTAAGTCGATGAGCGTGGGGCCGCTGAGCTGCTGCCGCCATCCCCACGGCCCCTGTCCCAGCCAGGTCCCACACCGGCACCTCCCAGCCCACTCCCGGCAGCCCTGGAGGAGCACAGCCCTGCACAAAGGGACATTCGCGCACCCCCAGGAGTGACCGCCCAGCACGCACGGCCACCCTGCCGCCGTGGCACAGGCGGAGCTGGAACGGCTCCTTTTGGCTTCCCTCTGACGCAGCAGCTGGGGACAATCTGGGATTTCTCTCTCATGCGGGTGAGCAACAGGTCCCAAAGCAGACACAGCCATCCCAAACGCAGCCGTCCCACGTGCCTGCAGCTGCCCTCGGGTGCCGATCCAGCCACAGGCACTCAGCAAACCCAGGTACGCAGTTACAGCGGGGAAGTGATGCCTTCAAAACCACCTCCTGCCCGGGTTGCTGTAGTAGCTTCACCTGTGGTGCCAACTCAGCCGTCAGCCAGCACAAAGTGTCCCAGACTCCCACAGCTGACATCTCTGGAGCCAACCCTTCCCGGGACAGCCATCCCTGGAAAGGTGGTTTCTCTTTAGGCAGGCAGCTGGGCAGACAGTCCAGTGGGCACAGCAGGATCCGAACCTGCTGCAGCTGCCAGCACTTCCAGACCTTTTGCCAGTGGCAGACAGTCCTTGGAAACAGCAGGAGAAACCTGGAGTCCTACCACAATCCAAGAGCACGTGGAAGTGACAGCAACAGCACCAGCAGGTTGCTCTGGGCAGATGCACGATGGCTTCCTGGCATGGTGCACCAGTGCATTCCCTGCATCCTCCCAGCACAAGGGTATGCAAGGAAGTCATGCAAATTTCTCCATGAGGACCGGCAACACACCTGCTTTTGTGTATGGCGTTTCCTCCCTCCTTGGGGCTACTCTTAGCCTCTACTCATCCCCCTTCAATGCCAGATGTGCATCACAACTGCCAGTGAGTGCGACAGCCCGTTCTTTCTTCCTGGCTCCTCACCTTTGATCCTGCCAGCACAGAGCCTCCACCACCACCCATCCAGGGTGTGGCCCGGCACAGAGCACGGTGGCTGAGCCTGTGCCACGCCTTCACACAGAGGATCCGTAGCTTGTCTGACTCCTTTTCCTTCTTACCTGCATTAGCAGTAATCAGATCTTCTCTAAGTTGTCCAATAGAGGAAGCCAAGGGACAGGGAAGTGGGCAGAGGAACCACCAAAAAACCCCATGAGTCAGTTTTGGTAGGAAATCAGGTTAAAAAACCAACCAACTCAGTCACTGCAAGCAAATCCCACCCCCCATTAAGGGGTTTCTAGACCAGCCATCCCACAGCAGCACCTCTCCCACTCCCAGCAGAACAGGGTGGCCCAGGCAGCAAAACATTCAACAAATTGTTCCGTTGCCACTTCTCAGGGGAAAGCATTTGCTTAAAAACAGTCAGATGAATTTGGAGTGATCTATAGGGCACTTTGTTATGTTAATGACTGTTACCAACTGTCTGTTCTTTATATTAAAGTGTTGACTCATTGTCAGTTGGGGCGAGACAAGACAGCTTGCTTGTGCCTTGCAGTCCTTTCGCACTCACCCAAACTACTCATGTGAAGACACTTTAATATGAAGAGACACTGTCTGTGGCTATTATTAATCTCATGACTGAAGCCCAGAATACTAATAACACCATGCAGGATCAGCTAACCTTTCCTCAGAGCATTCTTCATTTTGCAAGATTTTGCCCAAAACAAAAACATTTTTCTCTGCTTTCACAAGACTGACAACCAGGCTTCTCAATCAGATGTAGAAAGGTTTTCACTTGCTCTCTCCTGTGCTCAAATAACATCATCATCATCATCATTCTGGCAGAGGTAAGAGGGGTGCCTCCTGCAAGCCCAGAAACATCAGCTTTACCCACATCAGACAGCAGCATTTGGCAGGTCTGGCTGAGGTGAGGAAGCAACTTGTTTATTCTCAGACTGACCTTAAACACAAGTGTAACAACCAAACCTCACTGTGAGCTGTACAGTCCAAAAATGACATTGGCATCTGGTAAGAACTGGAAGATGGATATCGTGGCGAAAAGCAAAAGCTTATCTTTTAGCTCATCATGGTCAATAACTCTCCACATGTAGAAAAATTGAGCTGAGGTGCTGAGCTGCAGAGGCTGATGTCCCCCCCAAAAAAAATCCAAACACTTTGCACAGAACTGCAAAATAAAGCACCATATTACTCTTCTCAATCTGATGTTGCTGCTCTGGGATCCAATCCAAGAAAGCTCAGACCATTTATCCTGGTTGCACGCAGAGCACACCATAGGTAAGTTTGTGTAACTGGAGTCTGAACACAATAACCTGAGCATATCACAGCTGTCCCTACTTCTTCTTTTGCCTTGGGGGGAGCCCAAACACATTTCTACGCAGTTTCATTACATTTTTACACTCTTCTTTCCAGCCAAACCACTTATTTTTGGTTGTATGTGAGGCCTCTTCCATCCATATTTAAGAAAAAAGCAACAATCCTAGATCCAGAGCAGTGTCTTCTGCCTGTTCATGCAGACCAGCCCATCTTACCCTGTCAGCTTCAGTGGATTTCACATCCTTGTGTCATCAACAGTTGCTTTCTGGAAACTCACATCTGTACATAAGTTACTTTAGGCCCCTGACCCTACTGAAAATAAAAGAATCTGTCCCCCAAAGGAAGAAAATATATCAAGCTATGCTTTTAGCACCAGCAAAATCACGTCTGTGTGGTGGCTGTTAACAGCATGATTTTCCAGAAAATGTTTAGGCTTGTTGCTTTTCTCTGTCAGGAAAATTGTTTTGCTCTTGATTAAAAACCCATTATAATTTCATTTTCAAGGAATGCTACTGTATACAGCTTGTGAGACCCAAACATTTGATCCTTTGATGTTGCCTTTATAGTATAAAAATATAACATATGTGGCCAAATACTGATTTTTAAATGAAGAGTTACCAACTGCAAGATCGCCAGAAAGACATTAAGTGCATTTAGATTTACAGAAGCATTCCCCTCCCCAGCCACTGTCCATAAACAAAGTAACTTCTCCTCTTTCAGTACTCATACTTAAGAAAGTAACCAAACCCTTACTTCCTTAGCCAAGACAAGGCAGAAGTTAATATTTGAGACTCATAACAGAGCAAAGGAACACATAAAGGAAACCTTTTCTTCTCAAATGGAGAGAGACAGGTCTTGTCAGGCACCTGCTTTCCTCCATTCCAGGGGCAGGGGCTGGGGCACATCTGACAGAACCAGCACCAGGTGGGAGAAGCACTGTACATCATTTTTCCTCATATCCCAGGCGAACACATAACCTGAGGCAAACATTTTTGGTTTCATACTTTTCCTCCTTGAATATTATTGCCATCATGCTGAAAATCAAAAAAAAATCAGTGCATTATAAAAACCTATTTGCCTTCTTACTACATGAGTTACATGAGAATATGTTTGGCTTGGTAAAACAAACCCAGTTTTCAAGTAGACTTGCAGTTCCAGTAGACAGTCTGCTCTCCTGAATTTCCAGCTTCTGTAGGACCAAAGTCCCTGGGATCAGAAAGGTTTTCCTTCCTTCCTTGATAGCCATCTCCTTTAATTTGCCCTCAAACATGCCAGCCTGCAGAGTTTTGAAATCCCTGGTTTTATTCAGCCTACAAATACTTTCTTTTTATAATGTGAAATTCACCTTAAACAGAAATAAAAAGCTTCATATACAAACCTACCCTTTGTGCTTAGCATAAATTTATTGTTTCAAGAGATTGAAAAGAGATGGCTCATATAACATTGCAATACTCCACAGTCTTAGTTAAATGTTTGATTATGTATAAGTTGTGGCAATATTGGACTACTCAAAACTTGAGAGAAACACATTTTGTACTTTAAAGCTGGTTTGCAGATAGTGTGGTTGAAAGAACACAGGATCTTCACCAAAATACAGTAAGTTCATCAACTCAAGCCTAGTGGGTACTCTGCTGTAGTTTTAACTTCAAAGCAGAGACATTTCACAAATTGCTATAACAAGAAATGGACATTAAAGTCTTCTCACATTTGTACATAATTCTCTCCTGACATCTCACAGACAAAAAAA